>CAMXCT020004135.1:0-110000 GCA_947184155.2 Cladocopium goreaui | reverse complement strand
GGTTGAAGAGGACGACAACCTGCCGGAAACCCGAGGATCTTGCCCGTCCAAAAAATTAAGCTCTTCCAGTTGTGTTCTTGGATGTTTCCCCTCTTCCCAGAGTGGATAGTGAAGGTCAAATAGTCGGCAAATATCAATCTCCCAATGTGATCTGGTCCCAACAGTGACCAAGAATGTGGATGTTTCATCACAACTACCATCCCCCTAACAGCCAACAGATCAACCATGCCATAAGTTGGGGAAGACATTGCGCCTGGCGCAGCTTTGGCCTTTGGAGCCACCTTGATTTCAGCCACAGCTGAGGCGGCTCCCATTTCTTTGAAGAAGTTTTGTCACAGGTCAACTCGCACTAGTGGTTTCAACCGCCCTGAAACCAACAAATCTGTTGATATGCTGATATAACATGATATAACTATAACCGATGTAACCTGCAGAAATCCAGGGGATATACGAACCCTTTTTGGACCCAGTCCAACGTTTCAACTTTCACTTACTGTACCATCACTTGGACACATCACCTTTTCGGAAGCTTGTGAAACCGCGAATATATGTTCTTATGTGTATATATATATATACATACATACATACATACACATACACATACATAGATAGATAGTATATATATATATACAGATAGAGATAAATATATATATATATAGAGAGAGAGAGATAATATATATATATAGATATGTGTGTGTGTTGTCATTTGGACAAGTGGCACTATGCTGGAAGGGTCTGAGAGATCCAATTACTTTTTCTGCGCTGCGTAATCTCGTCTGATCATTAGGGTACCCTGATCTTAAAGAACCCAATCAAAAGCAAAACTGACAAACTAAATTACATTTTGGTATTGTCAATTGCACTAGGGCCTTCAAAAATATTTCCATATTTCAGCATGGTTGGGGTTCTCCAATCATGACCACCCTTGGATACTCTGGATCTTCCTACATCAACTTTGAAACCCATTCGCCAGTCAAAAATTTCCCATCATGTCTTTATGAAACTTCCCATCTATAGGTGGTGGCTCATCCCCCTTACTAAGTAGCTTATATCCCTGGTGGGATAAGTCGGCTTAACCTGTCCTTCTATCCCCAAGGAATTCTGTGAAATCCACCCTGTTTTACCCTCTGGTAAACATACAAAAAGCTATTGAAGCCATGGCCATAGAAATAGTGGATTTACCCAGCTAGAAAGCATGGTGATTTTCCATAGTTTGTATGTTTACCAGAGGGTACCCACCCTGTCCCATTCCCATCCTGCAGCAGTCCCACCTTGGGCTCTGCCGTGGGTGTCTGGGGTTTCTGCAACCCAGGGGGCGGCATGGGCCCCACCACAGCCTCGGCACATGGGATGATCCAACGATTGCCAATATTATATATATATATATATACATATATATATATATATGCTGATGTTATAATATGAATATTTTATAATAACGATAATGATAATGATAATAACAATAGTAAAATAATAATAGTAATAATAGTAAAATGATAATAAAATTGTTATAAGTGACAATAATAACTAATAATAATAATAGATAACAATAATAATAACAAACATAAATAATGTAAAATCAATAAATAAATAAATAAATAGATAAATAAATAAAACCAATAATATGTAATAATATGTGTATATATATACAGTATATATATATGAATGTCAACCCGGATAGTTGTAGACCCTGGTTGATTAATCAAAAGCTTAACCCCTAAATGGTGGCCATCCACTCAAACAGCCCAGAGGGTTAGCACCCTCTCGTTCCATATGGAGGGATGAAATATCGAAATGGGATGGATGCGGTAAACCTAAAGCCATAAACCAATATAAACCAGACCATTCCCAAATCTATCAATTGGTGGTGATTACAAACTATGTCTAAATTAGACCAAACAATCAACCGTTTTTTTCATCATCTGACCATTTGGGTGTTGACTAAACCTTACAATCCATCCGGCCACCCATCCCCATCCCCACTGGGCGCCCCTTGCTGCGGGCGCGCCCAAGCGCTCAGGCGTCTTGGAACGTTTCTCCACGAGTTCGCAGGTTTGGACGTAGGCGTCGATGAGTTTCTTGGACTTCCTGGGCTCCAAATCTGGGGGCCTACCAAAACTTAGGGGACGTGTTGAAGTCAACCAAAACTAAACGAAAATGATGTCAAAAGGAACCAGAATGGGAGTATACTCAGATTATATATCACCAAAAAACCGAATGGGATCAGCAAAAGATATGGGATGGGTGTGGAATATCCCCAATTCCTGGCCATGACAATCATGGGCGAAAAATGTTGCTCAACTACGGGACCATCGCCCAGAGTAACGGCAGTGTTTTTTTTACATGGGGATGGATCAAGTCGTCCGGTGTCCCAAAAAAAACATAGAAATGGATGCTTTCCTCGACAGAGAAGGGATAAAACCACCAAAATCGTTGTTGATCCCAAAAAAAAAAATGGTTGCAGAGTCTGCGGCTGAGGAGCAGCTTCTCAATGAAGCGACCGGAAAGATCAAAGACCAAACAGTCCTGGAATCCGCGTTCTTAGCCCACTTACAACTAAAGTGATGACCCAGTTGCTGACTAGGGTGAGCCACCTAAGTATGAATGTATGTATGTATGTATATATATATATATATTATATGCATAGTATATGGATATATACATACATATGTATATATATATATTCATATATACACATCCAACCAATATACCCTCCATCATGTGAAGAACCCATGGTTTCATTGGGATACTATATATCTAGAAATGATAGATTTTCCATATGCAAATTTGCTGGAGGATGCGTATGTATAAATTGTATCCACCAACATGAGGATCAATATAAGACAACAAAAGGAACAAAAATCAATCGTGAAGTGAAGGGGATGTATTCCAAAAGCATGCTAAAATTAGGGGAATATCATCTAACAGTAGAGGGGGAAATCACCAGCTATAATACGGATACATCTGACGTTGTCGAGGGTGAATAACTCCAACAATAAAGGGAATATGGCCAACAACAAGGGGTGTACGACCGACAACAGGGAGGACATCTCCATCATTGCCAAATATTGTTGCGGTTCTTCTTCCATGATATTCCTATGGATCAACTGGTGAACCCCAAAAAAGCTGGCAAACAGATGTTCATCCCCTATATTGGGCCCACCAATACCCATATGACCACAATACTAAGGAGCTATCCCGGAATCAGCAAAGGTACCAAACTGGAGCTTGAAATTCAGTTCAGCAAAAACAATTTTGATTCTACATCTGGTTGGTAAGATCCCCAAAATTGGAGTTGTCCATACTGATGATACAATCTTATGTATCCCATTTGGAAGTGGGTCTTGACATGTCTCGACATGACCAGCATAGTCCCCGCACTGTTCCAAATCTGTTGTCATCCCATACTGGGTCAAACTATGACCCCTAACAAACATGTACAAACATGTATAAACCGAAAACAAAAAATATATATGTAAAAATGTGAATGGACTCTTGTCCGATGTAACAATCTGTAATCGTTGATGTTAATATAGAAACAACGGCTGTACATATACCTGGGTCATACTTGGCATGCATATTGTTCACAACAAACCATCTAAATGGGGTTTGGTCACTAATGACAATCCCGGATGAATGAGCCCTGGCTGATGAAAATTTGGTGTTCCCCCGAAGTGGTGAAAATCTGAGACCACTGCCATTGGGGTTTGGATCCATTCATTTTGAGGTCCCATACGGTGGTGAGTAATGGAATTGATGCAGTAGACCCAAAGAAATGAACCAATGTAACCTATGCCATGCCCAATATTATACCAATTGAGGATGATTACAAAGATTTACAAACTATACATCAACCCCATAATAAACCACACTAGTGTTATAAACCCAGTGGGTGATTACAAAGTCATCCAAATCCCGCCTTCAGAGTGATGAAGGATTCCCGGTCTTCTCCGCCGATGCGTTTATCAATCAGCTTCCCTGGCAAGTGGCGGTAGGTTTGACTGCGTTGAAAATTGATAAATAAAAGTAGATGATAACTGATGAAGCATGGGATGAAATATAACCATGTGTGAAATGCATGCACCTTTCAACATCTCAACGTCTCAAAGTGGTCCGGACGTGGTGTCTTTTTAGTTTTTTGACTTCGAAATCTGCTTCGCGCCACAACGGCGTGCAATTTTTCATCTCTCATCTCCCCAGAATGCTCCGCACCCGCCGCTTTAGCGAGCCTACTTTTCGACCCTCCGGAGCCACAAAACATTGGAAAAACACGGTGTTTCGCGACTTTTCTACCTTTTCGCGTACCTGCATCTTCTTTCTTCTGATTCTTCTTTTCTTTGATCTTCTTCCTTCTCACTTTCTCTTCTCTTCCCACCTCTGCTTTTCCCTCTGATCTTCTTCCTTCTCACTTTCTCTTCTCTTCCCACCTCTGCTTCCCCCTGAACTTCTTCCTTCTCACTTTCTCTTCTCTGACTCTTCCCACCTCTGCTCTTCCATCTGTCCATATTGTCGGAAGTTTGACTTCTAAACTTCGTTCGATTGTCTCACATCTGTGATTATGACTAGATTCAACGCATTTTGTGCCACTCCGCTCAGCGTGCTCAATAGGGATTGGCGTTTGAGCCCAGGCAGCCGGTTTGTGAAACTGCAACCGGAACGAAATCATTGTGATATAATATATCTATATCTATCTATATATATATATATAGATACATGTCTATACCCCCACCTCTGCAGATCCTTTTTTTCATCGTGACCTAACCAACGAGGAGAACTGCACCACGCCTTCATAGTTGGCGTTATCCTCCTCGGCGCCGTGCTTTCCCGCACACCTGGTTGGCGTTTTTCTGAGCCCAGTTATGACTACCAAGTTACGGATGTAACACAGCTTCTAACGTTACGCACAGACCCCGTGGTTTGCCCGGACTGCAACATTGAGGACGCCCTGTTGGCGAACATGACAAGAGAGATTGCAGAGAATACTGCGTATAAGCAGTATTTTGGGGTTTAGGATTCAGAGTTTTCAGGGTTTGGGGTTTTTGGGTTCGGGTTTTCAGGTTAGGGCTTTAGGGTGTTGGGTTTTTGGGTTTAGAATTTAGGGTTTAGGGCGGTTTAGGGTTAGTCGTCTGGGAAATATCGAAACACAACATGTCGAAGGACAATGTTAGAACACCGTTCTAACCTTCCGGGCAAACCATAGGGTCTTGCCGTAACTTTAGTTATCTGTAGGAAAGAAGCTGTGGGAATTGGTCAAACCTTTCCATTTGAGCAGTAAGACAGGAAGAGCCTGGTGCGACTTTACAAGGGTTATTGAAATGCTGCAAGGAAAGGTTTCATCGACGCTGCTCCCATACTTTTCGAGCCCAAAAACGGGGCTCAACCATGGGCTTTCAACAAGTAAACTTAGTAAACCCACAAAATTGATCAAACCCATCCTCTGTCATCAGCAAGTGTGGGCAGCTTGAAGCTTCCATCAGGGGCTCAGCTCCATTGCTGGGTCATCACCTCTAACCAACAGTTGGAATTTCCATGAATTTCCATTAGCCCTAGCCATGCATCTTGTCTACTGACCAACATGCCATCAACAGCCTGTGTGCATATCTACCAAAACACTGAAATGGCAGTGGTTCTCCCTCTGGATATCCCGTCCCAACAGAACGTATGTGCTTACACCCTGTTGACCATGGGTCAACAGTATGGTACGCAACAACCCACAGTTTTGATCTGCAAGCCACAGATCTGTGCCCGGCCCGGACGCATCGCCTGTAGGTGATACGGACATAGCTGCCCATCTTGAAGCCTGCGGAGCGGGATCAGCTTCAATGGATTTGACATGAGACCAGAAATTCTGGGATATCCAGATCTGATGATCCAAATTGGCCAAAAAAGATTGGAAAATGATGCACGGATGGATTTCGGGGTGCACCTTGTTATATTTGGCCATTTTTCAAGATTTCGGGTGTGAAGCAAATCCTTGAACCACCCATGGGTGTCCAAGGTCGGGTCAGCCTCTTGTCGGCATCCGTCGATTGCTGACCGGCTTCTGCCGGACCAGGCCCGCCTCGCGTTCCCAATTGGAGCCGGGCAGCCCTAGGATTTATTGTTAAGCATTGATGAACCCCTTGGTCGATTTTTTACGGAAGTACCATTGAGTACCTGTCTTTCTGGGGATGACATCGCTCGGATCCCACTGTTGGTACCACCTGGTTGGTGCAATGACTAGCAACCAAGCAACCAAGCAACACCCTTACCCAAAGTCACCATGAATGCGACCCAGGAAAAAACTTCAGGCTCCATCGTTGGACAAAAGTGCAAAAATGATCAACATGTGACATATTCATACAATGCAAATAGATACAAATAGCAGAATAAGAGTATTATTGACGAATTACTCCAAAATAATATCATACCATCGTCCGATGACAGTATTTAAATAAATGTCAGAATGAATCAAACTGACTATATAATCCAGTTATACAAAAAAAAAAACATCATTTATCATTTATTATTTATTATTGTCATTAGCATTATCATGTTCATTATCAATATCATTATCATTGTTATGTTTGTTATTATCTATTATTGTGTATCATTATCACTATTATAATCATTATCATCGTTATCCATTATTATAGGTCATAGGTATCGAAGTATTCCATCCATGTTTTCCTCCCAGCAGCGATTAGCGCAACAGCCGCCTGTCCACCCATTGGACCCATGGCCGACATCGCGGCCAACCGCACTGGCCGCGGTCAGCACCTTGGACACAAGGGAATAAACTGCCCAGGAAAACTTGGATAAATTGGGTACAAAATGTCGGTTTACCAAGTGAAATTGGTAATGAAATGGGGATATCCTGTAAATTTTGGATTATCTGACTATCCGATAAATTGGGGTTTACTCATACCAGCACAATCGGACGTGGAGGTGGGTTAATCATGCGAGACAACAAAGTGACCCATAAGAAGTCTGGTCCTTTTTGGGATCTAATAAACATCCAGAATGTTGACCCACATCCACATGAATGGTTTACAACAAAAATGTTGGGGACGTCACTCTGATGATCTTCATTAACTGGGGGATGTGATCAGCATCAAGACCGCCATGGAACATGGGTCAGGTCCAACAGGTCTCCAAGGGTACAGAAAGCCTATGTTTAGCAGATTTAAGGGATCCCCAACTGAAAACGATCAAATGAAGGGGTGGTTATGATGGTTATGTAGTTATGTTTCAACAAGCCGCACAGCCATCAGCCATGCTTTCCCAGCCCTACATTCCCAGCCACACGCGGCACTTGGGTGACTCGCAACAACGCGTAACATGACGTCAAACTCTGAGCCAAACAGCCCATCAGCACGGAACGCTGCAAGTGGTGACTGTGATCCTGCCATAGTACTGGATCCAACTTCCTTAACCGAGGCAGTGCCAAGTTTCTCAAAAGGTCTCAAGAAGTTTCGAAAGGATTCCGCACGGTGGTTTTAGCTTACCGGCAGTCACATTTGGCGAAGTACCAATCTTGAAAATCCGAAGTTTCAACAATCGTGAGCTCCTCCACATGCAAAATTGCAGTCCAAGGATGGGGTTGACCTAAATCAATCTAAATCAGTCATCCGTGAAACACCGCAATTTCCTTTTTGAGCACAGATCAAATGCCAAGTTCGCTTCCACACAAAGTCCTTCCAAAAAGTGAGGCAGAATTGTCACTTGACCATAGTTCATGATGTCCTTTTGATTCAGTGACATCATTTACATCTATGTACATCAATTTATATCCGTTTACGTCCATTTACATCTATATTTCCCAGCAATCAACGATATAATGATTTATATATGGATTGATTACACATCTTTGTGACTTCACAATGCTTTGCTGGTGCAAAAAAGTTGCCCATCTCTCTTCGAGGCCGCGGCAGCAATGGCCGCGTTGGGTGGAGATGAACCTGATTTCATGCGGATTTAAGCGAATAATATGGGGACATAAATGGGGGTTTGGGGGGACAATTGAAAGATAGACTCGATGTCCATTATATAAGCAACTCAATATGGAATTCAGATGTAAACCAATTTTTTTTCATTCTTAGATTTTGGCATTCACAAGGCTGTAGGTTATCCCAAACAAAAGTGGTGCAGTTGGAAAAAGCAGGTCTGTATGTGCAAGGAAAGATTCATATGGAGGCTAGGTCCTGCATATACCATGTGCATGCAATCTGTATACAAAAAGGCAACTGCAGCCAAAGCTGTAATGCAACAGTTGAGTACCCCGCCAGGCTCGCATCAATATTATCATAATATCTCAAAACGCTGGTGTTCTTTAAGCAAACACCAGCATGTTCATGGAATCCAGGGCATGCACAAAAAGCCCAAAGAAGTGGCCGAGGTTGCCGAGGTTCGGACACAGCACGGACTCTCACGCGGCACCTGGTCACTGTGCAAGGTGCCAATGGTTCTTTCAAGGTGGTCTGTGCAACAGGCGCGAGCTTGTTGGGAGAAACCATGAGCCCCGTATGGCCCCCTTCTTCTGCTGCGATTCCCTCAAGTTCGCCACATAATCAACTTTGTGAACACCAAATAGAAGGAAGGGACCCAAAAAAATGCTTTACACAGGGTTGCTCCAAACACCACAGGTACAAGGGGTAGATTGGTTATCATTTTCGGTCAAATGACCCATTTAAATCCATTTACCATCGTGAGGCTATCATTTACCTATGATCCACCTATGATGGGTTAGAGCAAAACGGTGGCAGAGGCCGAGGCGAGCACCATGGATGAAGCTGCACTGGTAGAAACGTATGTCAATGACCTCCCGGGCGCAAAGCTGAGCAAAGCAAATCAGTCACAGCGACCACCTGTTATCACCTGTTGCTGCACGTTCCGTTTCAAGAACTTTCGCACAGAGTTCAATCCTTTCATGTTTCTTTCATCTTTCCAACATCCCAAAACCCTACTTCCGCACATGGACTGCTCGGCATTGCAAGCACAGAAACCCTTTACCGATGAAGTGACCTCATTGACAATTTCTTGAAATCAAGATACTTCCAGATTAGATTCTTCTGGCGGGACCCAAGTGCAATTCACTGGTGGCAAACGATCAAAGAATCTTTTTGTGTCCTGGCCGACTGGCACGAGGTGTCTCTACTTTTCGTGCCAAGTGCTATTCTTCAACACGAAGACCCAGATTGGTGCCTTCCATGGCAACTCCAGGCTCGGTTTCCACCGTGCAGTCAAAGGACTCTGAGGTGCACACTTCTTTGAATGTAGGTCTGCAAAAGGTGTTGGATAATTTGGTGATATTACATGCTGCATCAGGCTACGAGCACAGCCCCACAGTGGCAAGGCAGAAAAAGGTTTCACATTGTCAATTTCGTTTACCGCCGGTTTTTGAACAGAGTGACTTCGGAACTTGAAGATGCAAGGCTTAAACCATGCATGGTAAATCATTCATACTCCGACTGAAACTGTTCAAGCCAGAATTGGACCATCTGGCAACGCATCCAAACGCATCAGTACGCAAGACCAAACTTGTTGCGTTTATATGCTCGGAAACGCGCTCCAAGATTTGTTTTCCACCCTATGACAAGCGCTCTGTCAGTTTCTGTCAGTTTCTGTCTGACTCAGCTTCCTGTACTGGTGCAACAACCTCTTGCTGCAGGCAAGTTGCACCGTCGCCGGTGGATGAGTTCTAGAATTGCAGTCACCAGGGAAGATAAGAGCTGGCAGGGCCAGCGCCAAGTTGCCAACATCTTGCAAAGGCAGCGCTTGGGAATGTTCAACGGTTGGTGACTCATTAAAATCCTGCGATGGAACCAGCCAGGCGGGGGTTTGCCACTTCCATTTTATCCCTGGCATAGAGCGTAGGCTTTGTTTGAATTAGATTGCAGATGTGAACTTTCCCTGAAGCAACATGAAGTAACCCATGTCTGGCGTAGCAGGAAGTTTGCTGCACTTAGTTCTGCACAAGTGCTAGCCAAAACTGTCTGGAAATGTCTGGAAAACAATGGCTCATGTGGATCTACTTGCAATGGATTGCACGGCCGCCAGCTGCTTCCTGGAATGCTGTGACCAGGCTTTCCTCGCTGTTGGCATCATACAAGTTGAAGCTGATGTTCTTCGCTTGGAACTTGGCGCCAATATTCTTCAACACACTTTTACCTGCCTGTGCACCGAGAGCAACGCAAGTAATGCATTTGATCCTGTTACCGTGTTCTGCCAACAAAGCTGTCAGCTCTCGCTCGGGGCATTCCGCTTCGCCATCAGTAAGGAACAGGATGAGCTCCTGTGTTGCGGCAGAAAGTCACTATGATTGCCAAGAAAGAAGAACAATTGTATTAGCTATGGCACCAGATTATGATTCTTCAAAACCAAGTACAAGCTAGGCAATCCCAGGTCATATTCCTGTCTACATGCAACTCCTTGTCACATTTGAATGTAGTAGTAATACTGTATTTGGTTTCAGGTGACCTGTACTATCGGTCAGTTTTGCGGAGAGCAATTCTGCGCGAAGCTGAGAACACTGCCAAACAGAATACTCCGCGCAAGTGTGGTGGCAACTCTAGGACTGTCCTGGGTTTTCGAGCGTTTACTGATCAGGGTTCGACACGCAGCAAAGGCGTTGTGAAAGCAGGTCCCTCCGCCAACTTGACGATGAGCAATATCCTGCAACTCTGACGCCTTTACATGCGTTGGCACAATCACCTGGGACGGAACAGAACTTGCAGCTCAAACAACCCTTCATCCTGGAACAGCCCATTTGGCTCCTTCGACCATCACTATTTCACGTGATTACAACGGTGCAAGAACAGTTTGAACCAAGGAGCCTGGGTCGTGTGATTGAAGAGAACCACTGACACCATGGTGTTGATCCCCTGTCGTTCTTGCGCACATAGCTGCTCCCGAAACTTGGAAAACGCCACGTCCATATGCTGTTTCCTCTTTCCAGACATTGACATGGAGATGTCAAGTAGGACAGAGTAGTGGACTGGGTCTCTGACCTCATTGAAAGTTGCCAGCCTCTTCAACTTCTGACTGGTCTCGGCATCTCCGAACAGAAGGCTTTCCCATTTCCTGGTCTCCGCCTCCAAATGGCGGGCTCGATTTCTCCGCTCCGCCATGCCAAAGAACTTGGAGGAAGTCTTTGCAGTTTGCTTGGCTTTCAACAGGGACTGAATCTGGTCCCCCTTCAGATTGCGCAAGCTGTTCACGTCCTCCGGGCTGAACGCCATCTTTCCTTCCAAGTGCTGAGCACAAAGAACTTGAAGGAACAGCCCAGATTTACCGTGCCGGGCAGTGCGGCCTTTGATCTGCTGCTCTTCACTCACCAAGCTGGACAAATACGTTTGAATCACGACCAGCCGATGCTTCTCTGGCATCTGGAAGTCAATTCCTTTTATGGTCGATTTGAGCTACGTAACCCAAAAATGCGAGTTATCTAGGACATTATATAAATCTGATCCCAATGAAGCAGAAGCTGAAAATGTGACGTTGAGATCTCAAACGAGATTCCTCTTCCAAAGGCCCTGGTGAGCAGCGTGGCTTTGCCTTCAGCTGTTGCAGCCGCGATGTAGCCCTTACGGCTCTTTGGATTTGTGCGCTCTGTCAAGCACTGCATGTTGGCCCAACCTGCACGTGGAACATGGCATCAGCCCACCTGGCTGTAAACTGCCTTGAACGGATCTGAAGACCAAGGGCCGCCATATTTAGAGATTTTATTAGAGTTTTATTTTTTAAGGGCATCACTGCAGACATGGTTTGTGCCCAACCCTCGCCTGGATACTTTTTCATCTGCGTCTCATTCTTAAAGAAGACCAGCACAGAATCTCCCCTGGCAGTATGCTCGGCCACTAGCCTTTCAAGGCCCAGACCCCACTCGTCCTCCACAGCATGAACCTCAGGGATTCTCCGAAGCATCTACTACAAGCGTTTGCATTTGAAACATGTTTCATCCGACGAGAGCTTCTGGACCCGAACCTGCACATGCTCCCCTGGGTTGAAGAGGAGTCTTCCCCCTGCAAAAATGGAAGGAGTAATGGTGAAATGCTTGAAGCCGTATTCATTCTGGAGCACCGTCTCGAACCCCTCAATGCTTCGGAGCTCCATAAGTGTGCCTGTGACACCCAGAATACATGCATAGGAGTTTGGCAAATCCGCAAACGAAAACCTTCCGCAGAGCATGTCAATGCCAATCTGCTCTTGGACTTGCTCAGGGGTGAGCTTGCCCTGCTGCAAGAAACTCAAGTACGCAAAGGTTGTCTGGTTGGAGTAGGAGATGTCGTAGCTGACCTCATCCTTCTCCTTGTACCCAATCCTCCCTGTTTTCTCATCCAGAATTGGCTCTGGCTTGGACCATTCCTCCACGTTTTGAACAAGCTCTGCAGCTTTTTGAGTCAACACTCCGCGCATTTCTTCCGGGTAAGCCTCCAACAGGTCCTCACAGGCCAAAGCTGTTGACGTTGCACAAATCTCTGGAACCGCCTAAGCATACACGAGTATCAATTGTATGTATAGTTCTAAGGCTGCCTGTGTTCCCCTGAAGCTGCCATGTGTTCCTCGCATATTGAATAGGCCCGAGTATAGACCTGAATAGACACAGTGAAATTACGGCCCAACAAAAGTCACATCACTTCAATCCTGGAACTCGTCAGTATCAGCGATGTTCTTGATAGGACGCCCAGCTGTCACTTCAGAGAAGATGTGGCTCACCAAGCCCACAGCCTTCACAGGGGCTGCAACTGCGCTTGCAACTTCAAAGCTTACAATAGTGAAATCCCACCAGCCTAAAGCGAAGGAATCCAGAACTATTTAATTTCTGACTTATTTTCTGATGTTTTTCTGACGCCCCAATATCACCTTATGGCTGAGGTGGATTTTTACTAGCTTACAAGTGTGCATTGGCGCCGCCAGGCTAGCAGCAATTTCAATTGGCATGTGGCGTCAATTCAGGACGTGCCGCAATACACAAAAATCCCTCATACGTGTGTGTCCAATACAGTATGCTTGAACAGCACAACACCAAGTCACTGCCTGTTTCACCTGGAACTGCCAAACTCTTAAGTCGGTCCTCCACAAGCTCACACCGCACAAATACAACAATGAAAAAAAGGATTTCCACAACTTACTATCTCAGCCCCCTTGCCAATAGCAAGAATAGCTCCCCCAAGCCTGAGGAGACGTGAGCTTGAAGCCCCCATCCCATGTGTTGCCATAAAAATTTCGCGCAAAAACGACGTCCACCTCATCAATGAGGCAGGCGCGATTGGCAAATTGACCTTGTGACCTGCAAAGCGCAAGTGGGTGGTCAAGAAAACACGTACCAGGGCGTAAAAATCACAAAATGTGAATAACATATTCAGCGCACAGCCCACCTTGCCGTCGTGACCTTCCCGCTCTCAATCAGCTCCTTTGACGCTTGTCGAATGTGGGCTAAGCGTTCCTCGCAGAGCTCATCAAAGGTCATGTACCGGATTTTCTCCTCCACGCCCAAAAACCTCGGAATTGCTAAAGATTCCTTATAAAACAGCAAAAATCTCCCACGCATTCCTCAAATGCTGACTTTACCCGTAAACAAACAGAAAGGAGCGATGTGAGCAGTGGATTTCAAGCTCTTGGGGAGCATGTGAAGAAAACAATGTTCAGAATTCAAAACTGCCTTTTCCGCATCTGCATGTATACCATGGTGATTGCGTCGGAACCTATACTATACACTCTGGCCTGCCTCACTTCCAACCAAGATTCAAGCAAGAATAATGTGTCCACACTTACCTGACCTGTGGACTAGTTGCCAAATCTTTGCTGCTGTTTTTGTTTTGTGATTGTTTGCTTCTGCGGAGCTTTGGCAACTTACTCCAGAAAACTGCCTAAAATCATGGAAAAAAACAAAACAACCAAAACGCACCTACTCCATCCATGCTTTTCATTGGTTTCTCCAAGCTCTGCCCACTCTTCTCCACACCATTGGAAAAAACTGCGGACACGGCAGACACCAGTAAAAGAACTCAGAGGCTTTGGGCATGGGCTATGTTTTTTGTGGTGTTTCTCTTTTCATACGTTTGTAGCAACTTTCCAACAAATGACAAAAATGAAACAAAACATTGGCAAACAAAGTACCATGAGGACATGGGTTCTGCGTGTTTCCTCTAAATATCATCTTCCGAGAGGTATGCACTATACACATGTCTATATATATATATATATATATGTATATATGTATACATATTATTGTGCATGTATATATATATATACATAACATATTGTGTGTATATTGTGTATATATACATAACATATTATATACATATAGTTGTATTATTTATATATACATATATATATACATATATATATACATATATATATACATATATATATACATATATATATATATACATATATATATACATATATATATATTATGTGTTTCCTGCAAGAACATTATTTCAAAAGTTTGATCTTGCTTGAGAAGGTGTGGCGTCGATTTGTGCATTCCCTTTCACAGGGTGCAACATCTCTTTGAAAGGAATGCAGTAAACCAACCCTTTTCCATGTAGAATCTTCTTCGGAATCCATTTTGGAATTTATGTTGGGACTGCTGACGTCATCAGCCCACCCGGCATTGCAGAAACCTATGCCGAAACCTATGTCGCAACCCATGTTGTAGATTTGGACCCGTCAATTGCTTAGGCCCACAAGCTGAACAATAGAACTTGGCCACCCCAATTGGTTTGGGATTTGAGCGTTAGGTTTTTTGAATCTCGGAAGCAGCAGCGTTTTTCAGCACGTTCTGCGCAGCATTTTTTTTCCTGTAAACCCCAAAAGTGCATGAACCTTTTTCAGAAACTGTTCTTCTGTGTCCATGTCCCCACCAAAAGCCCTGATATCGTTCATGAAGGAACGGTTCTGAGCGGTTCAGCCGTTTGCACCTCCTCCCAACCCCTGTGTCACTGGAACACGTTCAAAAATTCGGGATCTCAAACATCATGTCTAACACCACTTTTCCTGTATGGCAGAAACAGTGGTTTGAACAGGTTTACTTCAAATCGAACATGTGGTTGAAAAGAGTGCGCTATTCATTCGAGGAAGTGAAGTGTTTCCTTTAGAGAAACAATTGTCCCTTGAAAAAGACCATAAAGGAAGGCTGAACTTCTTCAAAGAGTGCTACAACATCTTTCAAAAGGTAATGCATATTTTGCTGGAATGCTGACGTACTGTTTCTTGCAAAGAATTGTGTGCTGTCTGAAAAGAGATGGAAGTTCACTGATCAAAAACTTGTTTTCAAAGAGCTGACCTAATTCAAGGATTGCTGAATTTGTGCAGTGAATACTGCACTTGCTCACCGGAATCCGGAATGCTAAGAGTATACTGCATATTGTGAGGAATATTGATGTTTATATAAATGGAGAATGTACAATTTTAAAAAAATATATATATGGTGAAAGTGAAAGGAAGATTGCACTTTTCCAAAAGAAACCGCGCATCTTTTAGAGGGGTGTTCCAGTAATTGGGGGGTATATACATAGTGCAAATTTGAAATAAACACTGTATATACTCTCTCCACTTAAGACTGCAGCTTCTGCCTGAAAGATGGTTCTTATGTTTCTTGAAAAGAAGGGTATGCTGCACTAGCTGGTTGAAAACTACATTTCCTAGTGTGCAGGGCATCGCCGTTTAAATGGATACTGTGGTAGCATTTAACGAAGATACAATGTGCTGAAAGGAACCTGCACTTCTTCATAAAGAACCCTACATCTTTGAAAGGAATGCTTCATGGTTAGCAGAAAGGGTGGAAAGTTTGGTTGCGTTTGCAGCTGGTTCAAAACAGTGTTTCCCTGTATTGCGATTTCCTGATTATTTGATATTATTTGCGAGCTTTCGCCAGGTTTTGGACTCAAGCGCTGCGGTGCGCAGGGTATGCTCTGTACATGCATGCTGTTGACATGGTTGCACAAGACAGCTGTGCATTTAACATGGTGCGTTTTCACCCGTGATTCTGGTCTTGTGGAACCGCTAGTTCCCCAGCTTCCAGAAGTCGTCGCTCTCGACGATACTTCTGCTTCATGAGCTTTACCATTTGTGCTTCTGGGGATGGAACTGTATTCCACACTCCGGTCTTCAGAGTGGCTCGCAGCTCATTACTATTCATATCTTTCGTAGATGCTGCTTCCAGAAGTCGTCGTTCTCGACGATACTTCTGCTTCATGAGCTTCACCATTTGTGCTTCTGGGGATGGAATTGTATTCCATACTCCGGTCTTCAGAGTGGCTCGCAGCTCACTATTCATAATGCATATCTTTCGTAGATGCTGCTTCCAGAAGTCGTCGTTCTCGACGATACTTCTGCTTCATGAGCTTCATGGAATTGTATTCCATACTCCGGTCTTCAGAGTGGCTCGCAGCTCATTACTATTCATATCTTTGGTAAGTGCATCTACGAGCATTTTACTCGTGTCTATCCATTGAATTATATCTGGCATGTCACTACTCAGTTCATCTTGTTCTTCACCGCTGGCATCTTCCCAGATGAGTTGGCGTAGTGCTTGAATGTCGATTGATAATCGTTTGTCATCAACCTTTCCCATTGCATCACTCTTGAGATGTTCTTCAAGTGATTTGCAATCTGTAATCCAGATATGCTGTCGGAAACTTCTGCTCTTATTTTCCCAGTCTTTGAATGATTGAAATTCGCCATGGGATTCTGCAATGAGGGCTCGGAGTCTCATGCCTTCTTCAATTGCGAAATTGACGCCATACGTCTCTGCCTGTAGTGTGTTTCTGCAGATCCTTCTAATGATAGTTGACTGCCATGAAATAACGTGAAACGCTGATTCCTCCTTCTTGAGGAAATCTGGGTTGACCAAAATGGTCATTCGTGCTCTTTGACTTTTGTATTTCTGTATCCTTTTCTTTACTTGCTCATCTTCGTTGGACCATGATGCATCTGAGACTGTGACAATGATACAGTCTTTCCAATTGATCGCGTCTGTCCTGTAGATTATTCCCTTATTGGAGTGTTCTCTGGCTTCATCGATTGCTTCATTTGCGTAGACTAAATCCTTGATTGTAGCTCTGTTACATTTTGATTGTAATTTTGAGACCTTGTATGATAAGTCTGGTCTTGCTTGTCTTGCAATCCAGGCTAAACTGCCTACGACGCTTCTCAACTGAGCTTTCTCTCCTTCATTTGCAGGAGAATCTTTCTTGACTTGTGTGCGGTACTTGATCTTCTCAAGTTTCTCAGTTGTGTCTTTACAAGTTGCTGTGATTGTAAAGTCTTCTGCCTGACTGATTTCTCTTCCACAGAATCTGAAACTTCCTGTGGAGATCTTCTTGTCTTCTACTTGGACAATCTTTTGTATGCGCTTCATCACATCTTCATATCCGGGTTTGCATGCCTAGATCAGATCATCTACGTGTGATGCCATCATGACTTTTGGTTCACTGTCTTTTGCGATGTAGAACAATGCTGAACCCAGCTTTGAAGCTGTGAGTCCTGCTGCAATGCTCTCTTTCCTCAGCCTTTTCCAAAACAAACGTCCTGAATCTCGCGATCCGTAGATCGGGGTTCGACAGATGTACATTCTGTCTGGGTTGTACCCTTCGATCGGGATTCCACCACGAGGTGGTTTGAGAATCATCAGTCGATCCATGGTTTCACCATGGAAGTAAGCGTTGGTGATGTCCAACGCCATCAACTTTAGTTTCTCTGATGCTGCCCATGATAAAATCATATTGACAGAGTCGAGATCTGCTGTTGGGCTGTCTGTTCTGATTCCGAGGGTTGTCTCTTGGTTCCCAAGTGCGACTAACCTTGATTTGTATTCTGGTTTGTGTGGTACTCCAGGTCGCTTCAAATGCAAGTGCTTGTCGGTATCTATCCATTGAGTCCCAATTGGTTTGTATCCTTCTCGGAGAAGTTGTTGAAGTTCTTCTCCTTCAATTGGTCTTACTGCCATGAACTTTTCCCACTTCAACCATTCTGCTTTCCTAGATCCATCAACTCCTTTTCTGGTTTCTTCATTTTCTTTTTCATAGTTGAATTGTTTTCCTGTGGCTTTCTTCTTTCCGCTTTTGGACAGATCTACCATTGATCTTTCAGCTAGGAATGCGTGTGTCTGTTCCTTGGTTTTCACTTGGTTCGCGACTGTGCTTTTGAGAACAAAAATCGTTTTTCCAGTCCATTCGCTGTCCATGTTTACACATGATCCTTCATCCCAAGTATCATGTTTTCTCTTGAATCCTCCATGATTCAACGTCATTTCTGTGATGCGAATGTTGGACAACTGTTCTATTTCGACGGGACACTTGACTGAATCAGGAAAAAATAACGCTGTCCTTGGCGTTTCATGCTTCCTGATCAGTAGTCCGTGTTCCGGCAGGTGTTGCCATGTGTCACTGGCAAAGTGCGACCGATTCCAACCTTCTTGTGCTAAATCAACGCCGCTTCCGGTGGCACCGGCACGATTCATGGCTTCTGCCAATGGACTAGGTTCTGCCCGTGATTCTGCAGGCCTTTAACCTTCTTCTTCGTGTTCTGTTGATGACCGTGATTCTGAAGGTAAAGAACCCGACGATAGCCTTCGTCGAATGGCTATGGGGACATCGTCTAGTAGGAGATCATTTCTTGATCGTCTCCTTGACGGAATCATTTCTTCGTCTGGCTCTTCAACTGTACCTGCTATTGACCTTCTCCTTTCTCTGTCTTGCTGTGTGCTGTCTTCTTCTTCGTTTCTCAAGATGCCATCTTCGTCTTCATCATCTGCTACTGGAGTTGGAGGTGGATAATCATCCTCTCCTTCTTCTTCAATCATCTCTAGAGCTTCTCTAGCATCGACACATCCAATCTTTCTTCCGCTGATTGCACCAAGACCTTTCTCATCTTTCAGGTGTTGATAAGCAAGTGCTTCAGATGCGTTCACTGGTCTGAATTTGTCCAGTGCGACACATACTGGTAATCCTTGATGGTTAGCCATACGATCTTCGGTCCTTCAAAACCGATCACCCTGCTGGCTGTTGACCATCCTGATTGTTCAGTTTTGAAACAGACAAGATCACCTACACCATATTCTTTGTTGATAGGTGCAGCTTTCCTGAGCAGTGCTTTCGCGACTCTCCGCGACAAATCCTCTTTGATAAATGCTTTTTGTGCTTCTTCGCGAATCTCATTGACTTTCGCGAATTCGTGACGCTCATCCGCCATTGCCTCGATGACTCCCATGTCCATGTTCTCATCTGATGCCATTCCAGGCTCTCTAGGCAATTTTCCAAATACCCATCGACATGGTGTAAAACCTTTGATTCTGCTTTGACTGTTCTTGGTTGAGAGTGCTTCAGCCAATGCCTCTCTCATTTGAAGTTCTCCGCTCAATCCTAGTTCGTGTGTCATTCTCTGAATCATTCCTTCCAAAATTCCACCGTGTCTTTCAACACGACCAAGTTGCTCTGGTGATTCAACACCAACGTTCCTGAGGATAATTCCTCTTGCACTGAGACCTTGTGCAAAAGCTCCTCTGTTGTGCAAGCCTCAGTCTGATACGACTTCTGTCGGCGTGCCAAATAATCGAATCCACTTCTCTAGGAAGATTTCCAGACATTTTCTGGATGACGGCTGCCCAGTTGTTGAACTCTGGATCACTGCTGCTTGGTGATATGTTGTGCCAAGACAAATGAAACTCAAAATACTGAATCTTGTGTTGGCTGTGTCCTTGACTTCGAAGATATCTATGCCAACACTTTCATTGAATTGATATGTTCTTGGCAACGCAACTTTTGCCGTTTGTGGTTTGGTCGTTCATGCTCACAACCGGGACATCTCAAGATTCTGGCTGCTTGAATCAGCTCAGCCTTTGCCCCTGATGCACGGAGTATCTCAACCAGTACACGGTTTGGACAATGTCCAAATTGTCTGTGCAGCTTTCTAATCGCAATTCGACCAGCTCTTGGGATCCTCAGCCACATCTCCTTTCTGGTTATCTCATCCTTGGGTAGATTTGGTAGAGGCAATGCTTCAAGCATTTCTTCCTCTTTGTCAAATGCTTCCTCCGCTTCTTTGATTCCTGGTGGTAATTCTTCTTGTTCATCTTCTCCAGCATCATCTGGTTGATCTAGCGTTCCCAGGTCTTCCAGCTCTGTCTCTCTTGATTCTGCAGGGAATGCAAACTCGTGTACAACTTCATTACAGATGTTTTCAGATATCTTGCCCAAGATTTCTTCAGCTTCTGAATCCCTCACCACGTCATCGTGACTGCGTGGTGCTTGATACTTGTCTTTCTTTCTTGCCCATTGATAGATTGGTTCAAACAAGTGTGAATCTTTGCTCCAAATCGTCAAATCCCCAGGTCCATTCCACCTGGTCATGTCCAGGATCTTCAAGCTTCCTGGGTCCATTCCGAATTGTGGTGTGACGTAACAGGAATGAGTTGACGTTGCATTCGACGTCATTGCAATGTCGTTCAACCATTGCTCATTTGCATTCTTTCCAACAACCATCAGAAGATTATTGTCTTCTTTCCTTAGTTTGTCTTCCCCAAGGCTCTGAACTGCTTGTCCGTTTTCACGTGGAAACGTTCTTGGCTGAATGGGTTTCCTGCAGGTTGGCTGGCAAACTGTGCTGTAGACATGGAAAATTGACCTAACAAAACAATGAGTAAATGACCTAACTTCCAACTCGATTGTCTGTTTAGTCCAGGTTTGTCCAATGCTTTGTAAACAGCAGCAGCGCGCTCCATGTATGCTCCCTGCTGCAGCTGGTCGATCTGGTGTCCTTCCACCAGCATCTGGGTCTGTGCCCGGCTGGTTTGGTCCATGTTGACATACATGGCCGTTGCTCCTGTTCCGATCACTTCGGATGGAATCAGGAAGACGACACATGCCCGAGGCTTTTCGTCCCCTTCGAACACCGTCTCGTCCTCAGCTGATTGGTTGGTCTCAATCTCTTCCCAGTCACTGCCATCATCTTTCAAGATGAAGGACCACTTGCGATAGCTTCTGACCTCCGGGCTGAGATTGATCTTCGAGTGTCGTGGGTTTGGCTTCGAACACATCCGTGTTGAAACCCCCAGCTCCTTTATCTCACGCCAGGTCAGCACGACTCGACTACCAAACTCAATCTCCTTGCAGCACTTTTCCAATGCCTTGCTGATTTCCCCCACCGTCTTAGGACTTGCGGGTTGCCATTTCCAATGGCCTCGAGGTTGGGAGCGGCTCTTGTCTTTTGACTTGTTCTTCCCTTTGCCTTTTGACTTGCCTTTGTCGCCTTCATACCAGTCATCAACCTGGTAGCGAACTTGGCGCTTGTCTTCGTATCGCTGCCAGTTTCCTTGATCGCTCCACCAGTCATCATCTCGGTGCCATGATGGTGTTCTCGGCCGTTCTCGATGAGATCTTGGTGGTGTGCGACTTCGGTGACGCGCACGTTCCTTCAGTCGAATTCCACCTCCACGAGGGCTTTCTGAGTCAGACTTCAAGTCTGCACGGATCTGTCTTTTCAATTCTTCATCATCTTCATCTGATTCTTCTGATCCTGAATGCTGCCCTTCTTTCTTTTCCACTGGCCTCGATGCTTTCTCGGGTGGCTTATCATCTTCAGAACCTTCATAATCAGGTTCTTCCTCCTCTTCTGGACGTGCCTTCTCAACCTCTTCTTTGGATTCTTCTCTTGTCCTCTTTGCTGCCCGGGCTCTCTCTTCAGACTCATCACGTCTGTTCTGGAGCTTGTCATTGATGGCTCCTTGCAATGCCATGAGCTGTTCCCTGTCTAGGTCGTTCAATCCAGTTGGATCTATTCCCTTCTTGAGTGAATCTGACGACGCTTCTGGTAGGACTTCCTCGAGCTCGTTCACGTGGTCTTCCACGGGATCTTTCTCGTGACCTTCTTGGAGACTTCTCTCTTTTCTTCTTCTTCTCTTCTTTTGATCCAGTGGCCTTTGGCGGTGTATCTTCTCTCTTTTCTGCTTTGTGCTTTTTCTTCTGATTGTCATCCTTTGGACCCTCGGTATGAACCTTGGATTCTCTTCCTGCTCTTCTTTCTTCCTCGTGTTGCTTGAATCTCTGGTCAATTGCCTCCAGGAGGTAATCACGAAGTTGATTTGCTATGTTCGACTTGATGTTGTTGTGGGCTCTGATGATCTTGTCATCTAGTCCGCCTTCTCCTCCTGTGACGCATGCTTTGCAGGCGTGGTCAAAAGTGCATCCCTTGTAATGGAACTCTTTACCAAGATGTTCCAGGATGAGTTCTCTTTTGGTACGTGTGTTCTCAGACACTGCTTTGTGGAGTGCAGTGGCCACAAAAGGTGCAGTGCTTTTGCCAAATTGGTCCACGACAATCACCACTATCGTGCCTGTCCTTGAGTCTGTAGTCATTTCCTCCAGACGTCTTCCAGCTCTTGTGATGGACTTCTTCAATCTTCCACTTTCTTGGATGCCGTTCAACATTGCTGTACGGCCCATGTGACAGGCCCATGTGCCATCCTACTTCTTTTCCAAGTCTGGCATCAACAACAATGAAAGATGTGTTGTTGTCTTTCCATATTCCATCTGTAACCCTTTTCTGATGTGCGTTGTGGTGCCAGTTGACTGTCCAGGCAACTGTATGTCCCAGACTGTCCTCTTCCTCAGTAAGGAAGTTGTCTGAGTAGTTGTTGAAGCCGTTCTTAATGAATCTCTGTTCTTTTGTCAAGCCTCCCTTGGGGTTTCGAATTGCCCACTTGGCTGACTCATCTTGATTGACATAGCCTAGGCTGAGAAAGACCAGTTTCTTTCTCTCTTTACTTTCTTTTCCTTCTGCCATGAGACAGGTCAGGTCCTCCTCCGTCTCTTTTCCTTTTGCTTGATCGGAAATGGCTACGGGCAGAGTTTAAGCATGAGAAGCATGGTCCATGTCACATGTACTGCATTCATGGACTTCCGTGGTTGGTTGTTTGTTGTTGGTCAGTCATGGTTCACTGTGTATGCTGGACGTGTCAGACATCTTGTCCTCTTGTTCAGTTCAGTCAGCCCATGACCCCCGGTCCTTCTGAATGGCTTCACCAGGCAAGTCTGGCATGCCGTTGCAATGCTTGCAAGCTTCTGTGAAGTACTCGAGCCATTCTTCACTGCCCCATCTGAGATACCTCAAGTGTGTTGGCAGCTTGGTTCTCCTGTGAAGGACGTTGGCCATGTTGCCGATGTCAATACACAGCAATCCATTTTTCTTTGCAACACAAAGCTCAATGGACACTCCATAGCCCTTAAGGACACACATGCCATTCCTCATGTCTTTCACCAGTCCCATAGTGCCCTGGTTTGGCAATGACAGCAATAGTGGAACAAAGCCTTCATGTCCAAGTTCTTGGCTTTGTAACACCCCAGCCAGGCTTCTCTGGTATGGCCCTAGGCTGACGTTGAAAGGAAATGAGTAGCAATGTTTTGTTGTCACTGGTTTGTCACCAACACCGTGGCATTCTTTCTTGGAGTCAAATCTCTCCACCACAAATCCTTGGTTGAGGAATTTCTCTTCTGCATTCTCACGCCACATCCGTGAGTGACATGTGGTGTTGCACCCCTCATCGAGGATAGCCCAAACAGATGCATCATTCATGATGTCAACTTCCCTGAGCTTTCTCGATGGACCAGGAATGACGGGCATTGTCTTTGCCCATGCATTTGGACCGTACCATGCAACCATTGCTGCAGCGGATCTTGTGTCAGGTCTTCTCACTCTTTCATGGATCACGTCAATGCTGTCAGCTAAAGCCTTCAGCAATTCACTTGGCTTCATCCTTGATGTGGATTCTTCCACAAATACTGTCAAGTGCTCGATGCAAGCTAATGCTTCTTCCCTGGAGAGAAGTTTCTCCTCTTGTGTCAACAGTTTCTTCACCACACAAACTGCTTCGTCTGACCCTTTTGCTTCGAGATCTTTTGCCATCTTGTCTCTCTCCTTTCTCTCAGCTTGTGGGTTTTTCATTGATGAATGTCTTGCATTGGAGACAGAATGTTCTTGATGTCTTCTTGGATGAACCACGATAGTCAAGTATTTCATGTGGACACTCAATTGGATCGTGTGTCTCCATGATTTCCTTCTTTGTGATGGTCTGCTTGCCACATACCTTGCAAGTTCTGATGTTGACGTATGCATTTGATCCACGTTTGGAGAAGCTCAGACATCCTCCAGGGCAACCTTTCTGGGTCTTATCATCCTTGATGATATCTTCTGACTTGGTCCAAGCATCTTTTGGTTTCAAGGTTAAATCTCCATCCTTGATCATGAAGATGCCTTGCAACCATTTCTTGAGGTTCATCTCATCCTTGACTTTTCTCGATGTGCTCATCACGTCCTTGCAGTAGTTTGGATCATTCAGCACAACCATCTCGTATGTGCTTCCTCTGTGTTTTGCAAGCTTCATCTTTGTCTCTTTCAGAGGAACGTCTTTCATCTTTCTAGCCATAGCTCGTTTCTCTGCTGCTCCTTCAGGTGGTGAAGGTGGTGGCGTCATTCCTGCCACTCTCCTGATTCAGATCTTTGGACAACTCTCAATGTTTGTGTTTCCTCTCAATGTTTGGTCAATGTTTTGGTCTGAATCGATGTGTTGGACTGAGCTCTTGGTTGATGCTCTCTCTGGCTTCCTGACAGTTCTTTTCACAGCCATCAGGGATTGGCCATCATCATCATGTGGCATTGGAAGCATCAGTCCTTCATCACGTTCACCTGGTGTGTGAACAGCTAGATGTGCCATAGCTTTCTTCTTTGGACAGACATTGTCTCCTGCCCAATGACCAATCTGTCCACAAGCTTGACATTTGGTCTTCTTCTTTAGCTCTTCCAGACGTTTTCTGCAGTCTTCCAGGGATAAGTCACCTGGTCTGGATTTGTATCCTTTCTTTCCAGCACCTTTGCTGTATCCCTTGCCTTTGTGCTTCCCAAATCTTGTTCCTTTTCCTTTGTTGTAACCTTTGCTGTATCCTCCGCTTGGACTCTTCCCTTTTCTTTTATAGGTCACAGCTGGCTCGGTCTCATCGTGTTCACCGGCCAGATATGCTGATTGCATTTCCATTGCAATCTGTTCTGCATCTTTGGATTCTGAGAAGTACTCATCCACTATCTCCTCATAGCGGTCTTGACATGATCTTTCATACCAGGAACTGTCTTCACCGTACCATGCAGTCTCAGGATACCATGATGCTTCTGCAGACTCCCAGGTCATATCCCATGAGTCGTCTGCATACCATGCATACAATTCATCTTCTTGCCAGTTGCTCTCACCAGCATCAGTGAAGTATGCTTCTGTCTCATCGTATTGGTACATGGATTCATCACATCCACTCCAATCTTCAGCACCATAGTAGCTTCTTGCCCAGCCTTTGCCTTTTCCTTTTCGATGCTGGGTCTTATTTGATCTAAGACTGTGAGAAATTGCGTGTTGCTTGACAAGTGCTTCTGAAATCACGTCAAACTCGAGACTATTGAATGTTGAGGTCATTACCATCAACTTTTCTGCTTGTGTCAAGTTGGCATGATCCAACAATAGTTCACCTCTCAACGTTGATGGGATCCCCAATTTTGGGTCCAGTAGTTTCAAGAGATCATACAAAATCTTCCTCCTTGAGATGTATGAGATGATGGGCTCACCAGCCTGTCTAGATAGCACCCCAGGCCTCTGGCCTGCCTTGAAGAGTTCACGTGCTTCTGCAGATGCCATTGGAAACAAATGCAGTTTGAGTGCTTCCACCAGCTTTGGCACTCCATCATCCTGTGATAGATTCTTCATGCCAAGCGACATGGCAACCTTGAGGCTTTCACCAGTCAAACCTTCACACAACTTGGATGCCAGCTTCCATTTCTCACTGTCTTCTGTTGAGTGGAATCTTGTCATCACTCGAAATTCCCACTCATAGAATCCTGATGGGGTTCCATCAAAGATGGGAGCACCTTGTTTGGATTCTTGTGTCTTCTGACCTACCCGCTCATAACGCAGAGTGGCCAAAGACATGTCCTTGCTTCTGTCTCGTCAGTTCTGACCTTCCCCTCCTTGGTACACAACACCAAGTTAGGGATTGGGCTCTTGAGATAGCAATCCGTCTCAAGTACAAAGGTGGTCTTCGAACCACAAGTGGCTCAGCTGGAACTTCAAATCAGCTCCGCTACCAATGCGAACTTTTGCCAGGTTTTGGACTCAAGCGCTGCGGTGCGCAGGGTATGCTCTGTACATGCATGCTGTTGACATGGTTGCACAAGACAGCTGTACATTTAACATGGTGCATTTTCAATATTTATCATTTGTAGTTATCCGGATTCTTTGACTTGTGGCACCTACCCAGAACGTTAGACAGGCTGAGACCTTGAAAGTCAACTACATTCAGTAAGCACAAAATGATTCCCAAGCTGACTCTGAAAAACCATGCGTTGGCATGGAAATTACAAGAAGTGGACATATAGTACTCTCTTCTGTATGATTTGGTGGAAATTATGCGATGTGCAGTGTGGTCTGAAACTGTTCATGAATTCTAGGTCAATATCGATGTGTGATTTTTCTTGCCATCAACCTTCATTCCTGCCGCTAACAACAGGCCCTCTCTAAACAAACCGAACAATTGCTTGAAGGAAATCCAGGAAACTTGAAGAAGGGACGCATGAATTCCCTGTCTTGCTCAATGAGGAACTTCCGATAGCAAACAATGTCACTCTCCAAACCGTTGAGGGCCAAGAACGAAGCCAAGAGGCCCAGCGTAAGGCACTTCCCTTCACCGGTCAGAACCTGTGCAAGGTGGTTGTCTGGCTGCTGGGAATTTCCAGGTTGTCCGCACACTTTGTCATGAACCCAATTGAAGATGCGCTTCCAAAGAGCGTCAGGCTGGGCCGCTTTGTGGCACTGCAAAAAGCGAAAGAGGGTCAACATCTGACCTCTGTGAGGAATAACCAACTTCCGCTCTTGCTGAGACACGTCTGCTTGAAGGAATTTCTTGCCAGACTTGACCAAAGTGAAGCAAACTGACAGGTGCGAGACTAGCTTCGATACAGCTTCAGCACTTTTGTCTTGACAATTGCATGCCTGTACTGCCATATCCAAGTCAGTTTTTGCTTCTTGCAAGATATCCTCCAACGGCCTGACCCCATGGTACAAATACTTGTTTTTCAATTGGTCGAACTGCTCTTCATGGTTTCGCAAAGCGGCGACCAACTCGTGGTACTCTGTGCCATCCAAACCGGATACCGAGGTCAGGCGCCCGACAATCTCATCCAGGTTCTGGTTTTCTCCGGCGCGACGGAACGATTCGTTGCTGTGCATATCTTTCACAGCTCCAAAAAAGTCGGGGTGTTCAGCCACAATGGTCTGGCCCAGAGGCGTCTGGACCAGAATCATTCCAAGAGTCGCAAGGCCCTGAACATTGAAGGCTTCTTTGTTCTGAAGATCTTGGAAGGCATCTTCAAGGGCAGATGTGACCCACTCGTGAGTGTCAGGGGCTGAGTTCGCCACTTTCCTCGCTTCCTGGCTGGCAGCGGCTGCATCTGGAATGTTCTGGGCAGACCGCAGCTTGTTCAAATGTTGATTCAAAAACCGCTCCCTCAAGTCGTTCTCCAAGTCAGCCAAAATCTTAAATGCAGCTGGGACTTCAACCAACTCTTCAGACACCAACTTACATACTTTTACCTCCGAGTTGAACTGATGAAAGTTCGCCGAGTCCAATGCTTGGCGGCCAACATCCTTCCGCTGCAACAGGTACTGCTCCACCACCGTGAGATCCAAAGCTTCGGTCTTCAGCACTGCTCGCAGCCTTTGGGAAGCGCTGTAACGACGGCTGATGTCCGAGAAGCGCCGGGAATCCACACAGTTCATCAAGATGCTGGGGTCGAGCAAACGCCGCAAGGGTTCTGCGAGAACTTCACGCATCCAGGCCTCAATTCTAAAGCAGCAACGAACAACTGGCAAAAAAGGACTTCAGAGCGAATAGTATCAGAAAGCCAGCTTCAAAATGGCACGGGTGAGCTTCATGTGTCAAACTGCCCTAGCTGAAACTCGGCAGAAAGCTGCAATGGACACTTTAAGTGCCCAAGCATTTGTAGCTTGCACCTTTACTTGAAAACAATCCTGCCTGCAGGTCTGGCAGATTCTTCTCTTCCATGAGCGCCTGCTTCTTCGGAGGGCTCAACGACTGGAAGGTGTCCAACCAACCTTTCAAAGGCTCGAGGCTTAAGCTCAAGGAGTGCACATCCAAGTTGGTGATATCGATGCTGCTGGCGACTTTGTTGCAGCAGTCCTTGATCTGCCGCCAGAACTCTTGCTTTGCCTCACGGCAAGTACTTAGTGGAAACGTGTGCAAAACTAGTACTGAGCCTAAGACGGAATGGCTGTGTGAGGTTTCCCGGCCTGAGTAACATCTTTTTGCTGCGCTTCAGTGATGCCAAGACCAACTTCAAACCGCTTGAAATTCGATAACGCACACGCCATGGCGGCCAAATCTGTAGCTGCAGTTGCCTCCAGCACTTCACTCACTGCAGCAGAGGCTTTCCTCAGCGCAGGGCTGAAATCCTGGAATCCAAAGGCTTGACATTCTGTCAGTACTCAAAACTTCCCTGTCTTGAATGATCCTGGCCCTCATTTGGAAGAAGCAGCATCTGACACAGTATACTGACCGCTCTGATGTATAAGATTGTCTGACATACAATCTGATATATGGTCGGGCATAAGCTGCCAAATATTCTGACATACTATCTGACAAATATTCTGGGATATTAGATTTGCACAGACTCAATCACACTCACATAGGCTTGTAATGACAATACCAGTAGTACCGCACAAGGCGGTGGCGGAAGTTTCAAAAATAGGAAACCTATAGGAGAGATTGGTTGTTGTGAATCAGGGATGGCAGAGCGAATCCACTGATGGACCGAAAGGTGCTTGAGGTCTCCTCTCTTTCTCTCTCTTTCTCTGACTATCTACTTACCTACCAACCTATCTTCTATGTCTCTATCTATCTATCTATCGATCTATCTATCTCTCTCTTTCTCTCTTTCTCTCTTTCATCCAATTACCTATCTACCTATCTATCTATCTATCTATTTATCTATCTATCTATCTCTCTCTCTCTCTTTCATCTGTCTGTCTGTCTATCTGTCTATCTGTCTATCTGTCTATCTGTCTATCTGTCTATCTATCTATCTATCTCTCTCTCTTTCATCTGTCTATCTATCTATCTATCTATCTGTCTGTGGTGCAGTGTCATTCAGTGTAATGTAGTGTAGTGTAATGTAGTGTGGTGTAGTGGAGTGTAGCGGAATGTAGTGTAGTGTAGTGTAGTGTAATGTAGTGTAGTGTAATTTAGTTTTGTACATTTTGACTTGGAAATGTGCTTCGCGCCACAACGGCGTGCACTTTTTCGACATCTCAACTTCCAAAAGTGGTCCGAGAATGGTGTGCTTTGTACATTTTGACTTCGACATGTGCTTCGCGCCACGACGGCGTGCAATTTTTCATCTCTCATCTGGCCAGATGGCTCCGCACCCGCCGCTTTAGCGAGCCTGCTTTTCGACCCTCCGGAGCTTCAAAACATTGGGAAAACACAGTGTTTCGCGACTTTCCTACCTTTTCGCGCATCTGCATCTTCTTTCTTCTGACTCTTTCTCTTCTCTGACCTTCTCTCTTCTGTGACTCTTCCCATCTCTACTTTTCATCTGTCCATATTGTCGGAAGTTTGACTTCTAAACTTCCTTCGATAATCTGGATTCATTGGGCACCTTGAGGCCCAGCTTCACAGAGCTGCGACACTCATGGGATTTGGTCCAGGAGAGGAGGAGGGGAGGAAGAGAAAAGAGCACAGCCACATAAAATCTAAAGACCTTGCTTTTGCCACGTGGAAAAAAAAGAATGCATGAAAGCTTAGGCGTGTATGTCCTCTACTTGAATATAACTATTTATGGTTTCAAACAAACCAATTCTGATATGAGGGATGTTGGGGAAACAGTGGATCTTTGAGGACATACCCACCTCAAAACGGCAGCCAGGTTCTGTTCTACCTGTGGCTTCGCCTTGTGGTATGCCTGGTTCACCTCCCTGGAAAGTCCCACCAACTCATCCGGAGCATTCTCGCCCACCGCCTCCCGAAATCGGTCCAAGAAGGTCAACCGTTCATGAACTTCAGCAAAGTCAGTGGACGGCCGAAAATTCTTCCGCACCTGTTCGTTGATCATCTCCAGTAATTCTACCTGACGACTGGAAAGTTCAAACAGAAGACTAAGCCAAAAAGGCGGTCATGACTCTGCTGGATTTGGTGTAAACAAATCACATGTTCATGAATCTTTTGATCCAAAAACTCGCCTCCTCCTTTTCGCCGTTGCTGGTCACCACCACGCAGATGGCTTCGTAAAATTCACCCTTCTTGATGTCATCCTTGGCCAAGGTACATCTGGAGCGGCCAGCGGAGCCATTCAACTTGGTCTGGAGTTTTTTCAAAGATCGGAAGGACTTCAGCACCTCTAAGTCCAGCAAGTCGTCCACGGCACTCTTCAAGTCCTGGTAAGTTTGCCGCGCTTCACCCCACTGTTTCTTGTCCAGGTGGGCATACATGGACTTGAAGTCTTTGTCGAAAACTTTGTCGAAGCACTTCTGGAACTCTTGTAACAGCTCGGCGTAATCTTCCTGGCTGATGGTTTCTGCCCATCCCCAAGAAAGGCAAAAATCATCAAAAATCACTTGGCGCAGAAGAGCATTCCGCTTGGGGATATAGGGAATAAAACGAAATCAAACCATGGACGAGCTTCGGTCTGATTCTTGAATTCCTCTGGCAAATTCTTCCAAATGCGTTCATGAATCATGATCCATTGCACCAAGTCTGACACATTCATCGCAGCGAAGGCCTGCTTCTTTTTCAGTGCAAACTCCGAGATGGCCTGGATATGTGACATCAGTGGAAACCACACAGGTCACAGGCAGGACTTCTGCCCGCAACGCGAGCCATCCCCTTCACTAAAACATGTAACCCAAATTCTACAAAACATCTCTTGGAACGAAACACGAAACCCGAAACCCGAAGCCCTAGCACTCAGGTGACAAACCACATGAGGCACCTCTCTGGCGGTGTTCTGCCTGGATTTGCTGATCATCACCGCTCGCAGCTGCAGGGCACAACTCGGAGCGTGTCTGCCATCTAAAGCCATCTGCAACTGCACTTCAGATTCCTCAGATTTCCTGGCTCCCAGCTTGGATTTAAAAAAACAAGATGAAGCCCACGAACCCGAATGCTCACACGTATGGTAATGGTACAGATGTCAAAACACATGGTTATGAAGTCACGCACAATACCTTTCTGCAATAGTTTCTTTGAACAGTCTTGTACATGTTTCCCTTGTTACAAGTCTGCAGTGTGGAGTGGAAAGCGTAGAGTGTGGAGTGTGGAGTGTGAAGTAAGGAGTGTGGAGTGTAAAGTGTGGAGTGGGGAGTGTAGAGTGTGTAAAGTGTAGAATGCGGAGTGTAAAGTGTAGAGTGTGGAGTATGGAGTGTGAAGTATAGAGTGTGGAGTGTAGTGTGGAGTGTGGAGTGTGGAGTGTAGAGTGTAGAGTGTGGAGTGAGGAGTGTAAAGTGAGTGTGGAGTGTAAAGTGTAGAGTGTAAAGTGTGGAGTGTGGAGTGTACAGTAAAGTGTGGAGTGTGGAGTGCGGAGTGTGGAGTGGAAAGTGTAGAGTGTGGAGTGTGAGTGTAAAGTGTGAGGAGTGTAAAGTGTGGAGTGGGAGTTGTAGAGTGTGTAAAGTGTGTAAAGTGTGTAAAGTGTGTAAAGTGTGTAAAGTGTAGAATGCGGAGTGTAAAGTGTAGAGTGTGGAGTATGGAGTGTAAAGTGTAGCGTGTGGAGTGTGAAGTGTAAAGTGAGGAGTGCAAAGTGTGGAGTGTGGAGTGAGGAGTGTAAAGTATAAAGTGTGGAGTGTGGAGTGCACAGTAAAGTGTGGAGTGTGGAGTTCAGAGTGTGGAGTGGAAAGTGTAGAGTGTGGAGTGTGGAGTGTAAATTGGGGAGTGTGGAGTGTAGAGTGTGGAGTGTGGAGTGTAAAGTGTGGAGTGAGGAGTGTAAAGTGTGGAGTGCGAAATGTGGAGTGGAAAGTGTAGAGTGTGGTGTGTAGAGTGGAGTGTGGAGTGTAAAATGTAAAGTGTGGAGTGTAGAGTGTAAAGTGTAGAGTGTGGAGTGTAGAGTGTAAAGTGTGGAGTGTAAAGTGTAGAGTGTGGAGTGTAGAGTGTAAAGTGACGATTGTAAAGTGTGGAGTGAGGAGTGTAAAGTGTGGAGTGTGGAGTGTGAAGTGTGGAGTGTGGAGTGTGGAGTGGAAAGTGTGGAGTGTGAAGTGCGGAGTGTAAAGTAAGGAGTGTGTAGTGTAAAGTGTGGAGTGTGGAGTGTAAAGTGTAGAGTGTGGAGTGTGGAGTGTAAAGTGTAGAGTGAGGAGTGAGGAGTGGAAAGTGTAGAGTGTAGTGTAAAGTGTGGAGTGTGGAGTGTAAAGTCTCAGGTGAGGAGTGAGGAGTGTAAAGTGCAAAGTGTAAAGCGTGGAGTGTAAAGTGTAGAGTGTGGAGTCTAAAGTGTGAATTGTGGAGTGTGGAGCGTAAAGTGTAGAGTGTGGAGAGCGGAGCTTCCCCCATAGACACGGCGACGCCACAGGAAAACCAGAGACTCGAGACGAGACACGTGGGTGCAAAAAAACGAGCATTTTGTGCGAGACTTCCTCCAATTTTGATATTTTCCACACGTTATCAAACAGGTTGGAATGTCACAAAGTGCCACGCCTGCCACGCAAAACGACATGACAACCTGCTTGGACACATTCGAATAGGAGATGTTTTCCAGCTTCCCCCATAGACACGGCGACGCCACAGGAAAACCAGCGACTCGAGACAAGACACGTGGATGCAGAAAAACCAGCATTTCGTACGAGACTTCCTCCAATTTTGAGATTTTCGACACATTATCAAACAGGTTGGAATGTCACAAAGTGCCACGCCTGCCACGCAAAACGACATGACAACCTGCGTGGAAACATTCGAAAAGGAGAGGTTTTGCGGCTTCCCCCATAGACACGGCGAAACCACAGGAAAACCAGAGGCTCGAGACGAGACACGTGGGAGCACCACAACGAGCATTTCGTGCGAGGCGTCCTCCAATTTTCACACTTTGAAACATGCCGAAGAGACATCCCCCATAGACACGCCGAAACCACCATAAAACCAATGACGCGAGACGAGACAGGTGGAAGCACCAAAACGAGCATTTCATGCGAGACTTCCTCCAATTTTCACACTTTGTAGCTTCAAAATCGACGTTTTCCTACGAGTTTTCTTAGAACATGAAAATTTTGCAACCTCAAAATCGATGTTTCGTGCGAGGCTTCCGTCAATTTTCAGCACATCGCACAAAATGCCACGACTGCCATGGAATTTGCACCTTGTCGCCACTTGACGCAGCCCTGCCAATGCGATTTACAAAAAACACGCAACACGACACGTCTAAAGTGCTGCGCCTGCCACGAAAAATGACGATGGACACATCGAAAGTGCTGCGCCTGCCACGAAATCTGCCACGCATCTTCGCAAAACGTCGCAAAAGTATTGCGCCTGCCACACAAAACGATTTTCGACACGTTGCAGAACGTTGCTGAATGTCACGAAGTGCCACGCCTGCCACGCGAAACAAAGCAACCAGACGTCTGAAACCTCCAAAAATGATCCCTCCTGCAGAACTTCCCATAGGCACGGCCATACGGTCCTCACACGAACGGTTGCGGACGGTTGCGGACGGTTGCGGACGGTTGCGACCACAAACGCAACGTCGAGCGAACACACCCTCAACCCCCAGACCCCCAGAGTGAAACGGGAACCCTTGCTACGCATTTGGGAAAAACTGGGTGCCTCTGGAATTTCTAACCCTCCTGTGGCATTTGGAAAATCTTGTTTTTCCTTGACTTTGCACCAATCAGCAACCTCCCCCGTCCTCGCTAGTTTCTGCTCAAGCTCATCTCTTTGGCTTTTAGCCTCAGAAAGGGCTGTGACCCCACCCCCGACACACTGAACCCATGAGCTTCAAAAAGCCTTTGGTTGATGCATGATTGCTGACTCGTAGTTGGCAAGTTCAGTCATTAAGCGGGGCTAAAAGCCAAATACAGATACAAGCGCTCAGTTGCTTGTGCCAAGTAGACTGCCTATAGTGACCAGAACCAAGAACAAATTTACTGCAAGTGGAGTGAATCCCAAAAGTCAAGCGTGATGAATGAAATCTTTGGAACGCAAGTCAAACAGCTTCTGTGAAACGCCCTCCGCCCAGTCTTTGGGGAAATCCATGTCTACTCCTGCTTAGTTGTTCATGATCATAATGCCACCAACAAGCATATGCTGCCATTTCAGCATCTTCCATACCATCCACCTCCTGAAGCTCACAGCACCAAACCATACAGCAGCTGTGACTTGGTGCATACTGTGCCTCTAAGGTTACAACTTTGGATACAAGAGGGGCAGCAACTTTGGCCGCTGCACATTAAACACTGAGCAATCTACTTTCGGACGTCAATCATCTTGAACCAATTCCGTACACCCGACCTGAATGAGCCTGCGGGCATCCTTCACTGCTGAAATCAATGTTTCAACCTATGGCACGGGAGGATGGAGATTCTCCAGCTGTGGCCCAAATGCGCAAGAAGTATTGTGTGAAAAGAACAATCGCGGAAGAAACGCAGAACTGCAGCATACTGCTGCAGTGTGGTCAACATTGCCAGCGCCTCGGTGTCGTCATCAATGCTCTTGCTGGCAGAGCCCATGGCTTCAAGCAAATACTCCTTTAGCCGGTCGCCATGTCGCTGCCTGGAATGCACCTGATCAGTGAGTCATCGCATGTGTTACCCTGACTTCAAGATGGAAGATGTTTTGCATGTTCACTGCATGACCTGAGGAACACAAGCATTGGCCGAAACAACAACACCTCTTGTGATGTCACATCGGCCTTGCGAAGGAGTTGGGCCGCTTGCGCAAACCGACCTTCTGACAAAGCCTTCTCAAATCGAGACTCATCATCTTCCAAGGCCAAATTCAGCGGCTCGCGGCTCTCCGTCAAACTCTTCACACACTTCGCGACCCTCGGATCCTCACTCTGCAACTGCTGCAAAGCCGAGATCAAAGTCGTTAGCTTTTGCCAGGTCACAAGCTTCAAGTTCTGGTGAGTGGAGGCAGCTTCTTGATGACAAATCTCACACTGCGCTTCCACTAAAGGTCGAAACTGTGCCTGGAAGCCCAGCTGTTCACAGAGTTCACTCTGTTCGAAAGCCAATCCTTCTTTGACGCAGCTCTGCACGAAGCGAATCCAAGAAGCCGGATTCTCCAGAAAGTCTCCTGAACAATGCCGAAGACTCCCTTCACGCCTTTCTTCTCCAAATCCCAAGTTCGAATACTTTCTGGTAATTTGTTTTGCTGTTTGGGGTTCTCAACTCACGGGTTAGCCCGTTCTCCTATTAAGGGTGATAAATTAAAAAACAAACGTCACATCATCCAAGAAAATTCTCATCTTTTACTATGTCCCTGTTGTTAAAGGTTCCAGCAAACCCTCCCAAACTCAGCTGGGGTAAACCACGGCTCTCCTGTCTCCAATGCCTCCGTGGCTTGCTTGAAGCACTCGTCCCTCCACATTTTCACCTTTTGAAACAAGGCCGCAAAGGCGGACCTCACATGGCCCTGGCAGCGGTCAGGATGCAGCCATCCCTGTCCCATGCCAGAACCACCCAACGATTTCAACGGAGCGTGCCTGCCAAGAATATGGACCTAACTAATCCGAAAGAAACTAATCCAAAATTGTGATCCAACCACCAACCAGTGGGCTCTGTCACCATCTGTAAAATCATCTCCTATGACCTCCTCAAATACGAAAAAATATAGAACCTGAGAAGGGAGGAACGAAAGCCAGGGGAGTGCGAAGGTGGGTGCGAAGAAGAAGGAGAGGAAGAGGGAGGATGCGGGAAACAGAGTAGATCGAGGAGAGGTGGTGCCAGGAACGCATTGTTTTACTCCACTTCTTCATCATAGTCCCTCGATTTTTCCATTACTTTTCCATCGCTAATGGTCTCACATCGAAGCCACAGTTTTTCCATTGCTTTTCCATAGTTTTACTCGACATCATTTTCCCCTCCATTCCAGTCTCCCCAGTGTTTTTTTCACAGTTTTTCCTCCAGTTTTACTCAATCGTCCCATAGTTTACGCTATCAGTTTATCCTTCCATTTCATCAATTGTTCCAGTGTTTTGCCATGGTGTTACTCAATTTCTCCGTCATTACCCTTATGTTACCTCAGTGTGTCTAACGCTTACCCAAATGCACCTCCCACAATCCCTACCGTTGCACAATATAAACGGTTTTGCTCGTTTCTTCCATGGCTTTATTTCCGTGCCTCTACTCCATAGTGCTCACACATCCAAACCGCAATTTTTCCATTGTTTTTCCATTGTTTCACGCGTGCTTTACGCGATAATGGTCCCACATCAGAGCCTCAATTTTTCCATTGTGCTTCCATCCCATCAATTTCCGTCATTTTACTTTTGTTTTACTTGGCATCATTTTGGTCCCACATCAGAGCCGCATTTTTTCCATTGTTTTTCCATTGTTTTACTCCACTTCTTCATCATAGTCCCTCGATTTTTCCATTACTTTTCCATCGCTAATGGTCTCACATCGAAGCCACAGTTTTTCCATTGCTTTTCCATAGTTTTACTCGACATCATTTTCCCCTCCATTCCAGTCTCCCCAGTGTTTTTTTCACAGTTTTTCCTCCAGTTTTACTCAATCGTCCCATAGTTTACGCTATCAGTTTATCCTTCCATTTCATCAATTGTTCCAGTGTTTTGCCATGGTGTTACTCAATTTCTCCGTCATTACCCTTATGTTACCTCAGTGTGTCTAACGCTTACCCAAATGCACCTCCCACAATCCCTACCGTTGCACAATATAAACGGTTTTGCTCGTTTCTTCCATGGCTTTATTTCCGTGCCTCTACTCCATAGTGCTCACACATCCAAACCGCAATTTTTCCATTGTTTTTCCATTGTTTCACGCGTGCTTTACGCGATAATGGTCCCACATCAGAGCCTCAATTTTTCCATTGTGCTTCCATCCCATCAATTTCCGTCATTTTACTTTTGTTTTACTTGGCATCATTTTGGTCCCACATCAGAGCCGCATTTTTTCCATTGTTTTTCCATTGTTTTACTCCACTTCTTCATCATAGTCCCTCGATTTTTCCATTGCTTTTCCATCGCTAATGGTCTCACATCGAAGCCACCGTTTTTTCCATTGCTTTTCCATAGTATTACTCGACATCATTTTCCCCTCCATTCCAGTCTCCCCAGTGTTTTTTTCACAGTTTTTCCTCCAGTTTTACTCAATCGTCCCATAGTTTACGCTATCAATTTATCCTTCCATTTCATCAATTGTTCCAGTGTTTTGCCATGGTGTTACTCAATTTCTCCGTCATTACCCTTATGTTACCTCAGTGTGTCTAACGCTTACCCAAAAGCACCTCCCACAATCCCTACCGTTGCACAATATAAACGGTTTTGCTCGTTTCTTCCTTGGTTTTATTTCCGTGTTTCTACTCCATAGTGGTCACACATCGAAACCGCAATTTTTCCATTGCTTTTCCATTGTCTCACGCGTGCTTTACGCGATAATGGTCCCACATCGGAGCCTCAATTTTTCCATTGTTTTTCCATCCCATCAATTTGTCCATCCTTTTACTTTTATTTTACTTGGCATCATTTTCGAAGTGTTCTACTCAAATGTTCCATTGTTTTCCCATTGTTTTACGTGATATTCCCTCATTTTTTCCATTGTTTTTCTCATCATTTTCCCGTCCATTGCAGTCTCCCCAAGTCCAGATCGGAGGACGGACCTGGGGGGAATCGATACCCCACCGTCACCCAATTAATTGCCACCTGGTACATAACCCTGAAAAAGTTCACCTGCGTCCGCCTTTTTTACCACCTAATTTCGGCCCCCAAACCCCCTAAACTCACTTTGTTCGCAAAAAAAACTTCGCCTAGCCTAGCGGCTGGCTTTCGTGAAAATGTATCAATCATACCCTGCACCCTTTTTTTCAAAGGTGCGAAACCCTCGATCAATAACCAGCCAGCCACAACATTTTGGGCAAACGATTTGAAGCTGATCTTTGAAACCCCATGGAAATTCACGACCAGCTGCTCGCTGCCTGGTCATTGTCCAGACTCTGGAGTCGATTTGCCATCTTCAAATGCCGGGTGAACAATTCGCGCCATCCGCTGACGCTGGTGTCCGCCTGCGCCCATTCCTCCATTTCCTTCTTGACCACGTCATCAACGAAACCATTTGCAGCCTTGACTAGTGACGACAACTTCTCTGCCAAAGTGCTACATGCATGGTCCTGCAAGCTTTGCAAAGTCTTTGCAAGGGTCTCTGCCAAAGACGCCAAGGATTTCAACTGTCCCATCGCGCGGATAACTTCGGCACCCAAGGAATGAGTCGGAATAAAGGCCTTGTCGCGAGCCCGCCGAGTGGTTCGTTTCAAAGCATCGGACAAGTTCTTGTTCAGATTCCAAGCAATGCACTGCAACGCCACAGTCACCGTCTCTGTCTGGACCTTCAGATTTGGCCTCATCACTTTCAGAAGCGTGTCCACTGGGAGCAACAGCTCGAGCTCGTTGATGGCAGTTTCTGCTTCTTCAACCACATCCCTGTCCGAATCTGTGTCTTGGATCTCTTCCGGGATCTCATTCAAGGAGAGAGCGGCCCAAGATCTCTCACATACCTCCGGAAGACACTTTTGGGCCAAGAGCTTCTTGATAGCATCTGTCACGCCATCTTTGCTTTTGCAAATCCGCTTGCTGGCTGCAGCGCTGAAGCCATCCAGTTTCAACTCAACTGAACTCAACAAGCGTGGTCCATGCTCGCCAGCAGCCGCCATTCGCTCATTGATACTGAGAAGTTGAGAATGCCATTCATCGGTCAGCGATGTTTCCATGGTCTTCACCAAACTGTCAATGTCACCTGGCTGCTCAACATTTTGGCCATGTTCCCATGTTCCGCTCACTCCATAATCCAGAATGCTGGACTTTAACGAACATTTGGAACTTTGGAACCGCTATCAGTTTCCATCCCCCACCTTGACTTGGTGCCAAGTTGGCGGACATTGGTTTCAAGACATACTCATCCTCAAGGTCTTTTCCCAGGATCCCATTAAGCTCTGTGGATCGACATAGCTGCATGAGCTGCTCGGAAGCTGCCGAGCTTCCGGATTGCAACACGGTCTCCACCATCTTCCCCGACAAGTTGGCCAAAGAAGCCCGGACAGCATCTTTCGCTGCCTCCTCTGCGACACTCAGACCGTCACCTTCAAGAATTTGGCATCCATAAGGGCCAAGGATGGGCATCAGTGTCCTGGGCAAAAACTCGCGGTGCTCTTCCAAACACTTCAGGGCATGGATGACGCTGGCAGCGTTCTTGCACTCACCTGCACTTTTTTGCAAACCTTTCACCTGAGGAACAACGCTCGGGTGACCAAGCGCAGCGCCCAGTTCACTGAGTTGATAGATAGATGTTGAGGGCAGGTGAGAAACTAACGGTCTACAAACTAAATATATCGATCTAAATTGCGAATGTCCCTGCAGTTGCCTTCAACCAAACTGACAACACGAGGCAACAGTCTCAGTGTATGACGTGGTCAGATAGAGCAGACGCCCACGACTTCAAGACTTCACCCCCCAAGGGCTCAAGTTGTTGCACAGCAGATAGGATACCTTTCACCTGCAGAAGAAACCAGACACCCAGGACATCCCTACAGCGACGTAACTTAACCTTACTAAGCACATCCTGTCGCTGTTGTCTTGCCTGCCGTTTGTATGTTCACTTTCGCTACCGAACACTGTCAGATCAGTATCACCATGTCTGGCCTGCAAAGCCAAATTGAAATCCCATCGAGCATCTGTACAACCTCCTGGCAGATGTCGGTCCAAACCTTGGCAGAACTTGCCAGGCAGAACAGAGAAGCATGGATTCACACCTCATGTCCCTCTAATATTTCCAATATTGGATCTCCCACACTTTCACCCATAATATTCCGAAAGAAAAAGTAAGGCACCTTGACTCACTCTGAATGACAAGCGTTTTTGATGGCCTGCTGTCTAGGCCTACAAGTAACTGAATATATAAGTGGCTGATTGAATGAATGAACAAAAATTGAATGAATGGGTGAACGACTGGGTGCATGACACACATGAATGAAAATGAATGACTGAGCGACTTTCTAAATGCATTATGAGGACTGGCTGGCTGACTGCACCAATGAATCGAATGAATGAACTTGAAAACGAACAATGGCTAACTGCACCAATGAATCGACTGAATGAACTTGAAAACGAACAAAGGAGCGAATGAACAAATAAAGAATAAATAGTGAATCAAGGAAGGGAGGAATGAAGGAAGACATGGCCGAAGAAATGAAGGAAGGAAGAAGGCAGGAAAGAAGGAACGATTGAACGCGCAGCCATGCTTGCCATGCATCCAACCACCTTTTACGGGGCTCTGTCAAATGTTCACAACAACGGGGCACAGGCAGCAGCGTCACGGTCACCACAATGCATGCAGCACCATTTCCAGAAGCGCAAAGCACAGGGAGCAGTGCTATGGTGCAATTGTGGCCCAGCTGCAGGCATTCCAATTTGCTTAGCAGTTCTGCATTGAATTTCACAAAATCAAAGGGCACGCTTACAACCCATTTAGCAACCAGCAGTCTACAGCAACGGTCTTTCGATTTTCTTTCTTGGGGAACTGCAACAAATCGAAAGAAAAACCCTTCACGTAGTCGCGCCAGTGTGGACTTTTTCGGAGATACCTGTTCGGCCGATGGGCCGAGAAGCGAATTTGAAAGGAAAAAACGCGCACACTGGGGGGACAAAGCTGAGAATGAATTGTGTACTAGCGCCTTTTTCGATCCTCTCTTTCAAAAGTGCTCCGAGAATAACATGCTTTGCATTTTTCCCAAGCGAGCTCTCAAAAAAAAGTCATGTGCATGTTTTACCACAGGCTTCTGCGTGATTGGACCACATCCTATAATGAGTCAGTGGTTGACTTAGTGGTTGAATGCTTGGGTGATGTCATCTAAACTACCTCCAGTATCTACACCTCGTCGATTGTCAGGTGGCCCGAAAAAAACCTGCTGCAACCTTAAGTGTCCGAGGCGGTGACTCTCTTTGGCCACCACAATGCCGCGGGTCATCACAGCAGAAGACTTCATCCAGCCGGGGATGTGGACGCCGGCGCACAACTGCCGAAAAGTGTCCATCTTTACCATGGCAGGCCACACGCCTGCAAAAGGTTGGAGGCACCAGTCGCAAGCCATGGGGATGTAAATCGAAGAAAAATTGAAACCCGTATGAAATTTCTCAAGAACTGCATGCTTTCAGCAACGGATGGGTTGCGGCAGCCGCTTACAAACAACCCAACCCAACACACATGCATTTCTTAAGCACCACCCTGCCCTGAGCTACCCCAGCCTTCAATCTTTTCAGGATTGCCAGATCTGACCCCTTCCAACACCATGGTATTGACGCGCTCATTCTCACGGACCAGTTGGGCAACCAGGTCAGTTCTGTAGCTCGCTGCAGTCGGCATCAGCTCAGTCTCCTGGCGCTACCGGCAGATTTCCATGTCGACATCCCTTGCATTCGGGGCGTGCAAGACATTAAAGCAAAATCTCGGAAAACGAAGGGGCCATAGCCCACAAACCCAACTCCGAACTCCTCCAAAGTTTGGGTGAGGCTCAACAAATCCATGATCTTCGAGACCAGCACCTCATCAGATGCCCAACTCACCCCACGCTCTCCAATGGAATGCTTGCAGTCGAGGAAGAACTTGCTGAGAGTTTGCTCTAGATCCTTCTTGGCATCGCTCAGCAGGACGTACTTCAGTGCTTCACCTGAACTGCATGCAAATGTCTCTAAGCAAATCCCAATCGGGCTGTTCAGCCTTGAAAGCATTGGAACCAAATTAGAACACCCCACAGATAGTCTTGACATCCAAGCTTTTGAGTGGGAGACAAAAGCACAAGCAAACAAGAGATCTCCGCAACCCGCAGGACATCACACCTGGATTCTGTACGGCTGGCAAGTTGTGAAGCCACTTCTGAAGGGACAGCCGCTGCTGGCTTCTGCTCACGTTTACAGGGAAGATGGTAACTCTCTCAGCGCAAACTTGCTCCAAAAATGAGTCATCTTCCCATTCCTTGAACTCTTCGGCAATCTTGTTGGCTTTGTCACCTCATCGCAAGTATGCTCGGATCAACGAAAAGTTGGGGAAACATCAAGCGAAACCAGCTTGATCCAGCTTGATTGCATGATGTTCTAAGCATCAGCGCGATGCAGTCCCTGCACCATTTCAATCATGCGAAACCGTTTCGAACCCACTAGAAACGTAAAGGCAAAGGTCCAAGTCACAGCTCGCAGCGAAATGCTCTAGCAAGCGTTTTCCTGCCACATTTGTCTTCATGTGCGAGGGTGCCTCTGCTGCACCTGAAAAGTACCCGCGCTGCAAATCCAAATGGCACAGCAATGGTCATGGAAGCACCACCTATGTGTTTGAAAGATATGTTCTTCCTGAGTGACGACTTCTGGGATCCCGGTTTTTAAGGGGTACCTCTCCGAAGGGCAACCAGGGAACCCAAATCCACGTACTCATCTTCCGCCAGAGCGGTCTCCAACAACTCGTTGAAGTTGTCGTACATCGATTTGGAAACTTCGCTTGCCACCCCTGGAACCGACAGGCCACGTGGCTCGCTGGTCACAATCAAACCCACGGATCCAAGATTTTCAAGGCGGCAGAACATGGAAGCAACGTGTTCCACGTCCTTCGGGGTTTCCATAGATTTTGCCTCTGCAAGCATGACCTTCTTGGCGGTCAATGTCAAACATGTGTTAGTTATTTTACCATGCAAAGGTAATGGTATAAGAGTGTATATACCAGTAGTACCGCACAAGGCGGTGGCGGAAGTTTAAAAATAGGAAACCTATAGGAGAGCTTGGTTGTTGTGAATCAGGGATGGCAGAGCGAAGCCACTGATGGAGCGAAAGGTGATTGATCTCTCTCACTATTCTCTCTCTTTCTCTGACTATCTACCTACCTATCTATCTATCTTCTATGCATCTATCTATCTATCGATCTATCTCTCTCTCTCTCTTTCATCTGTCTATCTGTCACTAGCTGTCTACCTGTCTATCTATCTATCTATCTATCGATCTATCTATCTATCTATCTATCTATCTATCTAATCTATCTAATCTATCTAATCTATCTAATCTATCTAATCTATCTAATCTATCTAATCTATCTAATCTATCTAATCTATCTAATCTATCTAATCTATCTATCTAATCTATCTAATCTATCTAATCTATCTAATCTATCTAATCTATCTAATCTATCTAATCTATCTAATCTATCTAATCTATCTAATCTATCTAATCTATCTAATCTATCTAATCTATCTAATCTATCTAATCTATCTATCTATCTATCTATCTATCTATCTCTCTATCTCTCTCTCTCTCTTTCATCTGTCTATCTGTCTAGCTGTCTACCTGTCTATCTGTCTATCTATCTATCTATCTATCTGTCTGTCTGTCTGTCTGTCTACCTGTCTATCTGTGGTGCAGTGTCATTTAGTGTAATGTAGTGTAGTGTAATGTAGTGTAGTGGAGTGTAGTGGAATGTAGTGTAGTGGAGTGCAGTGTAGTGTAATGTAGTATAGTGTAGTGTAATCTAGTGTAGTGGAGTGTAGTGTCATGTAGTGAAGTGTAGTGGAAGGTAGTGTAGTGTAGTGTAATGTAGTGTAGTGTAGTGGAGTGCAGTGTAGTGTAATGTAGTATAGTGTAGTGTAATTTAGTGTAGTGGAGTGTAGTGGAGTGTAGTTGTGTAGTTGTAGTTATAGTTGTAGTTGTAGTGTAGTGTAGTGGATTGTGGTGTAATGTAGTGAAGTGTAGTGGAAGGTAGTGTAGCGTAGTGTAATGTAGTGTAGCGTAGTGGAGTGTCGTGTAGTGTAATGTAGTGTAGTGTAGCGTAATTTAGTGTAGTGGAGTGTAGTGGAGTGTAGTGGAGTGTAGTGGAGTGTAGTTGTAGTTGTAGTGTTGTGGAGTATAGTGTAGTGTAATGTAGTGTAGTGGAGTGTAGTGGAGTGTAGTGTAGTCTAATGTAGTGTAGTGTAGTGAAGCGAAGCGAAGCGAAGCGACATCTGAACCTCCAAAAGTGGTCCGAACCCCTGGTGTTTTTAACATTTTGACTTCATAATGCGCTTCGCGCCACAACGGCGTGCACTTTTTCGACATCTGAACCTCCAAAAGTGGTCCGAACTCCCAGTGTTTTGAACATTTTTACTTCGAAATGTCCTTCGCGCCACAACGGCGTGCACTTTTTCAACATCTCAACTTCCAAAAGTGGTCCGAGAATGGTGTGTTTTGTACATTTTGACTTCGAAATGTGCTTCGCGCCACAACGGCGTGCACTTTTTCGACATCTGAACCTCCAAAAGTGGTCCGAACCCCCAGTGTTTTGAACATTTTTATTTCGAAATGTCCTTCGCGCCACAACGGCGTGCACTTTTTCAACATCTCAACTTCCAAAAGTGGTCCGAGAATGGTGTGTTTTGTACATTTTGACTTCGAAATGTGCTTCGCGCCACAATGGCGTGCACTTTTTCAACATCTCAACTTCCAAAACTGCTCCGAACCCCTCAGTTTTTAACACATTTTACTTCCAAACGTGCTTCGCGCCACAACGGCGTGCACTTTTCAACATCTCAACTTCCAAAAGTGGTCTGAACCCCTAGTGCTTTGTACATTTTGACTTGGAAATGTGCTTCGCGCCACAACGGCGTGCACTTTTTCGACATTGCAACTTCCAAAAGTGGTCCGGTGCTGAGGTGTTTTGTACATTTTGACTTCGAAATGTGCTTCGCGCCACAACGGCGTGCAATTTTTCATCACTCATCTGGCCAGCTGGCTCCGCACCCGCCGCTTTAGCGAGCCTACTTTTCGACCCTCCGGAGCCACAAATAATTGGAAAAACACAGTGTTTCGCGACTTTCCTACCTTTTCGCGCATCTGCATCTTCTTTCTTCTTACTCTTTCTCTTCTACTTTCTTCTAATCTTCCTCTTCTCTCTGCCTCTTCCCTGCTCTGCTTTTCATCTGTCCATATTGTCGGAAGTTTGACTTCTAAACTTCCTTCGATTATAAAACACATTAAAACACGACAAAGCGCCAAAACGAAGAATATTGCAGGACCCTTGTCCTTCAGAAGGACTCGGCCGCGCTCGTTGCCCACATCACCACGAGCTTCTTTGATCACCAAGACCACACGCACGGATCGGGCGGATTGCACAGCCAGACTGCGGTTAATAGCGCCACAGACCTGCAGATGGATGCTGAAAAAAACTTGGGAGGGCGATCATTGACAAGCCTGTGCTCATGTTTGATTTTTTGTTGGATCCAGGCCACAAAAGCACTCAGGCTGAGCCGGCACTTGTGGCTTTTGCATGCTTTTGCAACAAGTCAAAAAGGAACATACTCCGGCATTAGCAACTGGCACTAGCCTCAGCAATGGGGCCTTCTGTGGCGCCCGTGCCAGCATTGTCCACCAGCTGCAACCCGTTGGTGTTTGGCACCTGAGCTTGCACAAGTCCAGAAAATGAAAACACACACACAACACAACGCAACAAAGACGGCTTAGCACACATCATCTGGAAGCCCTGGAAGGCATTGCACTGAATGGAAGCCCGACCCTCAAAAGGAACCTGGAACCACTGGAACCCAACCGTGGAAGGTTGGAAGATGTTGGAAGCACGTTGCAAAGTTGCCCACAAGAATTGGGGACAAACTTGAGCCCTACGGAGGAAACATACATTGATGGGCTGTGAAACGGTGTTTGAAACCGTGTCGAAGTGTTGCCACAAAGCACCCGAAAGGCTCTATGTACTGAAGATCCAACGCACAAATGTAAGGAATGAATCAAAATTTGGGGCTGTCTCCTTCATAGGCAGAAACCTCTCTGGATTCTGATCAGTCTCAAGAAGAAGAATTGGCTTGACATTTCAAACAGATCTTGCGCCAAGACACCTCAGCAGACATCAAGCCCTTTGTTACATCTGCACACTGGGCACTTGTCACGAAACCCTCCATGGGGTTGTCCGCTTCCAGCTTTTGTGTGCGACGATTGTAGCGGAAGTCAGTGCCCAGGGCATAGGATGTCACAGTAGTCTTGCCACTGCCGCAGCATCCGATCAACAACCTCACAGGATATATACTGTGTACAGGACAACGTCACAAGACAGCCACAACTCTGGACTTACAACCTCCATCCAAAACCTTCACTAATACGGCCAGCAGTCAAGCTACACAATGTCCTTGTTCGCGAAACCCGCACACTTCGCCGTGGCTGTTTCAAACTCCTGACAAATCGCCTTCGAAAGGCGCCTGGGGTCCATCATCTTTCAGGAAAGCGATGGCACAGAGCGAGGGCACAAAGCGAGGGGAAGTCGTAGTAAATCCACTTGAGCTTTAAATCTCCAAGATGTTTGAAATGATTTGATCTGCAGTCGATGTTTCTGTGACACAACTTCAAACAGAACTCAACGGCTTTGGCTTACACCCTTTGCGAAGCAACTGGTCTTCCCAAGTTGCATGCGTTTGCACGACACAAATGAAAACACCTTAAAGTGATTGAGCGTTTCTGATGCACTGGTTTCCGGCTTTCGCTGTGGAACCCTTGGCGAACACAACCTTTTCATAAACTCATCACTGAATCACTGTTTGGCGAGCAGCCCCAAGACTTTTTTGGCGAGATTTCCAGAAGCAGGTTTTGGATCCTCAGCATTTCCAGACGCTGAACATACATTTGTAGTTGAATCATCTCAAATCCCATTGGAATCCCAGAATGCTTGGTCTTAGGTCCCAAGGGCCCTGGATTTGCTCACAAAAGACCTGGGGATGTTGGTCAAACCTCCCAGCTTCAGCATTCAAATGGAAACTGCGGGTGCTCAATGCTGGAATTCTGCATCTCAATGTTTCCAAGGTCCGAACATCCATACCCTCGCACTGCAACTTGATTTGCCAGCGCCTCCATCGCAAAAAACAGCATGATCACTCCCACGCCCTGCTTCAAAGTGAAGCGAGAAAAAACGGGGGTTTGGAATCGACGACAGCAAGTCATCAGTGAAGAACACTGCCAAGTTTGCTTGCAAATGACTTCACCGCATCCAAACAACTGAGCAGCTTTATTGAATGTGCCTGGTTTCTCCTCGCCATTTTTGTGTGTCTAGATGAAGTCATCTCCGTTTTAAAGGCGGCTATATTCAATATACCTAGGTTCTCATCTCCGTTTTTGTGTGTCTATATAGTCTCAGAGGGCAGGTATATTGAATATACCTAGGTTCTCATCTCCGTTTTTGTGTGTCTAAATAGTCTCAGAGGGCAGGTATATTGAATATACCTAGGTTCTCATCTCCGTTTTTGTGTGTCTATATAGTCTCAGAGGGCAGGTATATTGAATATACCTAGGTTCTCATCTCCGTTTTTGTGTGTCTAAATAGTCTCAGAGGCCAGGTATATTCAATATACCTAGGTTCTCATCTCCGTTTTTGTGTGTCTAAATAGTCTCAGAGGCCAGGTATGTTGAATATACCTAGGTTCTCATCTCCGTTTTTGTGTGTCTAAATAGTCTCAGAGGCCAGGTATACTGAATATACCTAGGTTCTCAGCTCCGTTTTTGTGTGTCTAAATAGTCTCAGAGGCCAGGTATATTGAATATACCTATGTTCTCATCTCCGTTTTTGTGTGTCTAAATAGTCTCAGAGGGCAGGTATATTGAATATACCTAGGTTCTCATCTCCGCTTTTGTGTGTCTATATAGTCTCAGAGGGCAGGTATATTCAATATACCTAGGTTCTCATCTCCGTTTTTGTGTGTCTATATAGTCTCAGAGGGCAGGTATATTGAATATACCTAGGTTCTCATCTCCGTTTTTGTGTGTCTAAATAGTCTCAGAGGCCAGGTATATTGAATATACCTATGTTCTCATCTCCGTTTTTGTGTGTCTACAAAGTCTCAGAGGGCAGGTATATTGAATATACCTAGGTTCTCATCTCCGTTTTTGTGTGTCTATATAGTCTCAGAGGGCAGGTATATTGAATATACCTACGTTCTCATCTCCGTTTTTGTGTGTCTATATAGTCTCAGAGGGCAGGTATATTGAATATACCTAGGTTCTCATCTCCGTTTTTGTGTGCCGATATAGTCTCAGAGGCCAGGTATATTCAATATACCTAGGTTCTCATCTCTGTTTTTGTGTCTAAATAGTCTCTAGGCAATTGGTGACATCCGTCACTTTGGCGTGGCAGTCGTGGCACTTATGGGACTGGACTGGCTCCGGTGGCGCGCTCTGGCCGCAGTGGACGCGCTGGTCGCCACCGCCGTTTGTTGGCGTGGCAGGCGTGGCACTTGGTGACATCGGACTGGCTCCGTGGAGCCGCTGGAGCCGATGAGGCCGATGAGGCCGATGGAGCCGCTTGTGCTTTTGGATATTTGGAGCCCTTTTCAAGTAATTAGCAGGCGTGCCCACTTGCCAATTCCAAGCGGCTTTAATTAGTTTCCCTTGTGCAAAGTTAAATTGGTGCGAAAATGTGCGAAATTCAGATCGAGGCGGCAAAAACTGAATATGATGCTCAAGCACGCTCACACACGCTCACACACGCTCACACCTGATACGCAGCAGCTTTTGTACACAGACTTATTGCACATGCATGTACATGTGCATGAAGATTTGACGCTCCAAGATGTCTGTCCATGGAACTATGAATGCTTACGCGCGTTTGGGTCAGCAATTTCGGCGTAAATGCAAGCATATGCCGATTTACACGCTGGCAAAGAGAAAAAGAAAGAAAGAAAGAAAGAAGGAAGGAAGGAAAGAAAGAAAGAAAAAAAGAAAAAAAGAAAGAGAGAAAGAGAAGGACACAAATAGAACACGAAAGAGTGAGAGGGAAAGAGGTGCAGCGGCATAAAGAATAAATCCAAGGCAATAGATATGTGTATATACTATATTTATCTTCACATGTATACATATTTACATATAAGTATATATATATATACTTATACATATATATATATATACTTACATACATAATGTATATATCTAGGTATCGTGTCTATAGTTCTAGATAATACGGCTGCAATGCCTCCTTTCTGCGACCAAGCTAAACGTGCACACATGGGCAAACGGAAGCCCGGTGAATAGTATGAACCATGCGCGCCGCAATGCAAAGCACGTGCCAGGCAACAGGCAGCCTGGGGTTAGTGGCGGCCACCGGCTCCTCGACAAAGCTCTGTGTACTGCGCCTCCCACCCAAAAGGGAAGTGCGGAGGCTCTGTGTACTGCGCCTGCCAGGCAACAGGCAGCCGCGGAAGCAGGGTGCAATGGGTTAAGGTGTCTCGATAGATGTAGCTGTAACCTGCAATTCCCTTTATACTGGCAATACTGCATAGGATTTTTCTCCGGCGCCAAGCCAAGCGCCACTTTCAGAGCATGGGTGCTTTGCATTGTGGCGCGCATGGTTCATACTATTCACCGGACTTCCGTTTGCCCATGTGTGCACGTTTAGCTTGGTCGCAGAAAGGAGGCATTGCAGCCGTATATCTAGAACTATAGACACGATACCTAGATATATACATTATGTATGTAAGTATATATATATATATGTATATATATATGTATATATATATACATATGTAAATATGTATACACATGAAGATAAATATAGTATATACACATATCTAGTGCCTTGGATTTATCCTTTATGCCACTGCCCCTCTTTCCCTCTCACTCTTTCGTGTTCTATTTGTGTCCTTCTCTTTCTCTCTTTCTTTCTTTCTTTCTTTCTTTCTTTCTTTTTTCTTTTTTTCTTTGTCAGCGTGTAAATCGGCATATGCTTGCATTTACGCCGAAATTGCTGACCCAAACACGCATAAGCATTCATAGTTCCATGGACAAACATCTTGGAGCGTCAAATCTTCAGGCACATGTACATGCATGTGCAATAAGTCTGTGTACAAAAGCTGCTGCGTATCAGGTGTGAGCGTGTGTGAGCGTGCTTGAGCATCATATTCAGTTTTTGCCGCCTCGATCTGAATTTCGCACATTTTCGCACCAATTTAACTTTGCACAAGGGAAACTAATTAAAGCCGCTTGGAATTGGCAAGTGGGCACGCCTGCTAATTACTTGAAAAGGGCTCCAAATATCCAAAAGCACAAGCGGCTCCATCGGCCTCATCGGCCTCATCGGCCTCATCGGCTCCAGCGGCTCCATCGGCCTCATCGGCCTCCAGCGGCTCCAGCGGCTCCATCGGCTCCAGCGGCTCCATCGGCCTCATCGGCTCCATCGGCCTCATCGGCTCCAGCGGCTCCATCGGCCTCATCGGCTCGAGCGGCTTCAGCGGCTCCAGCGGCTCCATCGGCTCCAGCGGCTCCATCGGCCTCATCGGCTCGAGCGGCCTCATCGGCCTCCAGCAGCTCCATCGGCCTCATCGGCTCCAGCGGCTCCATCGGCATGTCTTTCTGGAAAGCCTATTATATGCCCTGAAGCTGGCGGAATCAGTTGCGTCCATTTTGCGCCTATGGTTTGCTTCGCTGCCTTTTCATTAGTATTGATCCATAGCCTCTTGTCTTGCGATATTGCCTCCAAGTGTCGAACGTGCAACCCCCCCCAAAACCCCCCCAAAACCCCCCAAAACCTCCCCAAAACCCACCCGAAAACACCCCCAACCCCCCCCCACATCACACTTCAAACACATCAAACAGCGGGATCAACATTGAGTATGCAAGACATGATGAAATGACGTTATCTGACGCAATTACACCGGCATAGACCCCAGATAGAAAAGATTTCAGAAACGTTTTTTCATGCCGCGTCAATGGTTCAGTGATATAGCGGATGTCTCGACAAGCAAATTTCACAGCATCTGCCTACTCAATTGACATGAGCAAATATTCTTTGAAAACGCGTTTTGTTTTGTCTTGTTGAATGGTCAAAATGATGATGCGATTGGACTCAAAGATTTGCGTGTCGGATTGACATCACAGAGGTTGCGTCAAAAAAAAAGTGTTTTTCCTTGCCGCCCACGATTTCCAACCTTGGAACCTTGAAATCGCATTTGAAGGCAATCTTGGTTCCCAACGATTCAAGCAAGTCTGGCAACTTTCATGCATCGGTATTGCTTGGTTTTGCGTAATGGGCCGGTAACAGAACGCTTTGTTTGGCTTAATGTTAGAATGATATGAAAACATGTTCTTTACAGCCTTTTGTTTTGCTTAATGGGCCGGCATCAAATTGCTTATCTGTAACACGCGGCAGTCCTTGGTAAACGCACACGCCTCCATATGACTAGGTTCCTATTTTCATCACGCTTTGATGTTTTCATATGACTAGGTTCTCCACGCTTGCCACTGAACAAAACCATTAACGGACTACGATTGCAGAAATTGCCGCTTCCACGAAATTGAAACTCATGGTTCCCAACGTGGCAACCATAGGTTTCCATTTCCAGCAATTACCAAATCCTGAAATTTGGAACTCATGGTTGCCAACCTCGTAACCAAAGGTTACCATTGCAAGGAACTGCCGGCTCCCACACCTTGAAACTCATGCTTCCCAACCTGGGAACCAGAGGTTACCATTGCAACGAATTGCCGGTTCCCAGAGGTTAGAACTTATGTTTTCGAAGCTAAGCGGCCATCATTGTAAGGAACTGCGGGTTGCGAAAGCTTGAAACTCATGGTTCCAAACCTGAAAAAGCATACGTTACCAGTGGAAGGAACTGTTGATTCCCAAAAGGTAGAACTCATGGTTCTTAATGTTGTTTTGTTTTGTTTACTGAGCCGGTAACAGAACCTTTTGTTTGCTTAATGGACCGGTAGCGGAATGTTTGCGTTTGGCTGATGGGCCGGCAAAAAAATGTTTTTGCACGAAAAAGGTGCATGTTAAAATGATATGAAGACATTTTCTTTACAACTTTATGGTTTTGCTTAATGGACCGGTACAGAACGCTTTGTTTTGCTTAATGGGCCGGTACCGGAATGTTTGCGTTTGGTTCATGGCAAGGAACTGCCGGTTCCCAAAGGTTGGAACTCACGGTTGCCAACGTGGGAACCACAGGTTACCATTGCAAGCAACTGCCGGTTACCAGAGGTTGGAACTCATGCTTCCCAACCTGGGAACCATAGGTTACCATGAACTGCCGGTTCCCAGACCTTGAAACTTACGGTTCCCAACCTGGGAACCAGAGGTTACCATTGCAACGAATTGCCGGTTCCCAGAGGTTAGAACTTATGTTTTCGAAGCTAAGCGGCTATCATTGTAAGGAACTGCGGATTCCCAAAGCTTGAAACTCATGGTTCCAAACCTGAAAGTGGAAGGACCTGTTGATTCCAAAAAGTTAGAACTCATGGTTCTTAATGTTGTTTTGTTTTGTTTACTGAGCCGGTAACAGAACTTTTTGTTTTGCTTAATGGACCGGTAGCGGAATGTTTGCGTTTGGCTGATGGGCCGGCATAAAAATGTTTTTGCACGAAAAAGGTGCATGTTAAAATGATATGAGGACATTTTCTTTACAACTTTATGGTTTTGCTTAATGGACCGGTACAGAACGCTTTGTTTTGCTTAATGGACCGGTACCGGAATGTTTGCGTTTGGTTCATGGCAAGGAAGTGCCGGTTTCAAAAGGTTGGAACTCACGGTTGCCAACGTGGGAACCACAGGTTACCATTGCAAGGAACTGCCGGTTCCCACAGGTTGGAACTCCTGGTTCCCAACCTGGGAGCCATGGGTTACCATTGCAAGCAACTGCCGGTTACCAGAGGTTGGAACTCATGCTTCCCAACCTGGGAACCACAGGTAACCATTGCAAAGAACTTCCGGTTCCTAAAGGTTGGAACTCATGGTTCCCAACGTGGGAACCAAAGGTTACCATGGCAAGGAACTGCCGGTTCCCAGACGTTGAAACTTGCGGTTCCCAACTTGGGAACCAGAGGTTACCATTGCAACGAATTGCCGGTTCCCAGAAGTTAGAATTTATGTTTTCGAAGCCAAGCGGCTATCATTGTAAGGAACTGCGGGTTCCGAAAGCTTGAAACTCATGGTTCCAAACCTGAAAAAGCATACGTTACCAGTGGAAGGATCTGTTGATTCCAAAAAGTTAAAACTCATGGTTCTTGATGTTGTTTTGTTTTATTTACTGAGCCGGTAACAGAACCTTTTGTTTGCTTAATGGACCGGTAGCGGAATGTTTGCGTTTGGCTGCTGGGCCGGCAAAAAAATGTTTTTGCACGAAAAGGTGCATGTCAAAATGATATGAAAACAGTTTCTTTACAACTTTATGGTTTCGCTCAATCGACCGGTAAAGAACGCTTTGTTTTGATTAATGGACCGGTACCGGAATGTTTGCGTTTGGTTCATGGCAAGGAACTGCCGGTTCCCAAAGGTTGGAACTCACGGTTGCCAACGTGGGAACCACAGGTTACCATTGCAAGGAGCTGCCGGTTCCCAGAGGTTGGAACTCCTGGTTCCCAACCTGGGAACCATGGGTTACCATTGCAAGGAACTGCCGGTTCCCAGAGGTTGGAACTCCTGGTTCCCAACCTGGGAACCATGGGTTACCATCGCAAGCAACTCCCGGTTCCCAGAGGTTGGAACTCCTGGTTCCCAACCTGGGAACCATGGGTTACCATTGCAAGCAACTGCCGGTTACATCAGTTCCCAACGTGGGAACCAAAGGTTACCATGGCAAGGAACGGCCGGTTCTCAGACGTTGAAACTTACGGCTCCCAACCTGGGAACCAGAGGTTACCATTGCAACGAATTGCCGGTTCCCAGAGGTTAGAACTCTATGTGTTCGAAGCTAAGGGCTATCATTGTAAGGAACTGCGGGTTCCCAAAGCTTGAAACTCATGGTTCCAAACCTGAAAAAGCATACGTTACCAGTGGAAGGATCTGTTGATTCCAAAAAGTTAGAACTCATGGTGCTTAATGTTGTTTTGTTTTGTTTACTGAGCCGGTAACAGAACTTTTTGTTTTGCTTAATGGACCGGTAGCTGAATGTTTGCGTTTGGCTGATGGGCCGGCATAAAAATGTTTTTGCACGAAAAAAGTGCATGTCAAAATGATATGAAAACATTTTCTTTACAACTTTATGGTTTTGCTTAATGGACCGGTGCAGAACGCTTTGTTTTGCTTAATGGACAGGTACCGGAATGTTTGCGTTTGGTTCATGGCAAGGAAGTGCCGGTTTCAAAAGGTTGGAACTCACGGTTGCCAACGTGGGAACCACAGGTTACCATTGCAAGGAACTGCCGGTTCCCACAGGTTAGAAGTCATGGTTCCCAACCTGGGAACCAGAGGCTACCTTTGCAAGCAACTGCCGGTTACCAGAGGTTGGAACTCATGCTTCCCAACCTGGGAACCACAGGTTACCATTGCAAAGAACTTCCGGTTCCTAAAGGTTGGAACTCATGGTTCCCAACGTGGGAACCAAAGGTTACCATGGCAACTTGCGGTTCCCAACTTGGGAACCAGAGGTTACCATTGCAACGAATTGCCGGTTCCCAGAAGTTAGAATTTATGTTTTCGAAGCTAAGCGGCTATCATTGTAAGGAACTGCGGGTTCCGAAAGCTTGAAACTCATGGTTCCAAACCTGAAAAAGCATACGTTACCAGTGGAAGGATCTGTTGATTCCAAAAAGTTCGAACTCATGGTTCTTAATGTTGTTTTGTTTTGTTTACTGAGCCGGTAACAGAACCTTTTGTTTTGCTTAATGGACCGGTAGCGGAATGTTTGCGTTTGGCTGATGGGCCGGCATAAAAATGTTTTTGCACGAAAATGCGCATGTCAAAATGATATGCGGCAACGAAAAAGCGCCTTGGCTCAGACCCTGCACAGCAAACTGCACAGCACCCTGCACAGCACCCTGCACAGCGCCTTTGCCAGACTTCGGCACCGCAATCTGCACAGCACCCTGCACAGCACCCTGCACAGCACCTTGGCCAGACTTCGCCACCGCAGTCTGGACAGCACCCTGCACAGCACCCTGCACAGCACCCTGCACAGCACCCTGCACAGCACCTTTGCCAGACTTCGCCACTGCAGTCTGAACAGCACTCTGCACATCACCCTGCACAGCACCTTGGCCAGACTTCGCCACTGCAGTCTGAACAGCACCCTGCACAGCACCCTCCACAGCACCTTTGCCAGACTTCTGCATCGCAATCTGGACAGCACCCTGCACAGCACCCTGCACAGCACCTTTGCCAGACTTCGCCACCGCACTAGTACAACACCCTGCACAGCACCCTGCACAGCGCCTTTCCTTTGCCAGACTTCGCCACCGCAGCCTGGACAGCACCCTGCAAAGCACCCTGCAAAGCACCCTGCAAAGCACCCTGCAAAGCACCCTGCACAGCACCTTTGCCAGACTTCGCCACCGCACTCTGAACAACACCCTGCAGAGCACCCTGCACAGCACCCTGCACAGGACCTTTGCCAGACTTCGCCACCGCAGTCTGGACAACACCCTGCACAGCACCCTGCACAGCACCCTGCACAGCACCCTGCACAGCACCTTGGCCAGACTTCGCCACCGCAGTCTGGACAGCACCCTGCACAGCACCTTTGCCAGACATCGCCACCGCAGTCTGGACAACACCCTGCACAGCACCCTGCACAGCACCTTTGTCAGACTTTGGCACCGCAATCTGGACAGCACCCTGCACAGCACCCTGCACAGCACCTTGGCCAGACTTCGCCACCGCAGTCTGGACAGCACCCTGCACAGCACCCTGCACAGCACCCTGCACAGCACCCTGCACAGCACCCTGCACAGCGCCTTTCCTTTGCCAGACTTCACCACCGCAGTCTGGACAGCACCCTGCACAGCACCCTGCACAGCACCTTTGCCAGACTTCGCCACCGCAGTCTGGACAGCACCCTGCACAACACCCTGCACAGCACCCTGCACAGCACCTTTGCCAGACATCGCCACCGCAGTCTGGACAACACCCTGCAGAGCACCCTGCAGAGCACCCTGCACAGCACCCTGCACAGCACCTTTGCCAGACTTCGCCACTGCAGTCTGGACAGCACCCTGCACAGCACCGTGCACAGCACCTTTGCCAAACTTCGCCACCGCAGTCTGGACAGCACCCTGCACAGCACCTTTGCCAGACTTCGCCACCGCAGTCTAGACAGCACCCTGCACAGCACCCTGCACAGCACCTTTGCCAGACTTCGCCACCGCAGTCTGGACTGCACCCTGCACAGCACCCTGCACAGCACCCTGCACAGCACCCTGCTCAAAAGTTTGCCACCGAAGACCCCACCTTTGAGAAGTAAGAACCCCTATAGCTTGCCAGCTATCTGGGGAACAATATGTCACTTTTGTGGGACGGTAAATAGCGCCCCAGCACATACATATAATAAAACGTCAACATTGCCGGACCGGTTCTGTTGCAGGTGGATGAGCCTTGGCGACCCCGTGCAGCGCGGCCGAAGCCCAAGCACGCCGCACCCGGTGCCTTCAAAGTTCCTCCAGAGCTCCTGACGTCCTCCCGCGCAGTCTGAACTGGTGGTTGGCATCGTCCAGGATGGGCTGAACAGGTGGGACATGGTGGGACTATGGCTAAAGGCGATATAAAAGCACCATTTTCTCAACATCCTGAGAATGTAGTGATAGAATATGATAGAATATAATATATTTATATAGATATATAACTGAGATTGGCTGAGTAGAGTATGTTGTATCTATTGAGAAAAAATGGGGAACTTACCTCCTATTTACAGTCCTTTTAATGGGGATGATGATCAACCAATGGGATTTTGCACGGTGTTCTCAGACAAAAGTGTTGGAATTTAAACTAAATTCATCGCAGTGCAATTTGAATAAGATATTTGGATTGTTCAATCCAGTGCAGTGCAAATCTTTGTATTTGAGCCACTTATTGGTAATTGATGTGGGCTTGTCCAGAAAAGGGATTTCCACAGAAAGTTAGCTAATCTCAAGCCGTGTGAGACTGATTTCATGAAGGTTTCTGGTCCAGAAATGGAAGATTTACAGTAGAGGCTGGGGAAAATGATGTTTAAATCGCATGGGATAAACATGGATAAACCCGAATGGCCGAATGGTCTGGAGACGCTATCAGAAAAATAACTGGATCTTTCCGGGTCTAATGCGACCACGAAATCGCAAAAAACAATGTTTTTTTTCAAGTGCAGTAAGGGGAAGAGCATCCCCATGATCCAGGTGGCTGAACAACATCTCCAACGAGATCAGTCACGAAGGCCGGGACATTGGCCCAGTCTACATCGATCCACTTGACCTTCTGATGCGGAGAGACCGACGGACATGGGGTATGTGAAGTACGCCCTGAAAAAGGCATCCGCGAAGGGTCATTGATCCCACAAAAGGTGAGGCTTGAGACCATCGCGACGTGTGAAACAGATTTTCTTTCCTGCCACCATCGAGTCATGGCTTAGAATCTCTGAGCTGTGAAGCACCGCTGATCTCGAAAAAGTCCAAGAGCAGACAGACTTGTGTTCTCCATGCGCTCCAGTGTGAGCTTACAACCTTATTTCTCTATGAATATCAGCCCTTGGATGGCATCTTCCATAAGATGACAATCCCTTGAAGTTGATAGCTCAAGTGAGCTTTGAAATTTCGTGTTGACATGGCAGCTTTACAGCTTGTTGGTTTACACATTTACGGCATGTACAGGTGCAGAAACTGACAAAACATCAATCTTTTTATTGCTTCAAGGTTCCTTTCAACAGGCTTCGCAGTTTGGTTCTCTTCAATGAATCTGTTTTGACTATATAAATAAATGTGCTCTTAGACCTTCTTGTAGCAATTTTCGATGTCTTCTCAAACATTGTCCGATCAGTTCTGGTCACCTAAGTATTGCCACCTTCACTTTGGAAAAAATGACGGTTGTACTAGAGAGCCTAATCCGCAATCTCAACAATGCACTTTGCATCTCTCTTGGAACATCATATCAAGAATTGATATGATGTTCCAAGAGATGCAAAGTGCAATGTTGAGATTGCGGATAATATCAAGAATTGGCAGAGCGAAGCCAGGAAATCTGGCTGATCGTGTCGACATGTTGCAAACACCATTTTTGATTCGTTTATGCTGTGATGATCCTCTTGATTTTTGTTGCGGATCACATTGAAACCTTAGATACTCCGAAGGCGGCAGGGCTTTCATCCTGTTCAACAACGTCGTCAGAGGTTGGGTAGGGAAGGTGGTTAGAGGACCTTAACTTGGCAGTCGAACGCCGCTTCCAGATGGCCGCCAGGACGTTGAAGCGGAGGCGATGGCGGGGAAAAGTTGAGCTTTCTTTTGTGATCTGTTTTTTCTTGACACCCTGTGGGACTCCAGGCGGAGTCATGGATAGACTGGTTCTTTTCCCTGCATTTGCCTCAGCGATGCATTTGTCTCCCAGTAGAGAGAAACAGTTCGAGTTCGCGGTCCTCTCACATCCGTTTCCTCATTCTTTTGACCCAGGTTCGGGTTCCAATCTCCAGCGGAAGTTCAGCCCTAGATCTTAGCCTGCGCCATAAATATACATGATAAATATAAATGATAAATATAAATAATAAATACAGAATAATATAAATATTATATATAATATACAATATTATATATATATATATTATATTAAGAAATATTAATAACTACTATATATTATATATAATATATAGTATATAGTATATATTGTATACACTATTTGATATACAATAAATAACATTTAATATGCTCTAAAAAACATTTAATATATATATATATGTATATAGTTTTTAAATAAGTAAGAATATAAATTTAATATACATTATATAGTTTAAGTTTATTCCCCACATCACTGTGTGGGGTTCTTGTTTTTCGCTTGGATCCCGCCGGGGGGTTCCCGCATCCTCCTCCTCCTCCGCTGCCTCCTCCGCCACTCACACACACACACACACTCACTCACTCACTCACTCACTCACTCACTCACTCACTCACTCACTCACTCACTCTTCACTACACCACTTATCACATCTCACTCATCATTCACCACTCTTCACTACACTACTCATCACATCTCACTCATCATTCACCACTCTTCACTACACCACTTATCGCGTGGCAGGCAGGCGCAGTACACAGAGCCTCCGCACTTCCCTTGTGCGTGGCAGGCGCAGTACACAGAGCTTTGTCGAGGAGCTGCGGCGCGGTGGCCCGCCGCTGGCCCGCGGCTGCCTTTTGCCTGGCAGGCGCAGTACACAGAGCTTTCTAGAGGAGCTGCGGCGCGGTGGCCCGCCGCTGGCCCGCGGCTGCCTTTTGCCTGGCAGGCGCAGTACACAGAGCCTCCGCACTTCCCTTTTGCGTGGCAGGCGCAGTACACAGCTGCGGCGCGGTGGCCGCTGCTGGCCGCCAAAGCGCGCAAAGGGGGCTGCTGTCCCTGACACGCCCCAAAGGCCAGAACCCCTACCACCAGCTTGAGAGCCTAAGAAGAATTTGCCTTGGAAGGCCCCGCCACCAGTAATCCCTCCAAGACCTAAATAGGCCAGTTCCCCCTAACCCAGCTAATCTTAAGCCTGTAAAACCTCCCCCTCCCGGGGTAGGGCTAAGCCAGCTAGTGTACCGTCCCGAGACTTGCCACCGCTTGATCCCGAAGGACAACAGCAGCATCCGGAACAAAGCAAAGCTCAGGTTCGGGTTTAGCGCCCCACGTCCGGGAAGGCCTTCGCCAGAGCCCACACCGGATCGGCCAGAAGGGGTGGCTGGTACTATACCGCGACATTACCATCAACAACCCAAATTAGTCTCTAAGGTAGTCCACGTTAATACATCCAACGTAGTTGTTTGTATCGATTGGCACGATACCATTGACCAAGCTCTCAATCCGATTGGTGAGCTTTCATCTCGCTTAGTTGATAAACTTCGTGTTTTGACAAGGGTTGCAGGTAATCGCATAGAGTTCCATATCGTTTCTTACGCTGGTTGGTCAAAAGTAGAAAGCACTAAGGCCGGTGCCGAACACGTCATTGATCAACTTGTAAGTGAGGGCTTGCCATTCAAAGAGCTGCATCTTGCTCGTGCCCCCTGTGGCCGACAGGGCAAAGCTTCAATTGTTTCGGCTTTACAGGCCCACTGCCTGGTGGACGATCGGTCCGATATCATCAACGAGTGCCGTCAGCTTGGTATCAAGACCATAAAATCAGAAGGCAGAAACGATAAAGAGCTGACCTGGATTGCTGAGGTCGAAGATTGGCTCCGACACGAGGGGATTGATTACATCCTTCACTCCCGTCGTCCAGTCCCGTTAAGGCCTGATCAGTATTACCCGCCACACGGCGGCAAAGAGGACAGTTCCCTCTGGTAGGCACTGGCACAAGCCCAGTGGCCCTACAGCATCCGGTAGGCATATCCGAAACGCCGAGGTAGCTGAGCTTGCTCGCTACACTCCGTCTTTCTGTCCCTGTCGTTTGCCAACTGTCTTTTGTCTTTTGCTAGGGTTTTAGCTGTAGTCAGAGCCAGGGTCATCACCGCTGGCGAAGCTGTAGTTCACCCGCACTTAATTCATTTCAATTTTGCACTTTATTATCTTGTTGGTTGGGATAGTATTGTGCCGCCTGGTCTGCATTGTCTTCCTTTTTGCATTTGCTTGGAACGCTGAGCAAAGCTCGCGTTGGATCGAATAAGTTGCAGTTGAGCGCAAAAGTTCAGCCTTGTTTGGGTCAAGATGTCAGGTATTTCTCCCCCTTCTGATCCTAGTTCATCTAACAGTAGGTCAAGGAGTAGTCCTGAAACATCTAATCCAAATGCAACAAGGGTCCCGGCAGTTACTTCCCTGGTTCCACGAAGAATCCAGTTGCCTACTTCTAGAGATGCCATGCGTGTTGATGAATCATCTGACACTAGTGTGGAAACATCCCAACATAATAGATTTAGGCAAAGGGCACCCCATGGTCCAAATCCAAGCAATAGTCCTGATGAAGATAACCCAGTAGACCTTAGTGCAACCTAAGCCACTTTCCTTGCGGGTGCTGCTGTAACCCAAGCGCACCATGGCGCCACTATCGCGGACCATGCTAGTAATGTTGCCATCCAATCCCAATTAGAAGCCTTCCAAGCTAGACAAGTCATCGCACAGCAGCAATCCGACTTTGGTCAGGTCGCTGCAGAAATGCGCGACGCCGCAGCACGAGCCATCCTGCACAACCAGGAGGAAGCTCACGCCGCTCTGGCTGAGAGGGACAGGGGTTCGGAGTTGTTTGAGCACAACCTCTCTCAACAAGCCCAACAATTAATTTTTGGGGCTAGGCAGCAAGCTCAGCAGGAAGTCTTAGCTAGTCAAGCGGTTCTGCAACGGGAAGCCCAACAATTTGTGGAATCTAAGTTAGACCACTTCAACAACAAATCAATTTGGGTAATCAACAATTGGCCGTTCGGGAAGTTGAAATAACCGAAAGGGATACTAGGATTGCTCTCCTTGAGCAACAGCTGGCAGAAGCCAGACGCCAACACAACTTGGCTGTAGCATCCCCGGTTCCAGTTTCCCCCATTTCAGGTTCTGCCCTCATGGACTTACTTGCGGATCCTCCCCAAGAAAATACAAGTCAAAGGGTAATTCTTGAAGAGCAAAATATGGATACCTTTAATCTGTTTGAGGGTTATAATCCAGCTCCAACACAAACACCAGATGTTCGTGCTAGGCCTTTGGTTCCCCACAAAATACTCCAGTTCCCCTGCAAGAGGTCGCAAATCCAATGGTTGTAGAGGCAACTACTTGGGCCACCCCCAGGGTTTCTGTTGGTCAATCATCCCATGAAGTAGCACCAAATGTTGTTCCGTCCATGCCTCAATCTTTTCACCCTCCGGGTGTTATGCCCGCGACTGTTATGGCGGACCCCCAACATGCGGAGTTGGCTCTTGCCAACTTGTCCATGCCAGCAAATGTCATGGTACCTAGCGCTAATGTTGCAAGTGGTTCGAATCCAACAGAATCAGCTTTAGTCCAACAACTTTTAGCTGAAGTGAGTAGATTGACTAATGCATTGCAATCGCAACAGCAGCAACTTCAACAGATGCAACAACAACCACAACTTACTGCCCATGCACCCCTGCCGATAGCACCTCCATGCACGCCCCCAAAGGGCGCCGCTGCTAGCGCACCGGGCTTAGGTCCAACCAATGCTAGTGTTGCGGGCACTCCCTGTGCAAACTCTCGTTTTGGGTCCATAGGTCGTGCACCACCACCGCAGCAGGTGTTGCCGCCAGGGTTGCCGCCACTTCCGTTGGCGCAACAGGGTTTAGTTGTTGACAATACCACATCTTATCACCATATTGGTTCTGCTAATAGATCAGTTGATTCAGGTAGCTCAGAGTCCTCCTCGGATTCTGGTGAGTTTCACTCAGTGCGTGCCCCATTAGTCCTTACTGAATGTAGGATTTGTGGTGAACTCCATGAAGAGGTCGAATGCCCGCATCTTACCATGAACCAACCCTATTTAGCCCCACAGCCACCTGCTGTTAACTACGCGGATGATGAAGAAGATACCATTAGGGTAAAATCCTTAGCTGACATGGTTTTTCCGAATCCACCAGAGAACGCAGGTCAAGCCCGTGGATATATCAATCAGGTGTTGATGTCAATTGTCAATAGGCAAACTCCAAAGGACCCCCGGTAATGAAGTTTACCAATGGGCCCAAGAGTGCCTAACCAATGATGAAACTGTTCTTCAAGCCGATCCTAGGTACCCCCGCACTGATCGAGAGATCGCTTCTAGGCTCATAAAGACCTGCAAGCGCGGTAGGTTTGGTCTTGTTTTTCAGCAAATGGTAGAAGCAGAGCGCGCAGCTAGTGGTGCAATGCCTTGCGGGCGCGGGATGTTGCGAAAAATATTCAAACATTTCCAATTGGAGCGTGACCGCATAGGCATGCTTGGCGAGCGGAATTTGTTATCCCTTAAGGTCGCTGGCAACACGGTAGCTGACTTAGAAGCCTTTAGGGATAAGTATATTTACGTAATGTCTACCATCCCCTTAGAGGATATGCCGCGACAACAAACGCTGTTTAACCATCTCATCGACGAGCTAGAGCGCAATGCCGTGATCGCCCCAAAAGTTGTTAAAGCTAGAGAAGCCCGACTAGATAGCCACCGTCGCACCACAGACTGGTTATGGTCTAAGGTTGATCTTGCTATCCAACTTGATCAGCAAAAGCGTAATCGCGCTGAGTTTGACAAGCAGCTGAAGTTGAAGCCTGCTGCCGGCTATGCTGGTACGCAACATACCCCCGATGACAAAATCGCTGGTGCTCCCGCACCAACCCCTAATCCCAAAGCTAAGGCCACGCCTAAAAGCCAGGGTCCAGGGGGGGGTAATCCTCAACCAAAGAAAACCCCAAAGAAGGAGGACGTGAAGGCAGCCCCTGCCCCAAAGGCGAAGCCCAAAGCTAAGCCATCCGGCCCAAAGCCGCCTCCGCCCAACAGAAAGGGCAACACGACCCCGCGTGGGGAAGAGGCCAAGAAAGTAGCAAAAATGAGCGCTTCCGAAAAGGCCAGAACCCCTTGCATGTTCTATGCGTACAGTGCATGCAAAGCTAAGTCGTGCGCGTTCCTCCACTCAGACACCAACAAGTATAAGGGACCTCCTCCTAGAGCACTTGGTAAAAGCAGTAAAGCCCCTTCCAAAGCTGCTGCTAGTATGGCAACTGTCATAATCCCAGAGGTCGCTGCCGATGGCGCGACTAATAATCCTGACCCAATCAATGCCATGCCAATGAAGGCCTCCAAATCCATCCCTTGGCTTTGGGACACGGCCGCAGGTCGACACTTGATTGGACGCCAAGCCCTCACACCAGCCATGAAGGAGCACTTGCAGCAATCACCCAATCCTGTTGCTTTTGCTACCGGAGGTGGCAGCCAACCTGGCCAAGAATCACTAGTCTTTAATGGAAGTAAGATTCTTGAAGGTGAAGAGGTCTATGTCCTTAAAGAATGTCCTCCCGCACGAAGCATTGGTAAGACTGTCATAGATAAGGGTTACATGTTTGTCTGGGATCCTAGAGAGAATGTCCCCTACTTGATAGCTCCTGAAAATATCAACAGGTGTAGGATGAAAGTTCCCCGGAACGCTAGAATCTGTGCATGCACAAGAAGTGGTGCCGCAAAATCGACGCCAACCGTCAATGGCACGGTTGTCGGTTGGGGGGGCGGTGGGGGGTGTGTATATATCTATATATATATAAGAAAGGTAAATATTTGTATGTATATAGTGCCGGACTGGAACTTAGAATGAGGGAACAGCTTCCAAACGACGATACCCCGAACTTAGAATAACTGAAAAAAGGGCCCCCCGAGTAGCAACTTAGAATGACTCCGCAGTTAGAATGACTGAAAACAAAAAAAACGTGGAAAACACACAGTGTTTTGGGAGAATTCGGACATCTTATGGAAATGCTTTGGATTCCACTGATTAGCCAAATTGGCAGAAATCATCAAAACATGTGGAAAAAATCAGTGTTTTTGAAGGTCCCTGACAACGTATGGACGTGCTTTGAAATCACAAGTTGGCAGAAGTCATCAAAAAAAACAAAAAAAAACGCAGAAAACTCTGGAAAAACGCGTTTTTTCTCCCCTGTTGTTCTGTCCCGGTGATATGTTTATCTTTATATCTATATATTTACCTGCAATCACCTGCAGTCATTTTAAGCTCAGACCCTCCCCAACCTATTGACCTACTGTCTGCCAACCTATTTATCTATGTATATATATATGTATGTATGTATGTATCTATTTTTATATTTATATATTTACCTGTAATCACCTGCAGTCATTTTAAGTTCAGACCCTCCCCAACCTATTGACCTACTGTCTGCCTACCTATTTATCTATGTGTATATATACATTTATGCATGTATTTATTTTTATATATTTATTTACCTGCAATCACCTGCAGTCATTTTAAGTTCAGATCCTCCACAACCTATTGACCTACTGTTTGCCTGCCTATTTATCTATGAAGAACGGATGACAATGGATGAATATGGCTGGAAATTAGTGCAGAATGGATGAAGAATGGATGAAAAACGGCTGGAAAAATTGCGTGGAAATGAATAACAAATGAAAAAAATGGATAGAAGATGTTCAAAAAAATCATTTTCGAAGGATTTTGGACTACCTTCCACAAAAAACAGAACTTGGGAGCCAAACTTGGAATGACGGGTACTTTTGCTATTGTGGCCAAATTGTTTTTGAAAATCAGCTGTGTGTCAGCTGTGCGCGAAAACCCATTCTATGTTCCGTGTCCCAGACCTGTTTTGACTGACAGGCGCGGTGTTTCGTAACATTTCAGTTACTCATTCTAAGTTTTCCAAACGAAAAAAAAGTTCAAAAACGTGGGATTTTGGCCCCGCGCGTCGAAACGGCAACTTTTCGGATACCCCCGGCGATTTCCAAAAGGTCATTCTATGTTTCAGTCCGGCACTATTTATATATATATATACATATATATATATATAGATGGTAGGATTGGATTGAATTGGATATGGCCGGATAGAATTAATTGGATACAACTAGATATAACTGAAAGTGAGATATGGGTATTTTCAGGCGTAGATATGCCGATATACAAATACACACATGTGTATGTCGATTGATCTGGTGTGATAATGTGATACGGTGTGTATAGTAAGGACTGAGGACATCTATTTACCATTTTTTCTTAGCTCAAAGCCCTGGAATGCACCTTGGGTATGTCCCGCGGAGCATCCACCAGTTCCAGTGGTCGATTGATGTAGGCCGGCAGCCCGGACAGCCACAGTTCAGCCCATTTGTTGGGGCCGGAAGGCGGCGTGGGAGGCGAAGAGTCCTTCACAGCGCCCAGCGGCCATCATTTTTGTCTCTGGGGACTATCATCTGAGACAGATCCGAACCTGATAATTCAAACTGCTCCCCACACTGGGCGATGGATATCTTGATACTACTTGTGCCACCATGCAGCCTCGATTGCAGATTCCCAGTTCCCCGCACTGGGACCACAACCTTTTCAGCTGCGATCGGCTTTGGCTTCGACTCGATCCCTTGTACGCCCTTGGGCTGCGAACCAGCTTGGCCCATGACTCGTGAAAAAACATACGTTTAGAGTTTGGACCTGATCCCTTCCAAAACGGCCCTGCGCATTCGCCATCAAAGTACTGAATGTACTGCGTCGCTTTGGTACGTTATTTCATTAATTGCACTGAAGTGGCACTGCTGCCACACACAGCAAGCGAAGCAGTCAAGCCGCAGTTTTCAGGTGTCATCGCTGCCTGGTTTGCACTACTTGAAGGATTCCCCTTTTATATATCAAATACATGGTATACATATTGTATATTTCATATATATATATATATTACATATATAATAAATATGATGTATAATATATAGTATACATATTGTAATTTTCATATATATATATATTACATTTAGAAAAGTAAATATTATGTATATATATACATATGATCCATTATCAATCAAATATTATATATACATGATATATACATATGATATTATATATATATATATTATAGTATATTCAATATATATATATGATATATAATAAACTTAAACTATATAATGTATATCAAATTCATATTCTTACTTATTTTATACTGTATATATATATATTAAATGTTTTTTAGTGTATTATATATAAGTATATTAAATGTTATTTATTGTATATCAAATAGTGTATACAATATATACTATATACTATATATTATATATAATATATAGTAGTTATTAATATTTCTTAATATAAAATATATATATAATATTGTATGTTATATATGATATATATATATATATTATACTGTATTTATTATTTATATTTATCATTTATATTTATCATGTATATTTATGGCGCAGGCTAAGATCTCAGGGCTGAACTTCCGCTGGAGATTGGAACCCGAACCTGGGTCAAAAGAATGAGAAAACGGATGTGAGAGGACCGCGAACTCAAACTGTTTCTCTCTACTGGGAGACAAATGCATCGCTGAGGCAAATGCAGGGAAAAGAACCAGCCTATCCATGACTCCGCCTGGAGTCACAGGGCGTCAAGAAAAAGATCACAAAAGAAAGCTCAACTTTTCCCCGCCATCGCCTCCGCTTCAACGTCCTGGCGGCCATCTGGAAGCGGCGTTCGACTGCCAAGTTAAGGTCCTCTAACCACCTTCCCTGCCCAACCTCTGACGACGTTGTTGAGCAGGATGAAAGCCCTGCCGCCTTCGGAGTATCTAAGGTTTCAATGTGATCCGCAACAAAAATCAAGAGGATCATCACAGCATAAACGAATCAAAAATGGTGTTTACAACATGTCGACACGATCAGCCAGATTTCCTGGCCTCGCTCTGCCAATTGTTCTTGATATGATACTCCAAGAGTATTGCATGGTGCATTGTTGAGATTGCGGATTAGGCTCTATAGTACAACCGTCCTGTTTTTCCAAAGTAAAGGTGGCAAGACTTAGGTGACCAGAACTGATCGGACAATGTTTGAGAAAACATCGAAAATTGCTACAAGAAGGTCTAAGAGCACATTTATTTATATAGTCAAAACAGATTCATTGAAGAGAACCAAACTGCGAAGGCTGTTGACAGGAACCTTGAAGCAATAAAAAGATTGATGTTTTGTCAGTTTCTGCACCTGTACATGCCGTAAATGTGTAAACCAACTGCTTCGAAGCTGTAAAGCTGCCATGTCAACACGAAATTTCAAAGCTCACTTGAGCTATCAACTTCAAGGGATCGTCATCTTATGGAAGATGCCATCCAAGGGCTGATATTCATAGAGAAATAAGGTTGTAAGCTCACACTGGAGCGCATGGAGAACACAAGTCTGTCTGCTCTTGGATTTTTTCGATTTCAGCTGTGGTTCACAGCTCAGAGATTCTACGCCATGAGCACACGCATTTTCAGCGCGCCATTGTTCGAGTTGCCACCCTCCAAAGCACAAGTGTTGAGATAATTGGATAGTTTGTTTTGAGATGTTTTGAGTCTGCTGATTAGAAGTGAAGGTGGGTGCAATTGTCAAAATGGTCGGTGAAAGTAATGGCACGAAGCGGGATGACTTTAGACCCCAAGAAAACTGCAACAAATCGTTTGAAGATGTCCTGCGAAAATATTTTACTCGACGGTGACAAGAAAGAAAACCGTACAAAAGGTGAGGTTTGAGACCATTGCGACTTGTGAAACAGATTTTTTTCCTGCCACCATCACCTACTCGATGGTGGCAGGAAAAAAATCTGTTTCACAAGTCGCAATGGTCTCAAACCTCACCTTTTGTGGGCTCAAAGACCCATGTTCGTCCGTCTCTCAGCAGAAGGCCAAGTGTATCGATGTCGACTGGGCCGTCCCGGCCGTCACGACTGATCTCGTTGGAGATGTTGTTCAGCCACCTGGATCACCGGGATGTTCCTCCCCGTTACTACAAAAAAAACGAGCTTTTTGAGGTCCCGGAAAGATCCAGTTGTTTTTCTTATAGCAGTCTCCAGACCATTCGGGTTTATCGTGCCATATGTGCGGTGTAATAAACAGCGTTTTCTTCACAACTTGGGGGTAGATCTTGCATTTCTGGACAAGAAACCTTCATGAAATCGTCTACCCACAAACTTCTCAGCTATACAGACTTCTCGCCCCACAAACTTCTCACCCATAGACTTCTCACACACAAACACAAACGTCTCATTCACAGAACTCTCACCCGCAGGGTCTCCCACACAGACTTCCCCACAAACTTCTAAGCCTTGTTTACGACCCCAGGAGCCGGACAAGGGGGGAATCGATACCCCATCACTCCATTGCGACACCGTCCCTGAAAACTTCCCCCTTGCGCCACTTAAAACATGACTCCATGACCTAATTTCGTGTGTCGCCACTTTCGTCAGACCTGCCCCCAGACCCCTGAAGCTCACAATGTTCACGATAATAACTTCAGCGTAGCCTGCCGGCTGGCTTTCGTAATGTTGCATAGACCTGAGTTCTCATCTCCATGTCTGTACGTCTAAAAGGTTTCAGAAGGCAGGTATATAAATGTTATTGCGTGTCATGGTCTTATATTAGATATACCTGGATACCTAGGTTCTCACCTCCTTTTATGTGTCTCTCATTGCTTTGAAAGAGCAGCTTTATTGAATATGCCTGGTTTCTCCTCGCCATTTTTGTGTGTCTAGATGATGTCATCTCCGTTTTCAAAGCAGCTATATTCAATATATCTCGGTTCTCATCTTTGCTTTCGTCTCTAAACAGTCTCAGAAGGCAGGTATATTGAATACACTTAGATTCTCATCTTTGCTTTTGTGTCTAAATAGTCTCAGAAGGCAGGTATATTGAATATACTTAGATTCTCATCTGTGTTTCTGTGTCTAAAATTGTCTAAATAGTCTCAGAAGGCAGGTATATTGAATATACTTAGATTCTCATCTTTGTTTTTGTGTCTAAATAGTCTCAGAAGGCAGGTATATTGAATATACTTAGTTTCTCATCTTTGTTTTTGTGTCTTAATAGTCTCAGAAGGCAGGTGTATATATACATATATATATATACCTCGATTTTCACCTGTGTTTTTGTGTGTGTCTAAATAGTCTCAGAGGGCAGGTATATTGAATATACCTCGAATTTCATCTGTCTTTTTGTGTGTCTAAATAGTCTCAGAAAGCAGGTATATTGAATACACTTAGATTCTCATCTTTGCTTTTGTGTCTAAATAGTCTCAGAAGGCAGGTATATTAAATATACTTAGATTCTCATCTGTGTTTCTGTGTCTAAAACTGTCTAAATAGTCTCAGAAGGCAGGTATATGGAATATACTTAGATTCTCATCTTTGTTTTTGCGTCTAAATAGTCTCAGAAGGCAGGTACATTGAATATACTTAGATTCTCATCTTTGTTTTTGTTTCCAAATAGTCTCAGAAGGCAGGTATACTGAATATACTTAGATTCTCATCTTTGTTTCTGTGTCTAAATAGACTTAGATTCTCATCTTTGTTTTTGTGTCTAAATAGTCTCAGGAGGCAGGTATATTGAATATATTTAGATTCTCATCTGTGTTTCTGTGTCTAAAATTGTCTAAATAGTCTCAGAAGGCAGGTATATTGAATATACTTAGATTCTCATCTTTGTTTTTGTGTCTAAATAGTCTCAGAAGGCAGGTGTATTGAATATACTTAGATTCTCATCTGTGTTTCTGTGTCTAAATAGTCTCAGAAAGCAGGTATACTGAATATACTTAGATTCTCATCTGTGTTTCTGTGTCTAAATAGTCTCAGAGGGCAGGTATATTGGATATACTTAGTTTCTCATCTTTGTTTTTGTGTCTAAATAGTCTCAGAAGGCAGGTACATTGAATATACTTAGATTCTCATCTTTGTTTTTGTTTCCAAATAGTCTCAGAAGGCAGGTACATTGAATATACTTAGATTCTCATCTTTGTTTTTGTTTCCAAACTTCTCAGAGGGCAGGTATATTGAATATACTTAGATTCTCATCTGTGTTTCTGTGTCTAAATAGTCTCAGAAGGCAGGTATATTGAATATACTTAGATTCTCATCTTTGTTTTTGTGTCTAAATAGTCTCAGAAGGCAGGTATATTGAATATACTTAGTTTCTCATCTTTGTTTTTGTGTCTTAATAGTCTCAGAAGGCAGGTGTATATACATATATATATATATATACCTCGATTTTCACCTGTGTTTTTGTGTGTCTAAATAGTCTCACAGGGCAGGTATATTGAATATACCGCGAATGTCATCTCTGTTTTTGTGTGTCTAAATGGTCTCAGAAGGCAGGTATACTGAATATACTTAGATTCTCATCTTTGTGTCTAAATAGTCTCAGAAGGCAGGTATCTTGAATATACTTAGATTCTCATCTTTGTTTTTGTGTCTAAATAGTCTCAGGAGGCAGGTATATTGAATATACTTAGATTCTCATCTGTGTTTCTGTGTCTCTAAATAGTCTTAGAAGGCAGGTATATTGAATATACTTAGATTCTCATCTTTGTTTTTGTGTCTAAATAGTCTCAGAAGGCAGGTGTATAAATATATATAATATATATCATTGTATATATACCTTGATTTTCATCTTTGTTTTTGTGTCTAAATAGTCTCAGGAGGCAGGTATATTGAATATACTTAGATTCTCATCGGCGTTTTTGTGTCTAAATAGTCTCAGAAGGCAGGTATATTGAATATACTTAGATTCTCATCTTTGTTTTTGTGTCTAAATAATCTCAGAAGGCAGGTACATTGAATATACTTAGATTCTCATCTTTGTTTTTGTGTCCAAATAGTCTCAGAAGGCAGGTATATTGAATATACTTAGATTCTCATCTTTGTTTCTGTGTCTAAATAGTCTCAGAAGGCAGGTATATTGAATATACTTAGATTCTCATCTGTGTTTCTGTGTCTAAATAGTCTCAGAAGTCAGGCATATTGAATATACTTAGATTCTCATCTGTGTTTCTGTGTCTAAATAGTCTCAGAAGGCAGGTATATTGAATATACTTAGTTTCTCATCTTTGTTTTTGCGTCTAAATAGTCTCAGAAGGCAGGTATATTGAATATACTTAGATTCTCATCTTTGTTTTGTTTCCAAATAGTCTCAAGGGCAGGTATATTGAATATACTTAGATTCTCATCGTTGTTTTTGCGTCTAAATAGTCTCAGAAGGCAGGTATATTGAATATACTTAGATTCTCATCTTTGTTTCTGTGTCTAAATAGTCTCAGAAGGCAGGTATATTGAATATACTTAGTTTCTCATCTTTGTTTTGTGTCTTAATAGTCTCAGAAGGCAGGTGTGTATATATATATATATATACCGACCTCGATTTTCATCTTTTTTTTGTGTGTCTAAATAGTCTCAGAGGGCAGGTATATTGAATATACCTCGAATTTCATCTGTGTTTTTGTGTGTCTAAGTAGTCTCAGAGGGCAGGTATATTGAATATACCTCGAATTGCATCTGTGATTTTGTGTGTCTAAATAGTTTCAGAGGGCAGGTATATTGAATATACCTCGATTTTCATCTGTGTTTTTGTGTGTCTAAATTCTAAATAGTTTTTAGATGGCAGGTATTTTAAATATATTGAATATACCTAGATTTTCATCTCTGTTTTGTGTGTCTAAATAGTCTCAGAGGGTATATTGAATATAGCTGAGTTCTCAGTATCGTCTTTATGTATCTACAGTCATGGTTTCAGAAGGCAGGTATATTCAATATACCTATATAAGATCTGGACAATATACCTAAGATCTCCATTTTGTCTCTACATGCTGTCCAGGTTTCATCTCCTTAAATCCTTGTCTACGGCGGCAAGAGCCGGACGAGGGGCGAACGGATACCCTACTGTCACTGTGCACCTTAAAACTTGCCCATTTACGCACGCTCCACACCACCTATTTTCGCAATTTGTTCCAATTGGTTAGGCCTGCCCCCAAACCCCTTAAGCTCACTATGTTCGCGATAATAACTTCAGCCTAGCCTGCCGGCTGGCTTTCGTAACATAGATGTTGCTGACTCCCGCATGCAACTCCTATGGCTAGAACTAGCATCTATCCAACGGTTTCACTGCAAATATCTGCAAATAGGAAACCAAACTGCATTGCTAAGTCCCAGAATCTAAACTTCAAACATGCTTGAGTCATCAAAAACTTCTGCATGAATTCCAAAGTGCACCCTCTCTAGGCCCTAGGAATAAGGCTCTTGCTGTCGAGCTTTTCAAACACAGAGTCGAAGTCTTGCCTCATTTGAGTCTTGTGGCAAACTCATTGTGCCTTTTGACTTCTTTGGGGAAACAAGATTAGAGCCCAGCAATTTCTCATGCACACAATGAATGTTTTGACTACGGTATCAGCTGTCAAGCTGATGGTAGTCTTGCAAATTGCATGCATCCCTGCATCCGTTTCTCACAATACCATTGGATGATGGGGTTACAAATCAGCTTTCACTGAGCCTGAGTGTCTTTAAAGGTCATGACCGAGCATGGCCGGAGACGTCCAAATTGTTAGTTAATTGAAACTCTTGAAACCAAGTTTCACCCTCAACTGGGTTCTTCACTTTGCTTCGCTCTTTAGGCCCTCAGCCACCATCTATGCAGCCGACTAAAATAAAGAAGGACTCAGGCACATCAGGCAAACGGCCCCTAAATCCGTTTTACATCTCCTGTTGACATGGTATTTCTTGCAAGGCTCACAGACTGTCATTTGTGATCATATGACGCTACTCTTCAGTCGTTTCTGTGACCCTCTAGTGTACTCGTGTGCGCTCTTGGATGCACAGTTGACGTGGACTGCGGATGGAAAAGTACATGAGGCAGTGCATGGTGTGCAGTCTTTGGGAAACCATGTGCATGTCTGTACATGAATACGGAAACGCTCAAACAGCAAACTCTGGCTCAAGGTAGGTACAACGAGCAGAGCGCACCATGCGTCCGGTCAAGCAAAATGTCTTGATTTGAACTGGACAGCTTTGTGAATCAGATCTTTGCAAAAAAATAGATACAAACCTACGTGATGTCAGATACCCTCACACGCGTAGTTGCCAACAGAGGCAGAGGGCTGGGGGTTTTGGTAGCAGTAGGGCGGGAGGAAACAACCTCCAAAGCCGCTGTACATGCGAAGCTTTGTACGGGCACAAAGCAAGGTAACCACAAAACAGTCTTAAGTTGTAGGTTCAAACTCCTTTATAAACAACTTGCCTCATGGTCGAACTAATCATGGGCGACACGCGTTAAATGGGATGAGTAGCTGACATTTTATGTGAGCAGTGTTCATCCCACTACATTTGGAGGGACTGTTTGGGATCCAAAGTCAAAGATATCCATTGCTGGATTCAGTCCACAGGCACATCCTGAACCCGATCACTTGACGCAACCCACGCAAAAATGGTGCCACAGGCAGTTCCACGCATAGAATCGCGTCTCCAAGTATGACCATGCTAGCAAATCCCCACCAATCATGTGGATGAAAAATGACAGCAGTTTTGGGCCACGGCCCAAAATCGTCCTTTTTTGCTTCGTCCGTTTTGGCCTCCGGGGTTGGAACGAATCTCAGCAATTGATCTGCAGGTGGGGTGAAATCCTGTGAATGCTAAACACACCTACCGGATGGGCATCACTTAGTTGATTGCAGACAGACAAACAATAAGAATAGAGTAATGAAGTGTTGCTTGACCCGGTTTCTAAGCTTCGAAATTAAAGAAGCGTTGGAAAAATATCGGTTTTAAAAACAATACAACAGAAGCAACAGGAGTGCATCCTTTTCCACTGCAGGGTCTGAGAGGCAGGTTGAACCTAGGCTCTGGTTCACGAGGATCACCGTGCCAGAACATGTAACGCTACAGCGAACTTCCGGATGGGATGAAAATGCAAAGAAAACGCGGGAAAACCATGGAAAAATAAGGATGTTGTTCATCCTAAGCGTCGCTCTATGACAATTCTAATATATGTTGGCAGCCTTGATATCATGAGTGTTTATTTCATTCTGGTACCTCAAGTGGTTGTTTTCTCTAAGGCTTTGCAAGACTGGTGGACATTCACGGGATCTAAGGCAAGCAGCTTTGATCAATGTTGTCGCCTAAAATCCTTGTACTTCGCAGCTCTTTGGAAGCAGCAATTTGCGGTAGCGTGTAGCATCTCCGGAATTCCTTGCTAGCACCTGTATCTGTCAATTCACACCACTCAGACAATACAGGTGTTTGCCGCAATATGCATTAGATCTGGTCCCATGGCTATCAAGTCTGATCTAACAAAAGCACCTTGCAAAGCATCAGCGTAATTTATATGTGGAGCTAACCATCCATACCCAGCACTTCCGGGCTGCCGCGCATGAGCTGCCTGAGGCCGCGCATGTTGGGTCCACATCTGAATTATGTATATACATATAATTAGAAAATTTCCAACATTGCCAAGATCATGTGGCAATAGCTGCATTTTACATCGTCTTTGGTTTCTGGAATTGAGACGACTAATTCCAAGATTGGATTCCATTGGCAACAGCCCAAGCGTTGCAAAAATACAGAGTTGCTCTTTTCAGCCATGGAGAAAAAAACTAGGCCCAATCTGTCACTATGGTTGAAGAAACTGAGTTTCAATGGTGAGGGTTACAGTGGCTATAACAAATGAAGGGCTCGAAAATGCAAGCTTTTTTGGTCACCAGTATAGACAAGACCATCAAGAGTAACAAGAAAGGTGAAGGGGACTGAAGGACTGGACTGAAGAACTGAGGTTCCAACAGTGTCCCAAAAACCGGTTCGTACACGTCCGGCACACTCTTAGAGATGCTGTGAACAATATTCGATAAAGCTGCGGACAAACTGATGTCATTCCGCAGCGGAGCACGCCTAAACTCCAAAATACCTTAGTGGGATCGCAAACCCAGAAGTCACTCCAAGCTGCCAAGAGTCGATGCAGGATGGAAAGTTTCTGAGTAGTCGTGCAACATGGGTTCTACCACCTTGTGCACAATTGGTTTGCAAGTGATTGGGAATTTTTCATTGTTTCATCACTTACGAAGCACGACCAAACAATGACACCTTTGAAGGATTCCCCCTTGGGGAGCCGACGGCACAAGTCTGTTCTCAAACATTTTTCAAACGATTTCCAGCTGCGCTTCGCAGTTCGGAGATGGCAAGTGGGTCAGAGGAACAGCCATTTCGTGGCAGCTACATTGAGCTCGGCTTGATTTGACGGGTTTCCATTGGCTGTCGAAACCCCGGCCTCCAAGAAAGACTGGATGTGTGTTTCATCTGGTCAGCCAACAATATCACAATGGGGTGACCTAAACAACCGGTAAGCTCCCAGCTCTTTTGAACCAACGCCATCGCAGTGTAGATGTAATGGATGGAACATAGGGTTTTACTGCAGGAATTTTTACACCCCCCTCAGGCGAGCTGGGCTACGGCGAGACTGTACACATATAGAGTTCACCCCCACGGGTGGCCGGTTTGTATTTATATGGTTTTGAATCTACTTATTTACTGTATATACAAACCCCTTTTAAAGCACAAGCCTGAAAAACTCACATCGCGGTGCAAGGGAAGGCACAATACCATGCCACATCTCGCAAAATGCTACATCATCTTGCGAAGAAAGATGGAGCGGTCTTTTGAGCCTCAAAGCCTATGCAATTCAAGTCTCAAATATATATAGTGAGTTCACATGGTTTTCATGTGCTCAATCTGAGTACCTGCAAGGAATGAGTGCTGTGTTGAAACATTTGCACTCCTCCTAAAATTTCGAAGGCTTTAGCTTTAGCTCGTAATTTTCTCACGTTTCTCTCGACCAGCTGCCAGCCAAGTTTTGCTGCCAGCTCATCCAGGAATCTTCTCAAATTCCATCATCCAGATTCACCTTCAGTGAAAAATCTGTCACGCAACGCTTTTGAAATTGGCTGATCACCTTTGTCCAGCCTATCTGCTTCCCAACTGCGTCTCAAACTCTTCCACATAACTTCGAAACACTCCAGCCATGTGTGACCTGGAATGGTTGTTGCTCCTTCTGAAGCGGGTGTCCAGACCTTCCACCACGTCCATGAGCAGTCTGTGAAACTGCATGTCACTCAATGCAACACCAGGAGATCCACGGTCCAAAACCATAAGCACCAATTGTTGAACTGCTGCTGCATCTTGATACTCATGCCTTGACAAGCATTCAATGATCAGAGTCCTCAGTCTACTCACAACGTGTCCCCTGCTGTTGACATCTTCAGCAGGTGGGTCCACCTCCATTTCAGACTCTTCTCCTTCTTCTTGCCGTGGTTGCTCAAGAGTTGCTGGATCTGTTGCATCTGTTGCTCCATGGATACCAGTGGAATGTTGGGCCACCAACCGCATATATCAATCACCGCCCATCACGTGAAATGATGTAAGGTTGGCTTGCTCTGTCTTGTACATATGTCTATTTTGTTCTACAGACAATTCATTGTACCTCCGGAATCCCCCCTCTCGACCAGCCCATAGTGTATGCTGCTGGCATAGTCTTGAAGGAAATCCAGATCTCTCGCAGTTTCTCCCAAGCCTAACTCTGTATGGATCTGTCGCCCACTGTAGTCTGAATAGGCCGTGTCCAGCTCTGCAACTTGAAGGCCTAGATAGTAGTGCTGCTCTTCCATGATTGTCATTCCACGTTTCCACTTTCGGTAAAACCAATAGCCCGCACATCCAAAAATGACCCATGTGGCCACAGCCGGAAAAATGCAGACTAAGTTGAGAATCTTACTGTCCTCCATCATCGTTGCTGTTGCTGCTGCACTGCATTGGTCTATGGGACCAATGGCACATGAAAATTCCTCCAGTTCACCTGAAAGAACATAGCCGTTTGCACCACTTGACCCAAGGCCCATCACAGTAGCAACGCGCATCAAACTCTTTGCCAATTGCATGATCTGCCTTCTTGAGCCATGCTTTTCAACTTGTTCATCATGTTCATGCTGTCCAATGATTGTCAAACCATTGTCTTTGCACACTCCAAGTTCATGAACAAAACCTTAACCCTTTGTTGACGAAGCGCCTTTGTGCAGAGATCGGCAACATTCCATGCCGTAGGTAGCTGCTGCAAGAAAACATCACCTGACAAAACATGCTGTTGTATCCAAAGTATCTTGCCATCAAGATGTCGGACTTTTCCTACACCTTGTTTGGATGCCAGTTGTCTGGCCGAAGAACTGTCTGTCAGAAGATAATGGGAAACATCAGCTCCAGTGAGGAATGAAAGACAACGCCTGATGTAGATGCCATCTGCCAAAGTGCTCACCATGCCATGCAGCTCAGCCTCGCAAGATGAGAGGCTTACAGTTCTCTGCGTCCTTGAAGAACCAAACATGTAAAACCCGTTGATCAAATGGATGCCAGCGCTTGTACTCCTCCTGTGTTCTTTGTTCGAACTCCAGTCTGAATCACTTGCACTCTCCAGCACCCAAAATGGCTCATTGGTGTTTTTCCATTTTCCCTGGCCACCTTCAGGTTCTGCGATGACCACTGCATAGGATGAAGTTCCCTTGACATACCCCATGACTTTCTTGAGCCTTTGCAACGCTGTCACAGTTGGTTGAGCCATCTTTGCTGACAACTCCTTGACGCAAAACAAGAGATCTGGTCTGTCCCTTGCCAAGTAAAGCAAACCCCCAACTGCAGATCTATAAGCATAGGCATCACGGGATGTCAAGTTTGAAGACACATCAGGAAGTTGAATGGAGGCATCACATGTCACATGCTGCACACGCACTTGACCAAAATGACTTTCAAAGTTTTCCACCAACTTGTCGATGTTGGTTCCTGGAGCCAGAGCTAACCCATGATCCACTTTCACCAGCTTTCGTTTCAAGAAGGAAATTGAGCTCCCTTCACCTTCCAAAACTGATGCACTAACGCTGAACTGCTCCTTCAACTTTGGCAAAAACTGTTCTTCCCAAAACTTGCGCGCTTTCCCACAAACAAGACATCGTCAACATGCAACATCAGTGCTGAATGTTCATTTCGACAAAGACAAGGTTGCTCTGTGCACCACTCATAGCCAAACACTTTCGAAAGGAAATCCCTGAAGAACCAGTACCATGCTTTTGCACCAAGACGTTGGCCTGGGAGGTTCTTGGCTATGATATACTTTCTACCTGCCAATGTCACTGCAAAGGGCTTTGCTTGTGGTACACATAGGAAAGCATCCTTGATGTCAACTGTCGCCAAAACATGTTCTGCTGCATGGTTCTCACAGCCACGTCGTTCAGCACATCGTTGCAAGTAAACCATCGGCAAAAGGTTCATCACATGAGTTGATGTTGCAGGACTGAAGCAATCGTCCCTGCGTTCCATGAAGGCATATTCTCTGGCCACCAAGCGGCTACGTCGAAGCCATCTTTTGGTTACACTCCCATCATCCAAGGTGTAATCCTTGGCACGCCAGTCATGCACAAACTTTGTTGTCAAGGAGTCTCGAACATCACTCTGAAAAAGCTCCTCCTTGATCAAAACCTCCATAGCTAACAAGCGTGAAATCTCAACCTCGTTTGCAAGCATGTCAGCCCATTCTGGTGGTTCATCAGGTTGACGCTCCATATTGCAATCACTCCAAAGATCTTCTGGAACGTCCTTGAAGTGCAAAGAGTCTTCATCAGCCCACAAATCAGTTGAGTCATCTTGTTGTTCCGTGTCCTGATCATTCTCATAGTTGTCCATGGTGTGGAACTTCTCATTACCAAATTCGACAGTGCTGATTCTTGAAGCATACTCCTGAGTGATCCTCTGGAGTCTTGAGCGCTTGGGATCATCACCCCTGGCACGTTTTGATTGATGCTCCTCAATGTCGACATCTTCATCACCATGCGCACGTGTTGTTGGAGAAGCACGTGGTGTCTGTGGAACATTTGCAACTTCCATGGGTCCTTCATCATCAAAAATTGGAGTGACTGGAGCTGCACTGCCTGCAACGCCAAAAGAAGGCGCAGGAACTCCTCAGCATCATGCTTCAACAACTTCAGCTTCATGCTGCACTGCATCTGCATCCCCAAAGCTAACTCCAGGTGGTGCATCGTCTTCAACCGCAGGAAGTTCACGACGATCATCATGTGCACCCATTTCAACCCTTTCTGATTCTTCTCTCAACTCCTCTCTTGCTTTCTCACGCACTGCTTCTGCATCTGCATCATGAAATGCACTTGGTTCAATCTCACCTTGAGGAAGCTGAAAACCCACTGAAAGTGCCTCACGTTTGATTTTGGTAGGCACAACACGCCCACCAAATCCAGACTTGTATTCCCAGCTGTTACACTTGAAAGCTGAGTAAAACGCTAAGTGCCCCTTCCAGTCAGTGTCAATCCTTCTGATGCCTTTGCACCAACACGAAAATACCCAAACACCGGCTCTGCAAACTGTGCAATGGATCCTGTGTAGTGCTTCTTGTGGACAAGCTCAAATGGAGTCACGTTACGCACAACCCCATATCTGTTCATCAACCAAGCTGCATGCCTGTGTGCCCACGTCCAAAGAGCGTGGTTTGTAGAGAAGTCCATGCCTGTGCGTTTTCTCACTGAGTGCATGAGGATTGAAGCAAGAGGTCTCAATCTGCCTATCACATTCTCCACAATCGAATTGCCATGTGAATATGCAGGAGGTGTCACTGATCTCGTTGGCAAACCCATGCTGAGACGTGTTGAAACAACATACTTGAGTAGCTGCCTCAGTGTAGGTTCATTGTCACATCTGAAAATCACCTCAGCATGTCCTAGACCAGCTGTAAATGACAAAACTTCACATGTCATGAGCTCCAATTGACCTTTCGACCTCAATGGCACACATCCAACATAACCTGAAGCGCTGTCGACCATGACCAAGAAAGGTAATGCTGAAACATCATGAGGGTCTGTTCCTTCAGGAATGGAGCGTGTGAATGCCAGATCAAAGGAAACTGTTGGTGTTTGTGAAGCTCGTGAACTGTCATCTCTCACTTGTCTGTTTGCACGCGCTTTGAAGCAAACACAGCTTTCACACCAAGGCTGATAAGGTGTGTGTGTGTGAGTTCATGTTGTCTTTGGGCCTCTTCAGATGGTGGAACTGCAAGTGTTGGTGAATACGGTTTCCTCTCAAGTTCAGCTGCAGCATGTTGAGCTGCATCCCTCGACAACTCAAGCTCAAGTTTCTTCAAGTGATTCACCAAACGTCCATAGCATTTCATTTTGCCATCAGACTGAGAAATCCCATAAAAACTGCAACCGCTTCTCAACGCTGCCAAACTGCTCTCAGCTGTAAGCTCAACGCCGTTGACAATGACTTTCTCAAAGTCTGCTGCATTCAAAACAACCCATCTGCAGGAATCTCACGACCACCAGCTGAAGGCATCAATGAATCTTGATTTTGAATGTCAAGTCCTTGAACCTCGTCCTCTGGGGCAATGGAATCAGGGTCTTGTTGATCACCATCATCCTGACGTTCAGCTGCAGGTAAATCAGCTGCACCATCACTCATGCCAAAACACATCAACCCAGGAGGTTTCTCACCTTCAGTGATAAACGTAAGAACTTCTCTGGCACCTGAATAACCGTAAAATTCTGCAGACATGTCGATCAAGCTTTGCAACGGCGCACAAAGTTCAAGCACATACCAAAAACCATCATCTCCCTTGATCAAAGTAGTGCGGTTTCTGATACCTTGCATTGCAGGACAAATCAAAGTGGGATCTTGATACGTTTCAGAAAAATGCCGTCCAATTCCAAGTCCGGTCTCATCCAAGTTCCAGCCTACCCGTCCATGCAAAACATCATCACGCACTGTGGCCTTCACGGCCCTCACCATGACAGAAGCCTGACCTGGATGCTCACCTGAACCCCCATCGCATGAGATGGCCCTGATAGAGCCTTTGACCACCATTGACCTGTTCTGCAACTCAATGGGAATTTTGAAACCAGTTGCATGTACCAAGTTCTGCTCACTTGCATTGACACCCCAACCGTTTTCCATGAGGCGTCCAAAGCACAAAATTGGTTGATGCACTGAAGAACTGATTGCAACATGTTCTCTGAGTACCACCTGTCTGCCAGTCCCATCTGCCAAGTGGACCTCAGCATCTCTCATGCCCATCACAGGAATCTGTCTTCCCTGAGCATCGTGAAGCTGCAAGTCTGGCATGTTCGAAGCCATGCCTGCTGTTGCATACTCCTTTGGAAAAACAGCCGCATCAGCACCACTGTCTAAAAGGATGCTTTTCAGTTCTCCATCATCCCAATCTGAAACTTCTTCAACCAAAACTCTAACATCACCATGAAAACGTGCATGCTCAACGTCATCACCAATGAAAAACTGCTGAAAAACACGTACTGACTTGGAACTGCAAGGTGAAATTGGAGCCTGCCGCAAATCAAACACCACGGGTTGTGATTCTTCTGAAGCATTGCTGTCGCCAAAATGGCATGAAATCTTTGAAACTCGATACTGAGTGGCAGACTGAGCTTGGGACACCTGAGCATTCTGTTGGGCCTGCTGCTGACCATTGTTGTTTGAACCAGCTGCAGAAGACGTTGAACCCTGATTTTGGTCAGAGTTCTTCACAACTCTCACCTTACTCCATCCCGTTTTAAATTTATACTATTAATTAATAACGGGATTGACTGAAAAGATCATGATTCATGTTCTTTCTGGGCTGAAAACTTCGGTAGGAGTCTAGAGGGGCAAGGGGGGCCAACAAGGGGCAGTAGAGTATTCAATACAATCATTTAAATGGAAGCCGGCCACCTGCGCGAAAACCCACAAACTCCGCAACAGCAAGAAACACCTCAAGCAATCGCCTAAGGCTGCAAAAGGCTGATGGGCCTTCTTTTAGCAACAAACAATCAAGCCACCAAACGAAGCGAAATAATAAGAAGCTAACTTCAAGTGGGTTCAAGCAGCAACCAATATGCACCCCGCTTGCCCCAACAAGAAACAAAATCATCTACAAAATAGCTTGCTCCGACGGACCCAATTCGGGTCCGGAAAACCTTTCTCCGGCTTCGCTCAAAAGGGCCCTCCTGCACTCGATGTTCACATCGCTTATGCAACCAAATGAGAATTACTTCTCGACGTACCAAAGGGTCTGGCCAACACACTGGGGTACTCCGATGCATAGCGCTCAGCAGTCGGTTCAAGATTGTTTCTGTTCCACCTTCTGGGTCTGGCTCATAACGTGTATCTCTGTCGCCAGCACAAAAAGGTATCATAAACACCACCAAAGCCAGCATGAATGAGAATCCCATTACTACTGGGGAGGACCGCCTTTGGGAGTCCAAATCCTATATACCTTTCCAACCCCAAAAATGGGCATCAAACAAATCGAACAGTTCAGTGACATCATCTTGCGCATCTTGCGGTTTCTTGCGGAGTCGTCTGGAGTCACAAAGTTGGAACTCTTTCAACCCTTTCCCCATTGTAAATAGGGTTTCAGCAGGTGTACCGACTCCGCCCGACTCCGGCAAGAATCCGCAGCTAAAGACATCAAAACTGGCACAAAACTGTGGTAAAACCGAAGTTTTGCATCTCCAGCCTTCTTACGGAATCTGCTGGAGTCATGAAATCGAAACTCTTCCCCCAATGTAAACAAAGGATTCATCCGTTTTTAAATATATACTATCATTCTTTAACTGGATGATATTGAACTCCCGGCGACATACACAACCCGACCCGCAAAGTTGCCGCGTTAGGAGTCTAGGGGGGCGAAGGGGGGGAGTCCAAAAACAAACAACGCATCAAGAGACCAAAACAAAACTGAGCAGTGCAAACGCAAACACAGAAAAAGCATCCCACCAACAATGTCGCAGCGGAATCAGCACCTCACCCACGCAATGTTGCGAAAGTCTGCGACAACAACACCCAAACAATTCCAAACAACATGGTGCTTTGGCAAGACTGGCGACATGCAGGCGGGGCTGGAGACCTTCAATCAGCAACCGTGTTCCCCGGAATCCTGCCATTCCGTTACACTTGCAAAAGTATTGCTTTTTGGTAAAGCTGCGCCATTTCTCGCAAAAAAGGTCACTGCAGTAATCTCCGGGGCCGTAAACACATTGGCTATTGGACTCCAAGATTTATTTTTCCTTCCAACGCCTCTTGGCTTTCGCCACGTCGTTCAACACGTCCAGTTGCATGTTGCATAGAACCGGTAAATTATTAATGCATGCAAATAGCCGCCATTGGTTGTGGGCCACAAAAGTGACCTGGTATGGGACCTGTACATAGTCCAGCCGCCGTCACGATTCCATTGCAGAAACACAGCAAAAAACCAAACAACACCAAAAGCAACAGAACACACAAAAACACAACCAAACAAAAAACACGCACCAAAAAGGCAAAGAGGAAAGTGATCGGCGGTCCAGTTCAGTGACTATCGATGAGGGTGAGGTGATAGCATTGTATCAACTCAGGTGTTGGTATGGCAAAACCAAGAAAAAAGAGAACACAGAGACACAAAAATCACATTGCCATACCATGCGGAAACCAGGGATCCCCCCAGCCAGGATCCCCGAGATCACATAGAGCAAGCCATCAAGGCATAACAACTCACAAACATAAAACACTTCGATGGTAGCAACGACAACGCCGTGTAGAGTTGTGAGACAACAGTGAAAACGGCGGTGAGAAGGATCTAGGGTGAGAAGTGATGTCGAGCAAGCTGACTAAGACACTCAGGGCACTCTCAGAATCCGCTCAGTAGTGCTTTTCCAATAATCATGCTACGTGGGAAGCACATCAGTGCTTGAAGTTGGCCTTCTTGCGGGATGCATGATGTTCTCTAGCTTCCTCAGTGCGCTAGTGTTCTTGGAGCTGGTCTTAATCTTGAAAGGCGTGATATTCATCATCTGTTGGCAGTGACACCTGTGCGTTCAATTCACCGGATGATGTGCTTGCACCTTTAGCTGTACGCGGCATGAGCAGCAGTGCTTTTTGCGCTTGACTAACTTCGTAGCTGGCAGCAATTGTGCAACTGTCCAAAATGCAGCTCAAGTGACGTAGTTGACGTGCCAGTCTCAAGGTCAGTGATTCTCTGAGGTGGTACATCTGAGATACCAAGGAGTTTTTGACATGCCTTATCGAGAAGTTTGGTGGCAGCATCAATCTCGTAGTGACTTGGCTCAGTGTCAATCGATTTTTTTTCCTCCAACGCCTCTTGGCTTTCGCCAGGTCGTTAACACGTTCGATCACATGTTGCAAAAGACTGAATTGCCGAATTGATGCATTGACGTAGGCCATTGGAAGCCACAAAAGATCAGCTGGCATGGACCGATACATAGTCCAAGATGCTGTCACAATCTCAACAAAAACAGAGAAAGCACAAGGCAAAACAAAACCAAAACAACAAAACAAACAGAACAAAGAAACCAGCAAAGAGGGAAAGTGATCGGCTTGCCAGGTCAGCAACGTCATACAGGGAAGAGATGATAACGTTGTATCAGCTCAATATTGGGTATGGCGAAGAAACAGAAGGCAAACAAGAACAAACAAAAATCACACAAATCGCCATACCAAAGTAGTGAGTGAAGCAACACGGCACTATGCGGAGGCTCAGTGGCTCAGTGTCAATCGAGTAATCGATGTTGCCAAACGGTTGACAGCAGCCTCTTCCATTTCAAACAATTTCAGGATAAGAAACCTTCTTTTTTTCCTCTGTTGCGGCCGATCTCGCTCTAAGGCTCGGTCCTGACAGTGAGAGAAGCGGTAAAATAGTATGAAACACACGACAAACAAGAACCAGACAACAGCGACGACACGCAAATCTCCCGGCCAGATTTGCGTTTCGCCAGGAGAGAAAGCAGCGAACCAACACAAAAAGGGCCGGAGCCACAACAAAAAAGCCCACACCAAAATCACCAGGATTGCCGTCCTCAAAAAAGCACAAACGAACAAGTCTATGGCCCAAACAAAAAAAGGGAGGTGAAAAGCTGTGCAACTGTGAAAAGCAGCAACAAATTGCTAAAAGCTACTGTACACTACGGCCACCTCAGAGTCCTCTCAGGCGTGCTTTGTCTATCTTCGAACAGGTTGGTCAGCTTCCACAGTGCTGTTCCATAGCAAGTGCTGAATGAGGAACTCCAAGACGCCATGGCGCGGATGTACTTTGACATCATCTTCCCTAGCTACTGCCAGTTAGTTACCCTTCCCTCCCTTGCCCTTCCCTCCCTTACTCACTAGTGTGAGCGAAGGACCCCCACCTCTTCCAAGTTACCACTCTTTACAACTGAGTTGTATATGTAGTTAGAGGTTATGAAAGTCAAACTTACACTGGATGCAGTGTTGGCCAACTGCCCTTTGGGCTAGCTCTCCTGTTTGTGCCGGGGCAGTCCGAATCGTTGGGGTGCCGAGTGCCTTGAGGAAGGGGCTGTCAGCCCGGCAAGGAAGTAACAGCTGAGGCTGCACGGCGTAGGTCGCTATCCCAGATTTCATTTGACCGTGACGTCTTTTGTGTGGCTTAAGGTGAGGCCTGCTTTCGGTTCCATGTACCATTTGTTCCAGACTATTTGTGCGACCACTGGGGTGCTTTGCGGTTGATTTCGGCCAAATCCCGTTTCATATCGTATTCGCTAAGAAGATCATCTAGCTCTTGCAGTGTGTGTCGCGGTGATGCACAGTTGTCTGACAGCTCCATCTATGTGTAGGGGCCATCCAACTGGCATATGTGACTCTTCGAGGAGCCCATCACCATTTTGTTCAATTATACCCAGTAAGGCTGGCGCGCGGTTGGTTGCATTGCCATGTTTCTGGGGAAAGTAATCCTCGTTTGGCCAGTTCTGTCACCGGGAAAAAAGGCTGGTCACTGATGATCAATGTTTCCTCCTTGATCATGAGCCGAAGGCCATGCATGGGTTCGGGTGTCCCTTGTCCTGAACTTGGTGGAGGTCCCCTGGTATCTGTTGTGTCTTGGAACCAGGTGGGACGAATAGATTTGACCCCTGTCCGGAGTCCGTGCTTTTGACACTTTCACGGCGTAGGCTGTGATAGGGGGGATCATCCATGCAGGGACGAATACGACAGCGTATTGGACATTCCATGCAACGTGGAGGTCTTTGTGCTTGAAGTCCGGTGTGATGCATCGGACCTGTCCGTCAATGACTCGGACGTATGACTCCGTGCGGTCAAAGGAGGCAGTCACCTTGAGACCCAAATATAATTCTCTGAACCAGTACATGAATGAGAGGTGTGGCGATCTGGTTTCAAGGACATGTCTTGCTGCTGCCAAGAGTGCCACAAGCCATTCTGCAAGGAATTCTATGACCCCATTCTCGAGCTTGGGGAAGGCGTTTTGGACCGCTTGAAACGCTGATTCCATATTCGGCGTCTGCGAAGCAGAGGGTGTGCCTTCTGTGTGTCTGGTGTATTCGTCAGCAAAGAAAGACGGCACATTCTGGAGACCCACTGACTGGCGCTATCCATGTTGATCGTGATTTTTTTGGCAAGGGGCCATGGGTCCGCAAAGTGGAGAGGCACTGGAGCAACTCCGATGTCAGCTCTGGTGCTACCACTGGGAGTTCACTCTCCTTCGGCCTATATTGGGTCGTTTCATTTGTTGCGCTTCCTCTGCTGCGTTGTGCATGTACTTTCGAGGCGGAGCCCGAGGGACGCCAGGGCGTACATCCGACCCCTTGGCAATGCACATTGTCCCACGCCTGCCACGCAAAAGAGGCGGAGCCCAAGGGACGCCAGGGCGTACATCCGACCCCTTGGCAATGCACATTGTCCCACGCCTGCCACGCAAAAGAGACGGAGCCCAAGGGACGCCAGGGCGTACATCCGACCCTTGGCAGTGCACATACAGTTCCGTTGCATCGTCTTGAAGCCTGGAAGGCAGCATGTGTCAATTCATGGATACACCGTCATGGACCAGCCTGTGGCAAGGAATTTGTTTCAGAGCTTAGCTGCCGGAATCATGCTTGTAGAACCACAGCAGAGCAGCGACAACTCTCTCTGCTCGCATCCTGTCGCTTCCAAGACAAGCCAATCGGGAATTACTTGCCATAAACTCCAAAAAAGACAGAAGTTGGCTCCAAACTCGAAGCCAAAATTTGATCTCAAAAATGAAGCCATTTTTGGCTTCGCCTAATGAAACAATAGAAGCGGCCTCCCAGAAATTGAAACTAAAAATGGCTTCCGTCGAAAGAGACACAAACTGTCCAAACCGAAAAGAAATGCCGCGGCGCCAAAAAAAAGATCTCCCAATGAATGTGCCCGCCAACCCTTCTACAGATGCTCGCACAACCGAGGTGTATGTCAGCATAAAGTTCCATTCTTCAACCAGCAAAGCACGAGACTCTCTTCATGCGTCATCATGCCAGAATCAAAGACCATACACCGTTTTTTTCTAAGTCATGTTGGCACTGAGGAGGTACAGTCATTAGTCTCCAGAATCATAATATTTTCCGAAGCTTGAATTGGATTCAATGAGTTCCCCCCCTTCCCCCAAATCGAACGTAAAAAATCAAACGTAAAAAATCGAACGTAAAAAATCGAACGTAAAAAATCTAAGAGGCTTCTCGTTTGCACAACATCCAATATTAAAATTCCAGGGGCAAGGGATACACATCGAGTAAAGATGAAATCTAAAGCCAGCGGCCAGACTACTGACGCAGTAGTTGCTGAATGGCAAACTGCCTGTGAGACACATGGACATGCCATTCTCTCTCAAACATTGAGGTCTGTGCTAACGCTTCCAGCAACATAAGCAAGCATCAACCCGCCGGGAAAAGACTCAAGAAAAGCACGTTGGCTGCCAGTCTCTAGCATGCTATGTTTTCATATGTACAAACCTCGAACAAACTCGGAATACGCGTCCAATCAGCCAGTTTACAATGGCAGGAACACTTCAAGTGGCAAAGCTCTGGCATGCTGGTTTTTCATATGTACAAACCTCAAGCAAACCTTGTTCAAACCTCAAATCTATGGGGCCGGACCATGCCAGCAGGTGCGACAGGATTTTTAAAGGAAAGTTCAATTAATTTCTTTTTTTGCGCGCGGCAACTGTAGATTTCCTCCGCTGCCTAGAATTGAGGTTTGATTGGGGTTTGTACATATGAAAACACAGCAGATCGAGGGTGTGGTCATGGCATGGCTTTCTCCAATAGAATGCGCAGCACAGACATGTTTTCAAAGTATGCCTGGAGTTTGTACATATGAAAACACAGCACATCGAAGGTGTCACCAAAAAAGTGCTCATTCCTCAGTGAAATGAGCTGCGCGCAGACATTAACAAGGTTTGTTTGGGGTTTGTACATATGAAAATACAGCAGAAGGAAGAGGAACAAAGCATTGCAAACAAAAACGACCGGTAAAGAATAGATGATCAAGACGTACGGGAGGCGAGGTGCATGCAGATCCGCCTGCATGGATTTTCCCGGTGCAAGCATGCGACTCCAACTACATAACCTTAAAGCAAATCCAAATCATTGACACACTTGTCGCCAAATTTCGTAAAGCCCGTGATGCCACACACAGCATGTCACTTTCAAGACACCAGGACAAGCTTCTCCAAACCCCAGCAACTTTGGAGACATTTGGAAGTACCTCTGCAGTATACTGCTGTAGTTGGGGGTCATGTTGGCTAACCATTTCTCTAAGGTATTTACATGCACGGATGGCAGCCCTGCGAGTGCTGGTCCATCTTCCGGTTGGTTCTTGGCCGCTGTGGCAAGTATGTCCCGTGCCTCTTCCTCAGGTGATCTGGTTGGTTCCATGCCCCACCACCGTATGCTGGCGCCTCCTTGGTGCTTGGCAGGTTGAATGGGATGTCCAATGTTGGCTGCACTCGTCAAAGAAGTAAATGCCTGGCAGTGGTGTGATTTCTTCGGAAGGGCCGGTTTGTGGTAGGACCTGTCCGGTACGTGCATGATACAATCCTGATGGTACGTAGGTCTGGGGATTCGGTCAGCAGCGTATGCAAACAAAATCAGTTCGTCGAATGGGAGGTCCTGCACTGGGATCCAGTTATGGCCGGCTGCTGCTATTTGGTGCAAGTTACGCAAGAAATGCTGGTCTTTCTGTAGCCAGTCAAGGTCGGATGCTCTCACCAGGATAAGTGTGAAAAACGTAAACCCAAGTACACCTCTCGTGTACCCAAATCAACGCTTTCGTTAGATCACTACGCCAGAAGTGAACACCTACTGTGTTTGCAACTCCGCAGTTACTTACTTCCCTACAAAGTCAAAGAAAGGAACTTGTTCCACCCCGACTCCTAAGTGCACGTCAGACTCCCTCTTTTCTCTCCAGACGCCACACAACAGGACAGGTCAACAAGATCCAGGGCAGGCACACGGCCACAAACCCAAAGGGAAGCAACAAAGTCCAAGTGTGGCTACTGTTTCCAATGCCCTAAGTGATACTGCAGTTCAGTTCGCTTCGGAACATTCGACACCACTCCCTTGAGCCGATGTCTCAACTGGGAAACTCGATTCCAGGTTTCCAACACACAACCTTCCCTTAAAGGTTGTTGAAACAATTCCGAACTGCTATGATATACAAATCACCTAGTCACAAAAACATCAGAAACATCTCCAAAAGTTCTCAAATCAAACTGGTTCTCATTCAAACGCAAGTAACCAGCTAGCCGGTGTTACTAGTCTCTACCAAACGTCTAGACTAGTCACACGGCTAGTTAAGAACGAAATGTTCCAGTCAAATTCCTATACAAAATCCTCTCGCAATACAGAGCAACATAGGAACCTCATGTTCCATCTCCAAAACAGTCTTTCACATAGAGATGTGTTCTCATAGTTCCAAACTACCAAGGAGAATAGAATACTCTGTTCGACTTCCTAGCCAATATCCAGTCGTAAACAGTCATAGCGCTAACATAGTTCGCTTACTGTCACAACCAAAAGTCAGCAGCAAGTCAGAGGCATAAAGATCATAATACAGCTTTCCAGATCAAGCACCCAGAGGCTAAACCAGATACGTAGGCATTGTCCTCACAATGCCGGAGTATCTCACATACTCAAATGATCTGCTTAACTTTCCAGCCAATGTCCAGTCATAACCAGTCATAGCGCTAAAGTAGTTCGCTTACTGTAATAACCAAACGTCAGCTGTAGGCCACAGATGCAAAGATCACAAAGTAGACTTCCAGATCAAATATCCAGAGGCCAAGGAAGATACGTAGGCATTGTCCTCACAATACCGGAGTATCTCAAATAAGGTACGTAGGCATTGTCCTCACAATGCCGGAGTACCTCAAATAAGATACGTAGGCATTGTCCTCACAATGCCAAAGTATCTCAAATACTCGCAAGTGGCAACAAAACAGGCTTCATCAACATCTCAGATGTACGAAGCCATGTCAAGAATCGAGATGGATGATCCAAAAACATCTCAGTCGGATTCATACACCTCTAAGAGGTCAAAGAGCTTCCGAAATCGATGGAGTCATAACATCCCGACTCAACTGCATAGCGAATGCTTCTGGAAGCATTCGCTTCGAGTCATAAAGCCAAATAAGGCTTCACACTGTACACAAAGTGTCCTGAACTTCATGTAGATTCACTCAGATTCATAGATCGATATCTCGAACCAACTCCTGCAATCTCAAATACTACAAAGTAATATCGAAACCGCTCGAGTCGACTGTAGACATCTTCCATAGTCCAGCTTCACTACTAAATGCTTAATGAATGGCAGGTCGCACCAACCAAGCACCCTGTAAGGGACATAAACTTTCACACCCCCTTTCGACATGTCATTCATTCATCTCTGTACACATATCCAAAATAACTGTCTCTGAAAGTTCAATTGCTTCCAATCCACTTTCAGCTTGAACGCAAGATAGAATCAATCCAGTTCTGGATGATCCTCAAAACAAAGTTGTCCCTCCAATGCTTCACTCTTCACAACGAAATAGTCGATTCATATCCATAACCATCGCCATCACTGATTTCAGCAATACTCCAGGAGTATCTCCAGAAGCAAAACTTCCACCAATCTTCAGCCAGTCGGAAATCATCGGTTCAGAATCCATCCATCATCCCAGGTATCTCTTTGAAACGATTTCTATCTCCAAAACCAGATCATCAACTGATCGAAGAAACCATGGCGTCAATTCACGATCAACTACGGTGCTGTTTGTGGATCCCTAGAACAAACAACAAACACCAACAACACACACACGAGATCCAAGACGGAGACAGACGAAGCACTGTCGGAGTCAACACAAAACCAAGGCCGACTGTTTCAGCTAATCCGCATCCTCCAATGGAAGATAAACGCGTCAGACAAGCAAAACTGTCATCAGCCTCAACTACTCACAGTCCAAAACCATATTCGTGGTATCAAAGTTTTGAACACGAATACATTGATGCACCAGGCAAACTCGGTCTCAGACAAGCTATAGACTAGATACACTAAGCTTGGAACACCTTAGATACCAAGCGTTCTAAGTTTCGGGCACGCTAGGCATGAGATGCACTAAGCTCAGGGCAAACTTCCAAGGCTGGACCTTGTCCCCCCTTTTGAGATAAAGTCCATCAACCTTCAAAAACCTCAAATGAATTCTGGCCATCATAAAAGTTGATCTATTGCATGTTCAAACAAAGAAAACAACTACCTAAGCAACTTCACAATCACTACCTACGAACATGTTCACAACGCCAGGGAAATCCATTCCACTGACATCAAGATGCGCAAACCTATCAAAAGCAATTTCAACAACACTGACATGTATCTCAAGTCAGGGATGTCCAATCCACTGATATCACAATCAAATCAATCACAAGACGCTCAAAATCAAACACGAAACCTTCCAAGGGTTTCCATCAGACGTTTGGCCTGGACCTACTTTGATTCTCCTCAATTAAGAATCAGGTCTGGCCTTGTCATCATTTGGAAAACGGCGGCAGATAAACACAAACCACACTCAACAATGAATCAATCACAATGCACAAGTTCACAACAAATTCACAAACATGCTCAAATTCACAAGCATGTCCAAGGACAACGCAAACATGACACCGTTCCAATCCAGAGCTGATTCATCACAAGCAATATCAAACCTTGCAGGCTCACCCCCTTTTGCAGCGCAGGAGGTCTGAATCACAGACACAGTCATAGCAATGGTGCACCAGAGTGAACCTCGAGCTAGCCGATACTAGCTATTCTCTCTGCCGCAAAGAAAACTGCTAATCCTTCACAAAAAAATATTCAGGCCTCTCTCAGATGTCATCCCAGGGCGGCACCAGCATCTCTATTGATACACCCGACGACACTGTTGTTGCCCATCGCGCAACATGGCCAGGCCGCCTGGTGCCCAAAGCGATATGAGGGCATTCACTTGGGCGCCCTTGTATGGCGTAGGGGATAACGTGCGGACTTCACCGCTGGTTGCATCTTTCGACATGATAGCCCCTTGCCGTTGGCCTGGCGTAGTCAGCCCAGGATGCAAAGACATGGCCGGCCTCTGCTCCCCAGGGTTGATAGGGCAGAAGCCCACAAACAGGGACTCAGGCAGTGCAGGCGGTGTCATCAGTCCTGCTGGCATAGTCACTGATGGCGCTGCAGGAGGCGCCACCTGTGGTGGCTGCACATTAGTCGGCAGTCCATATGCCGAGGCTCCTGGGGCTCCATGCACTGGCACTCCGCCTGCAGAGGATCCATGTCCAGACGCCCCCTTCGGGGCATGTTCATGCACGGACGATGGAACCGTGTTCCCAGTCATTCCAGCCATACCAGGTGTGGCAGGAGTTCCCACCTGTCCAACTCCACTTGGAACATTCTGAAGCGGGAAGGATGGGTAACCTTCCATCCTTTCAGGCATCGGCATCCCTGGGGCCTTCGAAGGATCTGGTTCACCCTTTTCTCCGATCACCCGGATGAGATCTCGAAGGAGGCCAGTCACCTCTCCAAGGCCTACCTTGATGGCCTGTTCTATTTTCTCCCCTCGATTTTCCACTTCTTCTTTCACAGAGCCAATGTTATCTTCAAGGGTATTGTTGCCTTTCAGCGACCATTTGGCTATGTGACTGAACTTGTCGAAAGCAGCGAGCAGCTTTTTCACCTCGTTGCTTTGATGAGCAACGGTACTACCCATCGCCGTTGCCCCATGTGCATGAAGAGCAAGCTGCTCTTTGATACTTCCCAGGCTTTTCACTAATTCCAGGCGTCCTTCATTGTACCCTTCCATGGCCTGGTTCAGCTCTTCCGACATGGCTGCAATTCGGCGTGAGCATGCCAGGATACTCTGCGCCAAGGCCTTTGAAGCCATCATCATCGAAATCTCGGGATCCCCAATGGTATCCTCAATGACATCCTCAGGGTTTGGAGGAACCTCCACATCACGGCCTTCTTCAGCTGGCATTCCAGGGACTTCCAACGCGGCTCCAGGGGCTTCCAACGCGGCTCCAGGGGCTTCCAACGCGGCTCGAGCTGGTGATCTCGATCGGTCAGCTCGGTCTCCTTCCGCATCATTGCCACGGAGTTCACCTTCCCCTGGCACACCATGAATGTGGGGTCCACCTTCACCTGCCATGCTGACTACCCTCGCGAGTCTACGATGCAAGGCTTGGACGACACGGGCAGACAATCCCTGTTGAAGGTAGAGCCGCATTCTTCCATTTCCATCATACCAACATGAAAGACATGCCAAACAACACAAGTCACTAAACAACACAAATCATTCACAAGACTGTTTCCCAAAATTCTGGACGCCACCAGCATACCAGAATTTTGCGAACCAGTATCACAAGTTCCAACATGCAACACAATCTGGCCTCACTTCCAAAGCAGCAAAATCAGGGGAAAACCTGACTGTCCTTCTCTCTACAAACCACCAAAACAGCCACCATCCCTAAAACTAAAACAAGTTCTCGTGAGTTCACTGTGCAATCCCTATTGTATGCAGCACCAACTCAAAAAAAATCGATTGACAGACATGCACATGTTCAGGAAATGAGGATGTCTCCGTGGTTTGATCAGAACCCTTCAACAAGCCATCTCCGCAAAAATTGCACTCGCCAACTGACAAACAAACAAAAATCTAACTGCAACAAAAACAAGGCGCATTGCACAAAACACTCAAAATTTGTTTGTGTTTCATTTGTTTGTTCCGTTTCGTTTAAAAACGAGATTCCATATGACGGCATTCCACACTCTTGCAACATGACTGCATCAAACAAACAACTGAAATGTGCCAATCATCAATTGCACGCGCTCAAGCCGCACTTTCACCTATTTCTCTCACGCATACCAATACTGCCAGAAACTCTATTGACTACATCTGGCAACTTGATCACACAGAAATGGGTCACAGGTATTTCAACCTTGCAGTGACCTCTGATATCGGCCTAAGATACGCTCACGCATCTCAAAAATCTGCCTTTGCATCTCGATCTCCAATTCTGAGAGATGATCACGGAACATTGTCATGATGTCCCGTTGGTTCGCATTCAAACGAACATCTTCAAGCAAAGGTAGAAGCCATTCCATGAGAACAAGCATAGTCTGGACTATCCGAAAGATACTCGTCAACTTCTCCAATCCGACAATCCACTCAATGTACCTTTCTTCCATTGCTTCACGTAGTGGTCGGTTGTCGCGATTGTCCATTCCTGGTATAGACTATGTGGCGATACTTTCCTTGAGCTTAAACGCTTGAGCCACTCACATTCCAGTGATTTCTCAACTCTTATCTCCAAAGACTTCTAGGCAAGTTGTCGGAGTCTCCACAGTCCAAACACCTACACTAGTGCCTCCAGGACCTACTCCCAACCTCAGCCTATCAAAATATTCTCAACGCTCCTCTCCAGGCAATCAATCGACAAGTCACTTTCAACACATGACCTACAGCCAACATGCCACAAAAAGGAGTGAAACAAAACACACATCACTGCAAATCTCAACACAGGCTGATCTCTTGGCTGTGATCCTTGCCGCATACAGTCCCTCTGAACCAACGACCCATGACCCTACAGTCAATCTCCAACTCTGCATGACAATTCCAGATATCCAAATTCAAAGTTTCCCTACAGCAATGCAAACTGTCCATCCATCACATAAGCAACGCAGACCCTCCAGGCTGCCGAAGGAACTCTTTCTTCTTTCCCTTCCGCATTTCAAACTGTGATTCAAAAACTATTCCTAATACTCCATGGTCTGCCCGATCGCTACACTTGGACCCTGACCAGTTAAATGAACTTGACAGCCATCTCACTAATGCGGTACAACAAGCGCCCGTTGCTATCCCACTCCTCGCACTTCACAGGTCCATGCCAGCGATACTCAGTGGGCTTAGTCTTCTCCAAGACTCCACTCTCAACTTTCACAAGGTACCCGAGCGCAAAGACTTCCATTTCCATCACCGCATAGTCTTTCTGATGGAACTCACCCTTCAAACCTTCAGGTGTCCAATCCATAAAGTACTGAGCACGATCCACAGCCTCCTTAGGTCCCAAACGTTGACCAAAACGGCCGGAGTATTCATCTGGAAACACTTCATTGCCCTTATTCAACTCTTCCAGCTGCTTAGGCGTCAAAGCAATCCAGAGCTTGATCGACTCCATATTGAAAACACGGACACACAGCCACGGTCTCAGGACTCTTGACACAAAACAGTCACAAACAGCTGCGGAAACGAAAATGGAGGTTCATCCAAAGCTCCTATTCTTGGAAACCCAAAAACTTCAACACTTCTCATGTGCAGACATCACAAAAACTGACCCAACGGCTTTCCTTGTCGCTTCCAGCTTTACCTCTCTAAGCCAACGACCTTATACACCTCTAGGTCGCAGACAGTTCAACGTCTCAAGCTCCGACATCAACAAAACGGAGCTAAACGAGTTATCTCTTTCCAGGCAGCCAACCGCAAAGCACAAAAGCTATTCCTACTGACGTCTCCTCCCAAACCAGCAAACTATGGCCTAACTAGGATCACTCAGCCCAACTTCTCTGAGCAAGTCTTCTTCAGCTGTCCTCTCCGGGACGTCACTCACACTCGTCAACTCATCATCCGAGTCGGCACGTGCATCCCCGTGACCTTCCTTCCCAGATATAGACATTGCCGCAGCATCGATCAACGGTAGCTCCCTTCTGATGCCCGCCATACCCTCTTCCGCATTAATGACAACGGGTGTGGCACAAGTAGCCGCGTCAATGGGATATTTATTCTCTACGTCGCCGATCCACATCAATGACAACAGGTGCAGCACAAGTAGCCGCGTCAATGGGATATTCTCGACGCCTCCGATCCACATCAATGACACCAGATGCGGTACAGGTAGCCGCATCAATGGGATATGCTCGACGCCTCGCAGCTTTGATAGACTGGCCCTTCTTGTCGAAGCTCTCCTTAATCACTGATGGCTTAGTGCTAGACGTCACGGATGTCGACTCCTGTTTAGACATAGCAGCCAGAGCTACCTCTGACCTTCTTGAACCATACTTGGCGTCGTCAGTGACAAGCATGACTTCCACCTTCAATCATCCACAATGTACTCAAATAAAACAAAATTTCATGCGTATTGGGCTCCAAACAAAACAAATCAAATCCTCAGATTGAGTAACACTGTTATGACAATTCAGAAAGCGCTCTTCACATGCTCACCTCAGTCACCTGACACACCTTCTCTTATCACACTTCTAAATACCAACTGAGCTCAAGACCCAAGACGTGCCTTAGTTGTACACAAGAACCACATACCTGACACTATCGGTTCCCAACCTTTGCACCTTGGTCCAATACCTCAGTGTCCGAGGATGTCAAACCTGGCAATCTGCTGCCCCACCCTCAGGGATTTCCAAGTTACACCTCTGCAGCAAGTTACCTACCGTCACTTTCTACTGCCGAAACGAAATTCTTACGTCCAGGAACGTTCCATCCATGCAAACATCTTCAGATACTCCAGCGTAGCCTTGCACTCGTGACCCTACGCTAGCAATACGTCACACCATGACACAGACCCCTACCAGAACACTGCCAAGACCACATGGACGCCTCCTACAGACAACGTACCTACACAAAGTAAAAAATCACAAAACTTGCTCTGACAGAATCCACTGTCACCACAGACTCAACTCCTCCGTCCAAGTCACACGTCCTGCCCAGGGCTGACTGACTCTGTATGTTCTCCTACAGGTACCGCTGTCGACAGCTTACTATGGATCCACTTCTGTCCAGCCTACCAAGAACAAACCCTGCCGAATCTTGCACAACTTGCAAACGAAGAGTCGTCCAAATAAAACAGTCCCACGATCCTCATTATCCGTAGAAATCTATACATAAAACAGGGTCCCAAAGTTACCTGAACCCAAACAGACTCAAACCAACTTCACACTCCCTAGTGACCTTATACTTTCAGACCATCACCTCCTGTGGAAAAGGTGCACCTTAGTACGAGCTCATCTCTGCCTCTGCGCATAGAACACGGAGCTCCAATATCCAGGATCCCAATTTCACCTTAGATGATGTCCTTAGCATCTTGTCACAAACAAGGGTCAGCGGAAGATGGTGTGGGTAGCCCTTTTCAGGGCTCCGCTACCATGTGAAAAACGTAAACCCAAGTACACCTCTCGTGTACCCAAATCAACGCTTTCGTTAGATCACTACGCCAGAAGTGAACACCTACTGTGTTTGCAACTCCGCAGTTACTTACTTCCCTACAAAGTCAAAGAAAGGAACTTGTTCCACCCCGACTCCTAAGTGCACGTCAGACTCCCTCTTTTCTCTCCAGACGCCACACAACAGGACAGGTCAACAAGATCCAGGGCAGGCACACGGCCACAAACCCAAAGGGAAGCAACAAAGTCCAAGTGTGGCTACTGTTTCCAATGCCCTAAGTGATACTGCAGTTCAGTTCGCTTCGGAACATTCGACACCACTCCCTTGAGCCGATGTCTCAACTGGGAAACTCGATTCCAGGTTTCCAACACACAACCTTCCCTTAAAGGTTGTTGAAACAATTCCGAACTGCTATGATATACAAATCACCTAGTCACAAAAACATCAGAAACATCTCCAAAAGTTCTCAAATCAAACTGGTTCTCATTCAAACGCAAGTAACCAGCTAGCCGGTGTTACTAGTCTCTACCAAACGTCTAGACTAGTCACACGGCTAGTTAAGAACGAAATGTTCCAGTCAAATTCCTATACAAAATCCTCTCGCAATACAGAGCAACATAGGAACCTCATGTTCCATCTCCAAAACAGTCTTTCACATAGAGATGTGTTCTCATAGTTCCAAACTACCAAGGAGAATAGAATACTCTGTTCGACTTCCTAGCCAATATCCAGTCGTAAACAGTCATAGCGCTAACATAGTTCGCTTACTGTCACAACCAAAAGTCAGCAGCAAGTCAGAGGCATAAAGATCATAATACAGCTTTCCAGATCAAGCACCCAGAGGCTAAACCAGATACGTAGGCATTGTCCTCACAATGCCGGAGTATCTCACATACTCAAATGATCTGCTTAACTTTCCAGCCAATGTCCAGTCATAACCAGTCATAGCGCTAAAGTAGTTCGCTTACTGTAATAACCAAACGTCAGCTGTAGGCCACAGATGCAAAGATCACAAAGTAGACTTCCAGATCAAATATCCAGAGGCCAAGGAAGATACGTAGGCATCGTCCTCACAATACCGGAGTATCTCAAATAAGGTACGTAGGCATTGTCCTCACAATGCCGGAGTACCTCAAATAAGATACGTAGGCATTGTCCTCACAATGCCAAAGTATCTCAAATACTCGCAAGTGGCAACAAAACAGGCTTCATCAACATCTCAGATGTATGAAGCCATGTCAAGAATCGAGATGGATGATCCAAAAACATCTCAGTCGGATTCATACACCTCTAAGAGGTCAAAGAGCTTCCGAAATCGATGGAGTCATAACATCCCGACTCAACTGCATAGCGAATGCTTCTGGAAGCATTCGCTTCGAGTCATAAAGCCAAATAAGGCTTCACACTGTACACAAAGTGTCCTGAACTTCATGTAGATTCACTCAGATTCATAGATCGATATCTCGAACCAACTCCTGCAATCTCAAATACTACAAAGTAATATCGAAACCGCTCGAGTCGACTGTAGACATCTTCCACAGTCCAGCTTCACTACTAAATGCTTAATGAATGGCAGGTCGCACCAACCAAGCACCCTGTAAGGGACATAAACTTTCACAATCGACGTCTGGGAAGGAAGGTCACTGTGATACACGTGCCAACTCGGACGATGAGTGGACGAGTGTGAGTGACGTTCCGGAGATGACAGGTGAGGAAGACCTGCTCAGAGAGGTTGGACTGAATGATCCTAGTTAGGCCAGAGTTTGTGTCCGTAACCCCTTTGGCTCAAGTTTTCGGTTCAAGTTACCAGTAGCCGAGCACACCTGTTGCAGAGGAGAGTACTGGTAACTGCGTAGTTAGCCCAGGGGTAAGGGACTTGTTGTGTAGTTTGTTGCTGGGGCGACTTACTGTGCTCGATTCCTCCTGTGCTGCCGGAACCCCCCCCTTTTGGTTGCTTTGAGATTGTGTTTAAGTCTTGTTGCTCTCTTTTGGTTTTCGTCTGGCCCTTAGAAAGAACACCAGTTTGAGAGATTGCGCAAGCCTTAGTGTTAGTTTTTTGCTTAATTGTCTGTGATTGGCATCGAGCTTCAGATCTTAAGATTTGATTTCCTTGTTGCCGGGGTGTCTGTCCAAAGACGTGACAGGCATTCCGCAACCTTCACTCACCCCTTTTAATTATTTGCTTCTACATTGGGTGTCTGTCCAAAGACGAGACAGGCGCACTATTATTTTTAATCCCTGTGAATTTTTGCTTTCACACAGTGTGTCTGTCCAAAGACGTGACAGGTCACTGTTCTTTTTTCTGCATTGCTCCACCAAGGTCCATTTTTACTTGTTTGCTCTGATCTATCTTGTCATTGCTGCTTACTTTCAGGATTTCTTCTCACAATCTTTTCACAGTGTGTCTGTCCAAAGACGTGGCAGGTGCTCTGTTTCTTATTCTGTTCTTGCAAGACCCCTTCTTTTCTCCGCTGCTTTCTTCTGGTTTCACAGTGTGTCTGTCCAAAGACGTGACAGGTGCTCTGTTTCCTATTTTGATCTTTCGCTTGACCCCTTCTGTTTTCCGCTGCTTTCTTCTGTTTTCACAGTGTGTCTGTCCAAAGACGTGACAGGTGCTCTGTTACCTACCCCACTCACGCCCTAGTTTTCTCTTTCCTCCCCCCCCTCTTCTTTTTGTTTAGAGTTACTTCTTTTGCGAACCGATTGGAGAGACTGCTTTCTCTCTTCCCCTTTTTATTTGTTGGGTTCTCTCTCCCAGCGTTACGGGTTTATCTGTCCAAAGACGTGGCAGGTACTCCCCCCTTTCCCAATCATACTCTGAGTAACCTGTCATACCTCTCACACACCAACCTTCTCCTTTTGAGAAGACAAAGCCATAATGTCTGAGCACATCGAGGCTCAACAGGCTGCTGCAGAAGGTCTCGGTGCACTTGGATTGAATGCCACTCTCATGGTGCATTTTCCGAGCAAAATCCAAGCACCTGAAGGCATACTTTTGACCACCTATGATCAGCTGCATTCACAGATAGCGAAGCAGGAGACGACTGTTTATGCGTTTCCCTCTTTTGGAGCTGCTCAAAGTGCTATGAGAACACTGGCAACGATGCAACAGACTGTCATATTCATCTATGAGTGTCATGCCAACACTGGCCCAGTGGAAATAGCAGCAAAAGTCTTTGACACCTGCCATAGGCATATGGCAGCCATCCGAGAAATAAAACAGCTCACTGGAACCCTCAAATATCAAAAATATCCTACAGTACTATATCTAGTCAAAATGGATAGTCTGTCAAGCAGTCCGTCGGTAATTGAATGGCAAATCTCTGACACGATATCTGATGAGCTGATTATGCCTGCTCGTATTGCCTTTGAAAATTTTGTTGGCAAAGAACTGCGACAAGGGCAATATCCAGGGGTCAGTGAAACCAGTACGTCACCAAACGGCTGCTATAATTCTGACAAGTCAAAAGGAAGCGTGCCGCTTACTATCAAATATGAAAAGAACTCGTGCTTACAAAGAACCAAAATCCGTGAAGCAATTGAATCATTACAGAAGGAAATCAACACAGCACAAGATACCCAGTTCCAGATCAAGGAAGGCATTGACTGGACTCGTTTGCACAAACTGCGTGAGGCTGCTGTTTTCACTGTCATGTCCACTCGGCACTTAAGTGATCAAGAACGAAATGCTCTTGCGCTGGAGCTCATGTCCTTTAGAATAAAGTACTTCTTTCTATCTAAAGCTCAAGTAATGCTGAAATTAGAAGGCATGGAAATCGAAATGCTCCGCAATTTATTGCATTGTTCAACAACGTACCTGCCCTTTGGGCAACGACAGCAATCGACACAATTTGTGCTTAGTCAAGTGACTGCCATTGGTAGCAACTGGTACCGTATTGAAGTAAGATATGCTCCAATTGGCAATATGCCCTTTATACCACTTCAAATTGCAAGAAGTAGCATCATCCCACTCCTGGAAAATGATGTAGCAGTCATTGACTCAGATCTCGGCTTCGCACTTATTAATGCGTTTTCAGCCTCTAAATTTGAATTTCAAACAATTGTTAACGAAGACAATGTCAATATCAATATGCTCACCTTTTGGATCCCTCATGAAGTTAAGCAGAATTTCCCATGTTCTTTCTCAGTCAAGGACAGAAGAGGAAACAGCATTGTTTTCACGATAGAACATTGTGGAAACATACTGCCACAAACTGGTGCACCGGGTGAACCACCCAGGCACGAAACCAAAGGAGAGCATTGGCGCAGAATTGGCGAAAAGTGTAATCCAAGCTTCAAAAACAGACTCACGGTCATCGCCCCTGTCAGCACCCAGAATGCTTCACAGAAGCGACGGTTCGGACTTCTTAAGGACTCAGCAGTTGACTTGCAAACTCAACAGGTATCATACACGTATTCTGAAGAGACCTACCCGTGGATCCTCTTCCTTGAATTTATACCTGAAAGAGATACACTAGAGACTTTTTTGACACATTTCAGTCATTTTGAATCAGTGAATAGTGCGAAAGGAGACTTCTGCAAGCAAAACTTCCTTAGGTTTGAGCAAGTGTCAAAATTTACCAGAATTATGATGTTTGAAATACCGTCAGGGAAGCAATGTCAAATCAACCGAGTTGATGGCCTTGAAAGCTCATTATACCTCACTAAGGTCGATGCTCTACAAATATATCCTTTCAAAGCTTGTTATCTTGTCATGCTGGTGCCTCCCCACTTTGACTTCAGTGCCATGCTAACTGCTGATACCAAAGTTGAAGCTATTGCTGCATGGAAATTTAGTACATTCAACAACAGTGGTACCAATAGAAAAACTACCACGGTGCCTTCTACAAGCTCCACACAGCACCAGTCGCTTACGAAGGACAAACGAACTGACCATTGTGCTAAACCGCCTAGGACCCGTCTGTCCCTCCCAGCAGCAAGAAAGAAATCGATCAGCTTCCGGCTTACGCAGCGTTAGGTACAACCCCCCCGCCAACTCCGCCCTCCCAACATGTCAACCCCTATCAAAACAGTCCCCCCCTCACTGACGCTGTCGCTGGAGCAAGCGTTCATGACACTGTGAAGTCAAATGCAGAGCGGTTAAGCAGTCAAGGTGAACTCAAAGGTGCTCAGCGCACTTGTAAAGTTCCAGAAGGGCACTTAGCACCTGGTGATGCACGCACTGACCCCCCTACTGACAGCCCAACCATCCCATGGACTAACCTACCTGCTAGTCACCCAGCTGGCACCAGTGAGCAACCAATTACTGACATGGTTGTTGATCAAGACCATCATGGAGACAATATACGCAAAATAGAGGAGGAAGATAAAGAAATGCTACCTCCCCAACCTGCACATCTCTCCACCCCCCTCAAAAAACCTCCTACATGTGAAGGAGAGGCTCTTAGCAGTCAGAAAACTAGCTTACAAGAGCACAAATCTACTTGTGGAGAAGGGAAAGGTGGGGTTGTAAGCAAAGGCAGACTGTCTAACGAGCTTTCTGACCCTATTATCACTCCGTCCTCCCTACCCGGTGTCTCCTCTCCCTTACAAGATGACAATGCGAAAACTGATAACAGTGACCCCATTGAGCTCACACCTCCAAGTCAATGCCAGCCTCCAGATACTGCCTCTAAGGCCCCTATTGGAAATGATTGCTTACCAGAAAGGCAGCCATTGCTACCTGATGACTCTTTTGTCGTTGAAATCGTTAAAGATCCCCCTGGCATCGCAGCCCCTGTGAAGACCAAGTCGTCCCAGGCTTCCTCCTTACATCAAGGAGAAGCATTGCCCCCTATCCAGGCTGCCCTTAAAAGAAGTTCTGTCCTCCCGGCTAATGACAAAACGCGTGTGTGCATTGATATCACTGGGGAAGATGACAACACCGAGCAAATTGACCTCACCCAGCCATCCTTTGAACGTGAGACTCAAAGTCAATCCCTGCAACTTCGATTTGCCTCCCTTTCTCCGTTCGCCGAATCTAGCCGAAAATGGTTCCCTACTCTTGATGCTACCATTGTTGCAGCCCTAGCTAACAAAGCCCAAGACATTGCGATCCACTGTGGTCACATGTCTAGCATGAATGTTGCATTGTATCTCCTATCAAGAGGGCCTTGGATCCCAACACATGTTAGTATACATGTTCGACAGGCAGCCCTTGCAGCAGTAGGTGTAGGGTGGAGCTGGGTCCATCAAGTACCCACGGCTTTTCCGTTTACATGTTTTGACGCCTGCCTGTCCTTAGCTACACTCAGTACCATTCCCCCTAACAGTACTACACAAAATGATGCTGTGTATGACCTGTATTCAATTGTATGCGCAAACCTTAGTCAGAGTACTCGTAGTTTTCTCTTCTCGAGATTTGTGTTACAATGTCAGGCGTGCTCACGGTCTAGCGCAATACCAATTGACACCTTCACAGCAACAATCAAGCCTAACGCAAGTATCGATGAACTTTGTGACCTGTTAGTTCCAATCTGGAATACTGATGAATTGACAGAATGTCAAGCTTGTCCATGTCTAGACGCTGCCAAAGCCAAGTGGAAATGTGGCAAACTAGGCCCTTTGATCATCGTTCGAATCAAAGCACCTCCAGGAGGTTCTTTTCCGAAGCTCGAGGAAGAACGATTCCCACTCGGGCACAAATTTATGTTCCAAGAAAGAGAGTACGAAATCCAGTGCCTCATAGCCACCACTAGGCTTGACTTTGACAGCCAGCTCATAGTCCTTCATACTAGTCAGCCTGGAATGATAAGTATGTACGACCATAACAATGGTATACGAGTTGTGGACAGCAAGCTTGTCAGCGGGAAGCTCCTCATCAGTGGGCTTGTCATACTGCCAGTTAAATCACCCAAAGCAATCCTAATGACAAAGCAACTTTCTGAAGCAGCAGGAGGGGGTGAAGTTGCGCAGTATCGCAGAAGACAACTAAAGGTTGTCAAAGGCTTTCTCAAATCGCCTCGGAAGCAAACAAGAGCACGAACCTCGCAGCTCTCTCACCCTTCATGCAAGCACAATGCTAAAACCAAGTCGAGCAAGAAGAAGGCGAAGGCGACAAGACATGGACCCCCTAAAGATGGCAAGAATGAGGGTATGGTTGAAGAGATCGACCCTGAAGGATTACCTAGGATCATCGCACATGGAACGCTGGCCAACATTGGTGTTATCTCGATGTTTGATGGAGTTGGATCTGTCTATCATATCATTAAGAAAAAACTAGGTAAACCCCCTACTATTTTCATCGCTACAGAAATTGATCCTGTCCTACGTCGGCTTGTCGCTGCTGAAATAGGACTGCGCGAAGACCAACAGTGGGGATATACGATTGAAGGGGTTGCTACCATCTACGTTAAAGATGTCTGGGAGCTAGTTGCCCGTGACTCTCTGATCCTTCGTCAAGCCAAGGCAATGCACCCTACAATCAAGTGGATTGTTGTCGCAGGATCTCCCTGTCAAGATCTCACTTATGCAGGCTATCTAAATGGATTGCTTGGGCTGACAGGTCAGCGAAGTATGCTCTTCTTTGTAGTTTACCTTGTTATTCTGCACCTTCAGAAGCTGTTTGGAACTGAATCGATTCGATACTTAACAGAGAATGCTGGAAGCATGCAAATTGTACAAGCTGACCGCAAACCTAAAGCTATGCAGCGCCTCGAGCAGTCTGAACACTTTCAAATGTTTCTATACTGTCTTGGACTCCCTAGTAAGCAACCAACCAACCGGTGGGTTTGGGACACCAGTCCCTACTATGGTATCCAGCGAAAAAGGGTATTTCTACGGAGTCACATGGACACAGAGGAACTTACTATTGTTCCACTCACATTTCTCGACGAATGGGGCCCATTAGTGACTCTGAAAGGCGAAAACTTACCATTGGCTCCATTACTCCGAACAAGAGGACTGTCAAGCAGTGGAATCTTGAAGCTCTCCTGGACAGGTTACCAACCCAGTGCACTTCTATGGGATTATTCCTTTTTTGGAGGGAGGAAATCTTTCATGTTATTAACCCAAATGGCTGAGAGAGACAGAGTCCCAAACCTGCCATGGGCAAGCTTCATTCCTGCTCACTTTCTCCCTATTTGGAAAAGTTTCCTTATCACTCTTCAAACAGACAGAGCGACTACATCCAAAAAAGACGAACTCATCGAACAACTAGCGCCTATCTTTCATAACCCAAATATTGTACTGCCAATGGGAATCCTGACGGTCCAAGAAGTACGCAAATTAGCAGGACTTGAGAATATCTTAACGACAGAAAGACATGGGCCTTCCCTTCTCACGGATAAAGTGATTCGAGACTTTTGTGGAAATAGTTTTCATCCATCTCTCATCAGTGCGGCCCTCGGTACCGATGATCAATTACAACAGTGGGTTGAGGGAAACAATGATGCGCAGCCGTGCCGTAAAGACCTACCGAGTATCCAAGAAGTTTATTCAAAATACCAAGACCTGCTGAAGCTGGTATTGGAACAAGCAGCCGCTCGAGGAGTTCAACTCAGAGCTGACAAAGTGGATTTTGAAGCGAAATGGCGGCACTACTCTCTTAATGATAGTGTCGAATCAGCTCGCCCCCCAGTAGTGCACCAGCCGACGGTCTTTGCGTTTCTACAAGGATCCAAACCTCCAAAGCGTCACGGAACCCACAGTGAGAACGACCCCCCCTTTGGTGATAAAGAGTTGAGCAACATCATGACCCAAACTAGGATTGATTGGGTGCGAGAGTCGTCAAGCACATATGAGAATGTTCCCCTATCAGCATACATGATGAACTTGGCTGTTAAAAATGGTATTGGATTTCATTCTGAAGCCCAAGAGATCAAAGCTAAGCATATTGGACTGTTGAAAGAATATACTGATGCTGAACAACTTACTGCTATCAAACAACTTTTTGTTGTTTTCCAGATTGCAACGCTTAGTGTAAAGCACCAATTTCCCTACGGTTTTATCATTTGGGCACCAAAAATTATGCAACCTCCCCTTATCTATGTTGGGGTGCAGCGACCTTGCCTGTTATTCCTGTTGCTTTCTCATGGGCCTGATCAACCGTTTCGCTTTGGAACGGTCGCCTTTGACTATCGTCAAAGTAAAGATCTTCTTATTCATGCCAACATGCCAAAGATATTTGCTGATGTGGTGCAAGTTTCCTATCATACATTTGCGACTTACCCGATACTTGCTCGAATTGATGATGGACAACACTATATACATCTGAGTGAATTTGCGGCTTTACAGTGCCCTTTCTGTGCTCTGTGTTACTTGCACACGCTTGATGCCCCGCAGTGCTTTATGCACAATGCCTCGCCCGCTAGCACTGTCATTCATTTACTTGGTGGCCTTGATGGCACAGGCGGCTTAAGTATTATAGGTGTATTAGCACGAGATGTTAGTGGTGCCATCCCACAATGGATCGCCATACATGTGGTTGACAATCACCAAGTTCGAGCTATTGCAGACTCTGAGTCCTTTGTTGCGTACAAAGTTGCCACCTCTGTCGTATGGTCACCAATGTGGTATACGCAGTCATCGTCCATGCGACGAATGCCCAGGCAACTTGGAACTCGACTCATACAATCCCATACACTGGACCCATCAGGAGAATATCTTATCTCTGCAAGTACGGAGGAGTGGAGCAGGCTGCTTTTCGCACTTGGAGAAGCCCCAACGGAGGGAGCAAAGTGAACTCTTTCACTCGAAATAATGATGATTCTGCGGAACCTGCCTGCTCCACTGCTCCGTACTATGCTCAAGATGCTTACGCGATGTGTCAAAACGACTTACCTATACGAAACAGGGACTCAATGCCCGCCATATCTATCAAAGATACGTGACCTATCAATATTGCCCAATATACTCCATGTCCGAACACCATGGTGGAAGCTAACCCTGCAACATGTTGCCGCACTTTTCCATCAGGGTGCTGATGATTTTTATCAGCAACTTATGTGTGACTCACGAACATTACCTTCTCTTGCAGTAGAAGAAATAGGAAGAGGCATTCTCGAATACCGAAAAGCTATCAGACAAGATCTTCCATTTAGGCTTAAACGATTACATGTGTGGAATGTATCAGGGTGGACACTTGCAACTAGAACAGGGGATGCCAAAATGCGACTCATTAAGCGACTGCTACGCACAGGCCCGGTTCTACTACAAGAAACCAGATGGCACGCTGAAACCCATCAGGTCTTGCACCATAATATACCAGGTATTCAAGTTGCACACACCCAAGGATTGTTAACAGAAAGAGGTGGAGTGTCGGGTGGTTCGGCAGCCCTAATTCCACCTGGGTGGAAACTTGACCGAACAGAAGTTGTCATACCCGGTCGCATTGTCCTTGCGGTAATCCAAGACAGATATTCTACCATCGGACTCTTGTCAGTGTATCTACATCCACAAACCAAGGTCGTTGAGCTGAAAGAATTAATCGCCTGGGTCAAGACCAGTAGAGTAGACTTTCCCCTCTATATGGGGGGAGACTTTAACCAGGTGGATGCCAGTTGTCCGGACCTTTGGAATGAATTATTAGTCCACGCGCAAGTTCTCGACACGCATCCACAACTTCACACCTTTGAAAGCCCTACTGGAAGTTCAGCACTTGATAGAGTACTATGTCCCACTGATTATATAGCTGCGGCCCAAATAGATGTGATGGTAGCAGCCAATAGGCGACATCACCTAAGTGGGAATTACCAACTCACCGCGACCTTTGTAGTTCGACCAAGAGTCAAAAATGACATGAAAGACCCAATCCATCAAACCATCCCAACTAACGTGTTTTGCCCTGGAAAGAACGAGGCTAACCCCTATATGGTTCCCAACGATCTACAAGAGCTGATAAGAAGGATTCAAAGACTACCCCAAACAGATGAAGTTGAGTTTGTGTCCACCCTGTGGTCTTGGTGGCGACAACAACCTATTCCATCTGATCATCCTCGCATTCCCGAGCATGAACTTCTGCGGAAATTCCTTAAAATTCGAGCTGAAGTGTTACACGTACCTGCAAAACAATTCCATGCACTTCAGACTGCCACTTACCATATCTTTACTTCTAACGTGGTTAGTGAGCTATATCCAGGAAAAATAACTATTCGAAGTGATCTGTTGAAACAGATTTTTGATTTTCTAGATCAGATCACGATGGCTCGGCAGTATCCCGCTCTTGAGCAGGTGAATCAACAAGCCAGAGGTATCGGCAATAACATTACGTTTTGGAATCGGTTACGATCTATTTGCCCCAAGGGCGTCATCTATAATGGGCCGATCCTCAATCAGCAGGGAGAACAGTGCACCACTTCCCAGATGCTGGACGATGCCATGCTGGACACGCGGAACTTTTGGTTTGTTAAGCCTCAAGACTCTCTTCAAGAATGGGAACCCATTTTACGGGGATACCAAACTGCCTCGCCGTGGCCAAATATTGAACTCCCCCAGAAACAGGACTTTCTCCATACACTCCTGGGCACTAAAGATTCAGCCCCTGGCCCGGATGGAATCCCCTACTCTGCATGGAGGCTCTCCCCTGAAGATAGCTACCCAGTCTTAGATCAGCTAATGATGAAAATGCTAGCAGGCCTGCGAGCTGCACCTGTACAGGTAGGGGTTTGGATACCCAAGGCAAAAGTAGGTCCGACAGCGGACTACTTCAGACCATTAGGAATGCCCAATACGTGTGATAGGCTTGTTGATGGCACCATTGCTGCTGTAGTCATGAAAGCAACTTGTGCATATATGCATCCTTCGCAAGTAGTCATGAATTGCTTTAAAGAACCGCAGCACGCAGTTCATGCCATACAAGCCTTACTGGACAGTAATACTCCCATGGCTGCGCTACTAGTTGATCTATCAAAGGCCTTTGAGCGGGTTAATCCCTATTGGATCTTACATATCCTGCGAATGCGCAACGCCCCGACATGGGTATGTAATTATGCCAAATACA
>CAMXCT020004134.1:0-45049 GCA_947184155.2 Cladocopium goreaui | reverse complement strand
AGGGGGGCTGGTTGATTTGATAGCAATGAATGTAATGGTTCAAGGGGGGCTGGTTGATTTGATACCGATGAATATAATTGTTCAAGGGGGGCTGGTTGATTTGATAGCAATGAATGTAATTGTTCAAGGGGGCTGGTTGATTTGATACCAATGAATATAATTGTGCCAGGGGGGCTGGTTGATTTGATACCAATGAATATAATTGTTCAAGGGGGGCTGGTTGATTTGATACCAATGAATGTAATGGTTGAAGGGGGGCTGGTTGATTTGATACCAATGAATGTAATTGTGCCAGGGGGGCTGGTTGATTTGATAGCAATGAATGTAATGGTTCAAGGGGGGCTGGTTGATTTGAGAGCAATGAATGTAATGGTTCAAGGGGGGCTGGATGATTTGATACCAATGAATGTCATGGTTCAAGGGGGGCTGGTTGATTTGATACCAATGAATGTAATTGTTCAAGGGGGGCTGGTTGATTTGATAGCAATGAATGTAATGGTTCAAGGGGGGCTGGTTGATTTGATACCAATGAATGTAATTGTTCAAGGGGGGCTGGTTGATTTGATACCAATGAATGTATTGGTTCAAGGGGGGCTGGTTGATTTGATAGCAATGAGTGTAATTGTTCAAGGGGGGCTGGTTGATTTGATAGCAATGAATGTAATGGTTCAAGGGGGGCTGGTTGATTTGATGCCAATGAGTGTAATTGTTCAAGGGGGGCTGGTTGATTTGAGACCAATGAATGTAATTGTTCAAGGGGGGCTGGTTGATTTGATAGCAATGAATGTAATTGTTCAAGGGGGGCTGGTTGATTTGATACCAATGAATGTAATGGTTCAAGGGGGCTGGTTGATTTGATACCAATGAATGTAGTTGTGCAAGGGGGGCTGGTTGATTTGATAGCAATGAATGTAATTTTTCTGGTTTGAGGCAGGTTAAAGTGGGGTAGGGTCAAATGTGAACCGGAAAAAGTGGCCTTTTTTCCTGGAAGGGTTGCATATTTTTGTTAGGGTAGGGTCGAATGTGAGGCTGCATGACGTTATTTTGGAGTAGGGTCGAATGTGAGGCTGCGGTAGGGTCGAATGTGAGGTCCGTACCTGCAATGAATGGCTTGGATGGTCAAGGAAATTGGGCGAGATTCATCAAACGTGGTAGTTCCAACATTTTCACAATTTTCCTTTCTGAACCGTGGGAAAGGGATTCTTGAAGATGAATTGAATCAACAAAAAGCCCAGCAAACGAAAACACGTGAACCAAGAAAAATGCAGTGTGGCAAATCCATGTGATCCCTTCTCCCAAATATGAAACACACCTAGAAATTATGGTTTAGTAGGGGGTTGACAAAGACAAGAGAATAAGGGGGTGTTTCCAATATGAATAGCAAAGGGGGTTAAGCAACAACCATTATTATCATTATTGACAATTATCAACCAGTACACAACACCATCAGCCACTCTTAACCATTCATTGGACGATACGATTTATTACTACTATATTGTGTAGACCCAAGATTGGGGATGGTTCCCACCAAAAAGTACAGGGAGTACTACTAATTACTAATTATTATACGTTATTACTGGTATTCATATTAGTACACCCAATGGACCTCACGTCGTGACGTCACTGGAATGATGGGAATTGGATTCGGGGAATCATCCCGAAATGGTGCAAGTCTCAGCCAGTTTCAAGTTGGTGAATTATCATAATGCAACCAGAATACATATAGCCATTTGCCAAAATTGACAAGTAAATCTTTCATCAATATAGTTGATTACTAGATATGATAATATTCTTATTCATATTGCACGATGTTGCCTCATAAATATCTACCAATACCCTCTGCTATTTTAACATAGCTATTGAATATAGCAATTTATAGTCCATTTACCGTCATTTACCTATGAAATATGGTGATCTTCCACGGCTATGAGATACCTGGGTAACTCCAGTAGATTCATAGGCTATAGGTGTTTATAAACCCCATATTCACCAACAAATCGCTAGTTGATGGTAACCCAAACGGTTTTTTTTTGACATAGCCATGGAAACCATGGCCCCTTTTTTTGCCTCCCACAAAATCCAGCTATAGATTTATAGATGACCAAAAAGATGTCCAAAAACCACATGAACTGACAATATATTCCATGATACCCTCTGGTAAACTTTCACATAGCGAACTGGAAAATCCACCCATTTTTCATGGGAAAATCTATGAAAATCCACTATAAATGGTGATTTATCACCATTTTTAATGGGAAAATCCACTATAAATGGTGATTTATCACCATTTTTCATGGGAAAATCCACTATAAATGGTGATTTATCACCATTTTTAATGGGAAAATCCACTATAAATGGTGATTTATCACCATTTTTAATGGGAAAATCCACTATAAATGGTGATTTATCACAATTTTTCATGGGAAAATCCACTATAAATGGTGATTTATCACCATTTTTCATGGGAAAATCTACTATAAATGGTGATTTATCACCATTTTTAATGGGAAAATCCACTATAAATGGTGATTTATCACCATTTTTCATGGGAAAATCCACTATAAATGGTGATTTTCAATAGCTATTTGTGACAAATTACCAGAGGCTAACGGGTCAGGACCTTACACGGCCACGGCGCCAATGGCCTCTACCTGCTGCGTGCCGAGGGCTCGCGGGAGCCGGTGACGGTGTTGACCACCAGTGCCGCAGTCCAGCGGAGTGAAACGATGGGGAAAACGATGGTTGAAAAACCCATAGAAAAAGATGCCGAAAAGTGTGAAAACCCAATTTTTTTAAACAGATTTCCAACTTTTGATCTAATGATTTTTGGGTTGCTATCTATCTCTCTCTCTCTCTCTATCTCTCTCTCTCTCTATATATATATGTGTGTGTGTGTAGGGAAAAATCTAGGAGATACTGGGTATATGGCTGATCATTGAGTCATTGCGGCAGTCCGTCGACTTTGCGATACTTCCCAGTGTCCCCATTGCTTGAAGGAGTACCACACCCGTGGCAAGCTCCAGAGACATCTGCAGTGGAGCACTATTTGCCGTGATTCCCTCCATGCACGCCGACACAACCTGGAACCAACAGATGGTATCGGCTCACTTGCTCAGCGTGCTGAACAACGTCAACACGATGGCCTCCTGCCACCTCTCCAAGCTCAAGGACCCAAACTGCCTGACAGACTTCTACGAGCGCGAGATCTGGAGCACTCTGCGCTGATTGAGGAATGGGTAAAAATTTTGGAAGTTGGAGGCTCGCGTTCTGTGCTCTTGGCGAGTTTTGAAAAGCAGATCACAGCAACGATCATCTCTTGGACGCAATGCAAGATCACGCTGCAAGTCTTCCAAGAGGAATACAACCATGAGATGGAAGAGATCACTGGAGTTGAGCGAGCCATGGTGATGGACATTGTTGGAGTTCTCCTTGACCCCCAACATTGGCCCTTCCTACACACGCGGAGAACGTGTTCTTTTCAACCAGACGAAGCGCTTGCGCATTACGAACTTTGGTGTCAGCGACTCTGTGCAGATGAGCCTCACCAACAAGTTTGGACACCGCTGCATGCACCCCGACCCACCGGCAAAGAACGCATCGTCCTTCATGCCTTTGCGGGTCGAAGGCGCCTGGGTGACTACCAATGGTACCTCGAGTCGCTCAAGAGTGAAGCCTCGGGCTTGCTGCTACACGTGGTGTCGATTGATATTATGATCGATCGCCACTATGGAGATCTCAGTCGAGCAGATGTTCAAGACTTTTGGCTTGCTGGTATCCGCGCAGGATGGGTCCATTCCTTCCTGGGCGGTCCTCCTTGTTGCACTTGGTCGAAAGCCCGCGGAGTTGTGCTCAAGGGGCAGGAGCCTTGCAAAGGGCCCAGACCAGTGCGCTCGGCAGATCACCTATGGGGATTACCTTCCCTGGCACTACGTGAATTGCGGCAAATCCTGGATGGCAACGTGCTCCTCGGCTTTTGCATCTTGGCGCTTGGTGAACTTGCTCTTCAAGCTCGCAGCGGCATCGTTGAGCACCCGGCCGAACCTGAAGCTTCTGAGGCGCCCTCCATATGGAAGCTGCCAATCATGCAGCTGCTTTTCCAGCTTCCGGGCATGCGACGGCTGAAGCTGTCTCAAGGCCTTTTAGGTGCTGACAGTAGCAAGCCAACCGAGCTTATTGCATTGAATCTCCCGACACTGCCGGCCGCGATTGTTCAGTGGAGGTTGACACCTGATGTCCCTCGGCACACTAACATCGGCCGTGACGCAACAGGCCAATTTCGAACTGCACAGCTCAAGGAGTATCCCCCGGCATTCTGCGGGGCGATTGCCCAAGCAACTTTTGCAGCCATTAGCGGAGAAGTGACAACGGATGTACAGATCGACCATCACTTCCTCTCTCGCTGCGTTGCAATGGATCAAGGCATCCAGGGTGATTACATAGGGCCTGATTTTGCGGCAGTATAGTTCAGGGTCGGTCGAGAACATTTCAGAATTTGAGTGCTAGGCCGCTGCTTCGTTGCAACTGTGTGCCTCTGCCAAAAAAAAAATATGTGTAGGGAAAAATCTAGGAGATACTGGGTATATGGCTGAAAGACCAATCAAAATCAGGTTTGCTTCAACTAATTCTGGGTACAATGATAGCCACATGCATGGTAACTTGGTCATTTTATCTTCTAATTTCCTCAGTCTCCCAAGGTATCTGGGGTGTTGGGAGCAATCATGACACTTTCATCATCAAACATTGCAAGGATAGTGATTCACCCACTGATGGCAATTTTGATGGAGAACATGATGATTGACCATCAAAATGTGAGGCATTTTTTCAGACGAATCCATCTGTATATATAGTAGGATATGCTGGGATAGAGTAGAGGTCTCAAATAGTGTATGTAATGGAATGTTTCTGTTTTCTCCCATGTGTATATATATATATATCCGTATATCAAACGGTAGGACGTGGGTGACACTAGTTACATTAGTTGGTTTATTGATACATCCACCCAACGATGACTGTACTCACAACAAGCTCAACCGTGAACCTAGCGAACATGGAACTAACTTGGCTAACCACCTGGGCCAGCTCCTTTCATTCGATTTCGTGGTGTAGGGAGATATCCCTCGCAACCAAATATGGCCTATATTCCACTTGCAAAAATTAAGGACGCTAGTTGCATATACTTATAGAGTGGTTTTCTTTTGTTGTGGTGGTTGGACGGTTGGATGGTTGGATGAGTGGATGGTTGGATACCCTCCAATCCATTTTTTGTTGGTTAGAATGCATTTTGTTGGTTTATTTGCCATTTTTAACACAAAAATCTGGGTTTCCAAGAATTGGTTGAAGGGAAAATTCACCGTAAACCTGTAGACCATCCCTTACAACCAAAAAAAAACACCCCCAATTGGGGCAGGTGAAATCACCATTTTTGGCCGTGTAGATCCCCAATTTCTTTGTTTGGATCTGACACCCACTTAGATCCCCCAATTTGTTGATTAGTCCCACTGATATCCGCCCTTAGATCAATCCAGTTCTGTGGTTTAAATCCCCAATTTTCTTGGTTTTTGATGATAGTCAAAAATCCCAAGTTAGCTGGTTGAATTGATTGGTTAACCCGCAAAATTACATTTTTTGTTCGTTTTTTGAAGTCCACATTTTTCTGGGTAAAGTGTAGATTTTTGTAGGTGCAATGTCCCAATGTCCCAATTTTATCCAGCTTCATCCAATTTAAGCGGTTCCATGTGGATCTAAGGTGAAGATGTGCTATTGGACGTTGAGTGGTGCCGCGGTGCCGACGTTTCCGCCATGCGGCGCATCGTGACGCTTCTGGGGCCACAGCCGGCCACGGTGGCGTTGGTACTATACGCGCCAGGTGGTGCCAGGGTTGTGGAGTAAGTGCGACAATATTTGGGGCATCAAGAATCATGTGGGTAAAAAATAATAAACCAATATAAACCATGCCCCAAATCACCATTTTTATAGATGCTATAAACCATTCCCAAATGGGTGGTTTATTATTTTTTGCCAACATTACCATTGTTGATTGGATATGAAAGAGTGAATTGTACTACTCGTGGTAGGAAACCCCATGAATCCAAGTTGTATAATTGAGATCTTTGGGAAGCGGTGGTATAATTGGTATTGCGAAGATATGGAAAGATATCTTGTTGTGTTATGCCGCTCTAAGTGCAAACACGAAATGCAAAGCAGGAGTGCTATCTGTTTTGTCATGCGTAGCTTCGAATGCTAGGCTCAAAAGAGGGCCCTCTGGAATCGTTGTCCAGAGGCAAGACACGTAAAAGCCAAAGAGGCCGCGCCGAGAACGCCCAATGTGGTTCTGCAGCTGCATGTGGTGGTTCCAACCTGGCAAAGTGGTAAATGGATCAGTTTGGTGGCACCAAACTCACACCGGTGGAGAAGAAAGAAAAGTTCACCACGGTCCACCCAGGTTGCTGTTGTCACGCAACGTCTGAATGCATTGGCTGCAGCATTTCAAATCTCGTATGCCGGCTTGATTCGCTTGTAAAAGCGCTCGGCAATCACGATGCAAATGGTATCGTGCTCCAGTTCGGCTCACAAACAAAGAGGTTGATGTCACATCTTGCTCGTAGTAGTGAACCAAACTTTCAAGATCTTGGATTCTTTCGTCTTTGTCGTTCACCTGCTGTTGCAGCATCTGAACTCTGCAGTTCAAAAGGTGAATAGTTTGATCACGTCCACTTTCGGTTTGGGTTGATACATCTTCTAGCGCAGCTTGTTGATTCCATAGGAACGCAAAAGGTCTCATCAGTGACCAGAGCATTCTTGAGGTTTGAAACCTAGGTACAGCCATAGGTCTCGGCAGGGACCTTGTCATTCTTTCTAAACACTGCCATGCCAAAAAAAATGTCGCCACAAACATGGTGAGGAATGTGAAGATGAAAATGATGTTGTAGGATGAAAAAGAATCTTCTGCAAAATCATCACCTCGAACTGGCTCAAGTTGATTTGTCAGCACTGCAAAACCAATGCCTTTCTGCAAACGACCAATCGCATTGCGCCTGGCTGAAGCTTGGCGTTCAGCAAGGGTCTTCTTCTTCGCTGCTTGGAAGCTCTGGTCAGAATGCAGGGAGAAGACATGGGACTGTAAGCGGTCTGCAAGCAATTGCCGTGCTGCAATTTTGGTAACACCATCTGCCAGTTGGGTCTCTGATGAAATCCATTTCAGCTTCGTTTTCATCTCATCCATTTTCTGTTTCACAACCATGACCTCAATCTTGGATCTTCGGTCGCCTTGCATCTGTGGAACTTCGGCTTTCAGGCTATCGTAGAGTGCCTTCGCGTCGACCACCAAGGCTGACTGCATTTGGATGTCGTGGACGTCCAAGTGGCGCAAGTCAAAGCCAGGAGTCACACATCCATGCCAGAAGATCAGGAGATACTCAAGAGCATCCATTGCACCAGCGCATGCTTGTGCTTCAGAGTTGAGGCTACTGCGGCTGATTCTGGGGAGCTTGTAGCTTCGCCAGTCCAAAACAACGTAGGGTTGGTCCAATTGACCTTGCAGGGCTTTCACGTTCATCAGCAAAACAAAGTAGCCGCCTTGGGACTCATGGTTCTTCCGAACGCCCCAGGCTGCATCGCTCAAGGCTATCATGCATAGCTCATGTAGCTGGCCAAGGTCAGAAACTTGGAGTCCAACGTCGCTGTTGGCTTTGGCAAATCTAAGCAGCTTGTTTGCTTGGGTAGCTGTGGAAACTGCTGCGGCGCTCACTTCGCCACACAAAAGACTCACGCTTGCACTGAGGTGCGGTGAAGTCTGGGTTGCTGGCCATTGAAGCGCTCCTAGAAGTCCACTGAGCATTGTCAGTTCTTTGACAGTCAATTCACGATTCTCATCTGAATCGCTCAAGGTCAAAGGTTTGATCTTTTGGACGTACGCCTGTTGGCGCAACCACCAGCCACCTTTTCCATCAGCCTCAAGGTCACAACCGCAAAACTGTAGTTGACCAGTTTCTTTTCCTTCAGTCCAATGTTTGAAGTTGAAACTCTCATGAAGAGCCTGTTTTGCCTTCTGGTAGACTTCATCGGATTCAAGTCCAGCACCGATGAGGTCATCGACATGAATGCCGATCATTGAAACCAATTGATCACCATGAAAAAGGCAATAAAGGCATTGATCTAGTGGATGTGGTTGGTATCCTGCAGCAATCAATCTTCTGCGGGCAACTTGAAACCATCTTCTTGGAGCATCGGCTTGCCCGTAAATGGGTTTGAGAAGTCGCATCAGTGTACCGGCTGGCACACCAATCAGCTGGCAAGCGTCTTTGGGAATTCTGGCCCACAAAATTCGCTTCTGTGGATCGCCTTGAAGAAAGGCTGTCGCAACATCAGAAATGAAAATAAGCCAGGATTTGCAATTTGCAATGGCCAGGAGAATCTGCCGTGAGGATCGGCTCAAGGTAGGGGAAGATGTGTCAAGCTCTCCTCGTAGTAGATCTGGATCAGAAAATCCTTGAAGAACCAAACGTGCTTTTGCGCGTGGGTTGCCATTGTTGCCGGCAGACCACTTCAGCACAAACCGTGCTTTCATCACGCGGTTCCAATCGACCTTCTCAGGATGGAGCTCAATCTCCCAAACTTGATTCTCAAAAATGGAGGTCAACTCAGCTTTCTTGCCCTCGATGAACGCCAGGCGGTCTTCAAGACTCATTCGGCTTTCCTTCAGGTCAGCTGAATCCTTGACGTTCTTCTTCTTGGGCGCAGCTTGGGCAGACCAGATATGGCCACGGCTTCGGATGGTTTTGTTGTTGAACTTCTTGGACAGGTCGCCAACGTAGTTTTGGCCAAACTCAGCTGCAGCATCTTTGGTCAGTGGGTACAAGGTCTTTCCAAACCATGGTTCATCACCCACAGGGGCAGACTGCTCCTCGTTGACCAGGATGATGCGGCTGTTGCGTCTCATTGTCAGGCCATTTGTGGTCTGGAGCTTCTCAGCAGGCAAGGGAAAATCTGTTGTATGAAAAGTGCAACCCCTTGACCAAACATGGTTTCTAACCAAAAATCCATCTTCAAAGCTCGAAAAATCTGCTGTGGAACCAAGGTAGATCTCATGGGTTTTCGGATCATGGTGCCATCCCGCTGGAAGGTTGGTTGAGCCTTCACAGCCATTTGGAAAGAGTTCGACAGCGATGTTGACCGATTCACGGTGCTTGGCACGCTTTGAATTGCCAGGGCTTTGAGGATCAGGGTGATCATGCACCAGTGGCCACCATGGAGATCGCATCCAAGAAGGCTCACTTCGTTCATGTTGCCGTCGGCGTTCAGCAAAGGAAAGTCCAGGAAGTTGTGGAGGTGCCCCAGGCATTGAAGATTGGGTGATGGTGTTGTCAGCTGCAATGGTGGGCTGAGCAGCTTCACTGTCATCACCATCAGGGATTGGAACATCTTGCGGAAGAGGTTCAGGCATAAGTCCAGGACCTGCCTCTCCGCTGGAGGGCGCTGCTGCTGCTTCAGCTTGCTGTGAGGGTTGTGGCTCTTCAGAGTCGCGCAAATCCAGATCCAAGCGCCTTGACTCATCCGGTAAGTCCAAACCGGGATCCGTTGGCAAGTCCAAGCCAGAAGACGGATCAGCCACAGGTAGAGGTGGATCTTCAGCAGGATCTTTTGGCAAATCATCGATGGGTTCAGTTGGCTCATAGGAAAGTGATCGCACTGATGCAGGTCGTGCGGCCGGGGCATCTTGCTCACCTTGATCAGGAGGATGGTTGGTCTTGGCTTTCTTTGGAGAGGGCTCATCAAAAATCCCATCAGAGATCTCACCCTCAAGCTCCTCCAAGGTGTGCTTGTTGATGCGCCGCAAGTCGGCTGTTCGGACAACTCGACGTTGACGGAGACCAGCGATGGCTTGTTCAGCACGTTGAGCTCCATTGACAAGACCTTCTTGGCCAACAAGTCGTCGAACATGTTGACGTCCGGCACGGATGAGCACAGTGCCGTGGGCAATCCAGTAGGTGTCAATGGTGCCAGTGTCTGGGTCTCGTTGGACAGCAACGACCGTGGCAGGGCCTTTCCACTGAACCGTGTGGAATCGATTGCCAACTTCTCGCCAGTAAAGGCATCGTTCGCCTGGCTGTAGATCTTCATCAGCACCTGAAAAGCGTCGGAGTAGAGCACGTCGAAGTTTGACGTCAATCTCCGCAACAGCACATGCGTTTTGGGCACTTGCTTTGAGTTCAAGTCGTCGTCGTAGTCGATCTTGTTCAGTTTGTGAATTGGACCAGTGCGCTCGTCAGAGATGAGTCCAGGCATATTTGGTTGTTTTCCCAGGGCAAGTTGCGTAGGAGTAAATCCATTCACAAAGGTACATGGATTCAATGTGGGCACTGTCCAGTTCAAGGCCGTGTGAAGTCCATCAAGGCCACGTAGTCCATTTTCTGTCATGAAGATGGAGAGTGCTTTGCGAAGGAGTTGGTGTCTTCGCTCCACAATTGAAGTTCGTGAATGACTTTGCCCAGGGGAAATCTTCATCTCTATGTCGTGGTCGCCAGACCATTGCATCATAGCGTCACTGCCCCATCCAGACCATTCATCAACGCTCAGCTGCTTCGGAGGGCCAAAGTAGCGAATCCATTCACGTTCAACTGCTTTCATGAGGGAGTTGCTTGATTCATCAGGAATGGATCGCACAGCCATGAAGCGAGTTGCAGAATCAACCATGACCAACATGCCAATCTTCCGCTTGGAAGCTTTGTCAGAAGGGGCATCAGGCTCAACTGAGTTCAAATCAAACCAAAGGGTGTCGGCCTGAAGCTGCTCATTGAAGTCCATGGGACGCTCGGCATGAGCTGGAGCTGATTGTTTTCTGGAAGAAAACTTGTTGCAGTAGGGGCACTCAAGGGCTTCGGCTGCAGCGATGACCTTTGGGTCGGCATTCTTGGCCTGCAGCATGCGGACCAAAGTGTCCTTTCTCGGATGCCCAAGGTTTCGATGGAGGCGGTAGGCAATGCGCACCGCTTCAGAGCCATGCTTTGTGCCAAGTTTTCGAAGAACTCCAGTCAGCTCTTGAGCTTCGGCGTCTTGTTGAACAGCATAGGCCTGTTCCGACAAACCCTCATCTTCAAGAAGGGCACGAGCTAAATTCCAGGCAAGCTCGCATTGGTAATTCTCAGCCTTCTTGCAACGGCTTCCACCTTCAAGTCGGGCATGTTGATGGTTGCCTGAGCATCGTTTGGACATGATGCGACACATCGCACGTTTTGTGGTCTGAATGGAGGTGGTTTTCATGATTGGTACTTCATCATCATCAACTGTGGTAGTGGAACCATATTCACATTGATCAAAGGTTGTGCGTTCACCTGGAAGTTTGGCAAAGGCTGGTGTTTCCCAGGCAGCACTGCGGTGTGGATGTTCAATGTGTGCATGAGCTCCACGTTTCACCTGAAACCAGTACAGCTTCTTGCAAAACTTCAGATGGATCTCATGGTCGAAGTCACGACGCTCCCAAAGTTCATCCCAATCAGCTTCACAACGCATGTTGATGGCCTGCATGGGAGACCAAAGTGTGCACTTGGGAGACATGTAGATCTCATCCGGCTCAAGCTCATAAGCCAGTTCCATCAAACGTTTTCGATGTGCTAATTTGGAGAAGTCCCATCCATTGTTGAGTCCAAAACGCATCACATCGGCATCGGCACCAAGGCGTTCAGCTTGTTCGCCTAAAAAGTCCAGTGCCACTGTAGACTTCCCAAATGAGCTTCTTTCGTGGGTGAGGTTGGCATCGAGCTTCATAGGCAAGTTGGGCTGCTTTCTTGGAGGTTTCAACCAGTTGACCCTGAATCCATGACCAGGTCTTCGACATTGAGCATTGAGTGCGTTCAGTCAGCTCATGGGCATGAAAGTGCTCCTCAGGAATCTGCTCATCCACATTCACATAGGTCTCAACATCAACGAACTCATTCTCAGAGGCGTCGTCGGTGAATTGGACCTCGGAGATCATTTCCTCATAGCGCTCGGCAGCACGTAGATCTTGAAGAAAATCTTGCAGAGAGCATGCATCATCGTGATCATCATCCTTGGCTCTGAGGTCGAACTGCGGGTTCTCAAAGTCCTCGATGGAGTTGAAGGTTGCAGCAAGTCGCAGAAGCATTGCATCTTGCTTGCCACGTTCGATCTCGGTCCATCGGCCACCAAGGATGCGCATCTTGCCACTTCCAAAATCCACTACAGCACCAAGTTGTTCAAGAACTGGGCGTCCAAGCAACATTGGGGTGGCTCCGAACACGATGAAGCACTGCATTCGACCTGAAATGTTGGCGAAGTGCACGGGCAACTCAACCATCCAGCGGGCATGCCCATCAGCATCGCCGCCAAAACGAAAAGATTTGTTGCACTTCTTGAAGGAGATGGTGTTCATGGGGTATCCCTGTACTTCCAACCATTTCAGATATCGCAAGATGTACTCGCTGCCAGCAAGGAAAGAAGAGGCTCCTTGGTCTTGAATGCACATGTCGGGCTCCTTTGTCACCCATCCACCAGCACGCACCACAGATTCGCCTTGCATGTAGGTCTCCTCAATCTCATGGAACTCATCGCCAGAAGCTTGGAAGACCATGTTCACCATCGGGTCAAGGTCAATGGGGCGCTTCTTTGCAAGAGAGGAGGCACCAGAGGCAGCAGCAGAAGAGCTCTTGCAGTTTGCAGCTTTGTGGCCAGCCTTGCCACATCTCAAACAAACTAGATCCCCCGCTATGGCTTTTCCTCTAGCTTTGATACCCTTTCCCTTTGGTGGATATGGTGATTGTTTGGATCCCTTCTTACTTTGGCCTTTAGACTTTGAACTACCCCCACCTTGAGACATGCTGGAACCCTTGCCGTCCACCAGTGCCACAACCGGGTAGAAGCCACGGCTTTGGCGCAACTGTGCAAGTCGGCTCTTGGCATCGGCATATGCAGAGTAGACGGAATCGAACTCCTCCACATCGAAGAGCGACTCGTCTTGGACGGCAGCTTCGCTCGGATTCCACTCAGAGGCAGTGGGAGACCAGTCAACTTGTGAACCAAAGTATGTTTCATCCCATTCTTCATCACATTCATAGTATTGATCATCATCATTTTCGTAGTAGGTATCCATGTAGTTTTCACTCCAATCATCTTGAAACTCATGTTCATCATCTTCCGCATGGTGCACATTGGAACGACCCTTTCCCTTGGGGAATGATTTTCCACGGTGACTTTGATGATTGGATTGCTTGAAGTCTTGACCAAAAACCAGAAAAAGGCTTTGCTCCACGTTTCCCAGTGTCAACGTTTTGCCAACCTGGGACTGCACAAGGTGTTGTTGGTCCTTGGTCAAGGCAGCTCTGCGCAACATGAGCCATCCAGTGATTTCCTCAGGAAGATCAACCTTCAGTCTCTGAACATCGCGTAGGGCTTGGTGAAAATCAGTCACATAGTCCAAAAGTGATTGGTTGGGCTTTCGCTGAACCTTGAAGAAGAAGGTGTCAAATATGGATCCCAGCTCAACCCTTTCATCATATTTCCATTTCGAATCCAACCGTCGCAGCAACACATCTAGGCCGTTTTCGGCTTCCAGTTCCTTGAGGTCTATGTCTTCACATTGCGTCCAACTGGAACCTTCAAGTACTGCCAAAACATTCATGGCAACTTCTTTTGAACGACCTTGCAGCTCAAGCCTACGGGCATACAGTTGAACCCTTTTCCGCCACTCCTTGTAGCCGCTGATGGTATTGTCAAACCTCGGCACGAAGGAGTCCTTGACATATGGAGAAGTTTCGGTTGGGGAGGTAGGAGATGATCCAGCACCGCCGCCAGCAGCTCTTCTCGCCGGAGAAGTCGACATGGCAGCGCGGGCTGGAGCCGGATCTTTGCCGGCTCCGCTACCAATGCGAAGATATGGAAAGATATCTTGTTGTGTTATGCCGCTCTAAGCGCAAACACGAAATGCAAAGCAGGAGTGCTATCTGTTTTGTCATGCGTAGCTTCGAATGCTAGGCTCAAAAGAGGGCCCTCTGGAATCGTTGTCCAGCGGCAAGACACGTAAAAGCCAAAGAGGCCGCGTCGAGAACGCCCAATGTGGTTCTGCAGCTGCATGTGGTGGTTCCAACCTGGCAAAGTGGTAAATGGATCAGTTTGGTGGCACCAAACTCACAGGTATATTTAATGGTGATATAATCCGGATACATTGCAATGACCTCCATTGCGACATCGTAAACGATTGTTTGTTGGGGCAACCAGCCTTATTTCCGGTTATTGTAGGTCCCGAGATTATTTATCGCATATACTAGGATCTATAAATAGTAGTAAGTCCCCTGGGGATTTAGCCAGATGGTAAGTTCGGGAGTTCTGTAACTTTTGAGCAGAAAGAAATTAGGACATAGGGATTTTGAGCGTTAACAACGGAGATTTAGCCAGAGAAAACTGGTATTGGGACTTTAACCATCACTCGCTGCAATTTTGATGAGCAAGACGGCTGCGATTAACATTATAAAATCGGGATGTCACGAGGGGAGAAATTAGAAGTAACCAGCAAAAAAGGAGGTTGACCAGCAAAACTGTGGAACAGTCAATGAATCTGCTGGGAAAAAAACCGCCGAATTAATGTTGACCTTTAGTTCTCTCAAAGGTGGTGTGTGATTGATCGTTTATTGATAGTTGGGATATTGATAGTTGATAGTTTGTTGATATTTTATAAATGTTTTTTTTGGTGGCGGCACAAGTATTTTTGGGACCCACCTTATTACCCTTCCAGAGAACATTCCTGAAGGATTTCGATGTCCCAGCTTGGTGCTTGGCTGCTTTTGAGCCAGGCAAACCCATTCAAAGGGTGAGTCTGGATGCATGTATGCATGGCGTCCGTACCTTTGCTCGATTAGCTTGAGTTGGTTCATCGGAAGTGTAGGGCTGTGTGTGTGTAGATTTTCTGCAGTGACAGGCAAAAAAAACTCTCGACATGGCACCCAACCTCAAGACTCAAGACATACCAAATATGGACATGGGCCCAGAACATCAAGAGCTACCCCAATCCATGTGCCTTTGAAGGAAGGGCTCCAGCCCTATTTTACCGGACATTTTTTGCATTTGACATCCGAGGAAACAGCATCAGTTGTGACAACTTTGGGAGATCCTTCTGCATCCATGTGCAAAGCGAACGAGGAATGGGTTTGAGTTCCTCGGGTTTGCTTTCAGATTTGGCTGGGTTTTCCATTTCTGCGGTGAGCAGGAAGGGTGTGACTGCTGGTAGTGGGGTTCCTGAACAAATAATTGAACATGTACATGGAGGTTTCCTAAAATGGGGGTACCCCCAAATCATCCATTTTAGTCGGATTATCCATTATAAACCATCCATCTATTGGGGTAGCACATGGTAGCACCATTTATGGAAGCCCCCATGTCAACACACTCACATACTCTCCGAATACTCCAACCTGTGATCAAACATGGCGGAAATCGCCTGCCCATGGGGAACATCAACCAGCCAAACATTGGATTTTTCGGCTTGCAACTTGCCATGTTTGATGACACCAGAGGTACAGTAACATACACGCTGTACACTGCTTCCAAAAAAACAGTATTTCTAACAGACCGTACTCGCAGAAGCAAGAAACACACACACACATATATATATGTATATATTTCATGAAAATCGTGATCGCACACACACAGATATATACATATATATACACACACATATATATATATATATATATGTAATGTGTCATGATATGTCTACATGATTGCAATATCTTTCTAGCAGCTGTCAATCATCGCCCAACAGATGCCTTACCATCCGGAGCCGAGGCAATGAAGCCGACAGCGCCGATATCTTCGATCCTTGGATCCCAAAATGGCGTCGATTTCGGCTACTGGGCCGAGGCCTCAGAATTACAAATTGGGTTATAATCACCATGAAAACTATAGATGCTATAGTTATATCCCCTATAGTTACCCAACTCGATCGCAAGTTCGGGCCTCACCTTGTATATGGTTATTTCTAGTTGGTATCCCGTATCCCGCACAGAGGGGCACAGTTGCACTTCTAAGTGGATATGTTTAGCCATAGAAGGGTTGAACATCCCAACTTATGAAGGTTAACATCCCAGGTAAATAGCAACAACTCCAACTGCACCCCCAAATCACGCATTTAAAGAGGATTATCACATAGTTTCCCATTAAATCCAAATTTTTCTTGGCTAAGTCACCGTTTCCCTAAGGTAGATCCCATATAGATCCCATCTCAATCCTCATTTTTCATAGTTGAGTCACCCTTTTCCTAGGCTTTTCCTATGTTTTTCCCTATGGCCTCGACACCGCTCCGAGCCCACCTTCGAGGACCTGCGCCCGGAGCCCGCCGACGCGGTGGCGCACCGCTGCGCCGTGCACGTGCCGCCGCGCGAACGCGAACACGTGGGCCCCTCCGTGTCCTCAGTGCGCCTCGACATTGGATGACACTCTGTTGGACCAAGGGACTTTTTGATGATCAACAAGGGGGAATTAAACTCTTGGAAGTGATGAGACCTAGAGATCTTATAGTTAGTTTTATATAGTTTATTAAGATTTGAAACATAGGGGGAATTTGGTTGGAAAAACCATGGGACCTTGATTCAGAACCACATGGGGTACGCCGTATGATTCGAAGAAATATATGGTCTATCCACAGATTTTGATCGGCTCCTTTCTGATGACATGCTGACATGAAATAGTGGATATGATGAGATTTTTCAAGACAATTAGCCTCTGGTAATTTAACACAGCTATTGAAAATTGCCATTTATAGTTGATTTTCCCATAAAAAAATGTGTTTTTTCCATAGTTATGTTAGTTTACCAGAGGGTAGGTGGGATAAAACAGCAAACCTGGCGATTCAACCGATGAAACTTGGGACAACGACAAATATGATCAAATATAGGTGGTTCAAGCAACAGACGTGGTGAATCAACTATGCAAAAGGGGTGTTTAATATCTTGTAGATATGTGCTGGTGACAACCCTAGCGATGAGGGTAGGAATGCTGGTACAGTGGGATCTGGCCCGCAGAAAATGGGGCTATTCACCAACAAGAACGGGGAAGTTTTATAGACTTTAATGGGATATGTCTCCAACAAAACATTGGATATATGTGGGAATGTTGGGAATGTCGGGAATGTCTGAATTCATGGGGGTTTCTTCCATTTACCAATGGCATTCAAACAGCGGAACAGAATCCGAACGTCGGGATTTGGGGGAACTACCTAGGCTCTTCTCGCCCAATGGCCGCGTGCTGCTGGCGAATGTGCAGATCGAAATGAGCAGCGAACTGCGCTGCATCAGCGCACTGGACGGGAGGCGGGACACTGAACTCCGGGGAGTTCCTGGTGGGGGAGCTACAGATGGGGCGATTTTGCTGGGCAGCAGTCATTTTTTGGTCAGAAATGCTGCAGCCATGCATTAATGTGGGCGAAATTTGGATGGATAATAAAACGGTCATTGGAAACATGCAGAGCATCGCTGCACACTCCTGATTTGGCTGAGTGGCGACCCTGGCTATCCTGACTTGACTTCATGCAGAGAGCAGTGAAGAAGCTAGCAACATTTGTGCATGTACATACTGCAATGTGGGAAGCCCAAGAAATCTTACCGTTTACAGGGGTATGGTTCGTTTCACCATTCTGCCGAGGCAACTTTTCAGTGTGAGATTCGAAGGCATTTGCAGTGCAATGTGCGGACCCCAGAACCACGAGCTTGTGGAGTGCTTGTGGAGTGCTTGCTGCCAGAGGTAGAGGATAGGAACCCTCGGAATTCCCATCGCAAAGGCACTGAAGAAAACAGGCAGCAGTGGCACTGCAGAGTTAGCATCTAAACCAAGCGAGCAGACCCTGCCTGAATGTCATCCCAAAGGCTGACTGGCAATTTGTGGTCTGCTTTAGCAAACTTCAAGATCCACAAGAGAGAGGGATCTCACTCAATGACTCAGTCCTCTTCCCAGCATACACTTGCTTGAAGGGACCATCCAGATCTTCAAAACATGTCCTTCGTTGATCAAGTCCCCAATTGGCTGGTTGTTCTGTAATCAATAATTGCATCCTATTTTTGGTTGGTTAAGTTAAGTTGCCCCAAAACCCATTGTCTTGTTGGCAAAGCCGTTATCTTTGTTGGTAAAATCACTACTCATCGCAGTTTTTGGTTGCTAAATCAGTTATATACATCCCGTAATTTTTGCTTGGCATCTTCATTTTAGCTGTTTACATCAAACTGATTCCCCTTTTTGTTGGTTCAATATCTCCATAAAGCTTTAATCATTCGATTCAACAGAGCAGACATTCTGAATTCTGTTTGTCAACTCCCCAACTTTTGGGCTAGTCATATACTGTATAACTATGTATGACTTCGCAAAAATGCACCATAGTATCCAATAAGATATTTTGAACAACATTCTCCATTCTTCGTGGTTAACATCCCAAAGATCAATCTTGTTACAATCTTTCGACCAGCCCATTTGGCCAATTTAACCATATTTCTATAGCAAAAATCATTCTACTCGGCTTAATCCCTATTTTTTGCTTGTTAAATCCATGATTCTACCGGCCAAAGCCGCTCAATTTGGGTGGGTCAATCTCCATTTTTTTGCTGGTGACCATCTATTCTTTTCCAAAAACCCCTTCCGATTGGGAATCTAGCACCAAACTATGATCACTTGAGGGTTTTTCCCCAAGGTGAGGTTCATTGACCCCTTGGGCCCCTTGGGCCCCTTGGGCCCCAAGGTGGGTCCACGGCTCCACGGGTCCGCTCCGAGGTGGCTCTCCTCCGGCGCCTTCGAGGTGCCGGAGTTCCCGGCGCTGGACGCCGCGGCCAACGACCGCCGCGCCGCCGTGGCGGTGGAGCTCAGGGACCGCGAATGGCTGCAGCGGCGCCGGCGGCAGCTGGAGACCGAGCACTCCGAGAACGGGACCGGGGGGCCGGGGGGCCGGGGGGCCGGGGCCAGGGCCGCGCCCTGGGCGCGCCCAGGGGAAGGGTTTGAAGGTGAAAAAAGGTGAAAAAAGTGGGGAGTTTATGGTGCAACATGGGGAGTGCATCAAAAATGGGTGACGAATGAGGAGTTTACGATCAACATGGGCGAAAACTGATGACATAACCATTGCACATGGGGATTCAAGCACTGGTAGTTCGGCCCTAACTCGTGGCTATTTTTGGTTGGAGAACGCATTATAGCCACAGAATATAAATCAGTTAACTCCTTGTATTCATCCCTTCTCCTCAGTTTCTAATCCCTACAAACCATGTTTTAGGATTGGGTCTATTAATTTTTGGCACCAAAATTTTCAAGCCAAACTTCGATTTTTTTCGGGCGACTGAAAATCGATCTTCAGCCCCCTGAGGAATGGCGATGCTCAGCAAAACAGGGATGAGATCGCTGAACTACAGGAGATGTTGGCCCTGCCTGAGGCCCGAAACATCCTTGGCATTGGCCCGGGCTATGGGGCTATGGCGGTGTCCAGAAAGGGTAACGGACCCGTTTTGTGGCACTTTTTTACAACATGCTCTTCGCTATTCTGTGAACCCTTCGATTGTTTTTTCAAACTTGCATTTTTTCCAGACGCTTTCATTTTTGCTGGGTTTTGCAGTGGATGTACTTTACAAAATTTTGACCGCGCAAGATTTGCAGCGTTCTAGATTCTAGATATATAATATTTTTGATCCCCCGTGGTTTAAGACTACACGACTGGAGAGGTATGATGCCAACTCTGGCAGCCAGGACCAACTCATCTTTCAGTTCACTTGCTCGGAAGGTTCGACCTTGATGCCCACGGCGCAGGAGGACTCGATGGCTACAGTAGACATTCGGGGGCGTGTTTTACCATATTTTACCCGATTTTTTTTTGAGAAAAAATGTAGCATTCAAGGGGTTCGGCGTGTTTCGGCGTCAATTTTCTTTGGCTTCAATAAGAACCTCTGGACGTTGGGAATCGTTGAGATTTGGCCTGGCCTCCAGCCTTCCCCAGGTTTATCGGATGAGCATGAAAGTAGTGAGAAAAGCCCTCCACCTATTGATTTCCCAGTCCAGCCCACGAATGGCAGGTCATCATCATCCTCGCTGAAGTTGTTATAGCTACCACTCATGGTGCCAAAACCAACTAACACCGATGATACTAATGCAAATTCCAATTGCAACACTAAATGCACAGTAACGTTAGCAACAAAAAAGGGTAAGCAATTATAATTCATAAGAATGACACAGTGAATTCATAGACAATGTCAACAATGAATCTAGACATCTCAAGGTGAGGCCACCCGTTCACCAAGTAGTCGTCAACTTAGTTATCATTTTTTTCAGCGATTCCATAAAATCAGGTCCCCACTTTTCGTGATTCGTCACCGTTTTCCTATGGTTTTCCTGGTCCAGGAACTCCTGGGCGGCGGCTACCGCGACTTGGCGCTCAGCTTCTGTCGTTTGCGTCGCTTGGCTCCCTCGAAGGCGGATGCCTTGGCCGAGCGCTTGGAGTTTCTAACGAGGCGGCTGCCGGCCAAGGGCGAAGTGGTGGCTAAGGCCAAGGCCAAGGCCAAGGCTAAGGCGGGACGGCTGAAAAACGTGGGAAAAACCGTGGGAAACACTGGGGAAACACGGACATCACTAGACATCAGACAGGAAAATGGCGATTTTAGTTGGAAAAACATGGGGAACATCGGTGAAATTCGGGGATTTTGTGGGATGTTCCTAACCAACAATACGATCTGGGTGTGAAAATAGCATAAAATAGCTATTAACCTTATAAATTGGCAACTTTCATAGGAAACATGATTATATACCGCTGGATTTAGCGCGCTTTTTCTAAAGACAAATTCATCGTGTTATGGGGACCATGGGGACCAGCCACTGGGGGTTTGGGGCAGAGAAATTGATGGGATCTTCTAAGAAGTTCTAGAGTTTAATCGGATCCTATGGGAGTTTGATCTTTTTTTTTTCAATAAATGGGAGTTTTTTTTTTTAAAATATGGGATTTAACTTGCTGAAAAATGAGATGTTGCATCACGATGCCAGTAGAGACTGAAGATTATGGTAGGTAAAGGGGTAGCCCAGCCCATTGTCATTGTGTTGGGGAAGCAATTTGAGGCATTATAGAATGAGATGTCAGCCCACTTTGGGGTTCAACCAGTGCGCATCCGAATTGGGTGAGAGATATGGTGTTCCGCACGATTCTGCACGTATATTCTGTGGCTCTTCGAAACCTCCATTGTTTATATTTATATATAGTAAGATTATTTCTCCATTCTAGGGTTCCGATACCACATAAGTCAAATAAGTCCTTGTTTACAAATCCTGAGGTGCCGAATTTGCCCATCAACCCCCAACAACTTGAGCTTTTGATGGGCCAAAAAGCTGTACTTCGCCCCAGCGTTGTGTGGCTTCAGGCCACTGTTCGGCGCCGGATGCCCGTGGACCCGCAGAACGCCGAAGCGCTCGGGCGGAGGGTCCGCGCCTTGCAGAAGAAGCTTCGGGAGATCGACAAACTCAAGGCTGGGAAAAAATCAACTGATCATAGTATGGATATTAGTATGTAACACACACACACACACACATATATATATATATAATATGCATGTATGTACATATATTATATATACATACATATATATATATTCTCTTCCATTTTTGGAAAGGTTTCACCGGATTTTTATCGCACCTTTGTAAACAATGTGTTTAATTAAATGTGTTTTGCTTTGTTTGTTTGCATATTTTCCCCTCATTTTTTGAAAGCAACTGTCGTAGCCAAACCAGAGCTTAGTAATCAACTGGCTTTTTAATAACCATCTAGTGAATCCACAGATTTTTGATGAGGGTGAGGATGTGCACTGGGATTTCATCTGGAGTTTAATGCAGATTACAGCCGGAATAATCAGGATTTACGTGGATTTACAATTATCAAGTGGAAGACACTCAATACATTGACACTGATGAGGATTTTTGCCAAAAAAACAGATGGTGTGCAGTAAGACCATCATGGAGATACAATGGGATGAGATATAAGGGGAGGATCTATCACCAACGATTCGGGTTGAAATCATGATCAACCCGCACAGCCGCAGTAAGCCTCAGTGAGCGGAATCATTTGGCAAACCGCTATTCAAAACATTTTTTTTTTAAAAAATCCGCCCACACCGCTTTGGCGGTGAAGGCGTGCTTATTGGGGGGCAACAGCAACACTAAATGCTCAATGACATTTGTTAATATAGCAGTCGCTATATCAGCTTTAGCTGGGGGGGGGGGCCCAAAAACGGTTTCGCACCGAGACCAGACCCCAAAAACGGTTTCGCACCGAGACCAGAATACGGTGGTGTTTTCGACATTTTTCGAGGATTTTTGGGTGTCTGAGCGCAAGAGGGTATTGAAATGGAATTTTGGGTCATTTTGGTAGCTTTCCGGCAATGGAAAAACGGCCAAAAATGAAAAAAACATTGTACATAGCAAGATTTTGCAGGGTTTTTGGATGCCAGAGCATTGAAAACACTGCAAAAACAAGTGTTTTGGACTGACGTTATAGCAAAAAACGTGTAAATTACCGTATGCTTAACTGGAAACATTACAAAAACACTGTCAAAAGCAATGTTTTGGAAGGATTTACTGCCTTTATGGCAAAAAACGTGTAAATTACCGTCTGTTTGACTGGAAACATTGGAAAAACACTGTCAAAAACAATGTTTTGGAAGGATTTCTTATTGAAACTTCTTAGCTTGAAGAGCCCCCACGGGGGAAAACCACCCTTAGCCCCTCTCACGGACCGAAATAAACCTGCGGTGTGGGCGGCCACCCCACGCGAAGCGGGGTGAATATTATTTAGTTAGATTAAAATGTGCGGGGGTTCAATCAAACTGATTTCCCGTGAGTCATTGGGCATGTCTTGGGCTTGCCGCATTACTTTGATGGGTGCAGTTGGTTATGTTGGGATTTACTTAGTAATATCTGAACTGGAGGGCAACTCAGTCACAAAGTAATACATATCTGACATATCCCCTTACAAGTGCTTAACAAGCCAAGTGCTGATCACTTCACTAACCTTACTGGTGCTCAACGTAGCGAATCGGGGAATGGGATTGGATCATTCCCCCATTCCCTACCGAAGGTAACTAAATATCATGAAAGATCAATACTTACTATTCATTTCCATAGTGGATGGGCCATTCTCATCCATTCTCCAATCATAGTTGGATAGGTCAAGTTACCTATGTTTTTTTAAACATCTTTTGTCAATGGGAATTCCAGGATCCTAAAATGGAGGTACTGTACCATATAAGGCCTTATTCTGTAGGGATATTCCCTGAAATTTAGGCCTAAAAAATAGGCCAAAGATATACGGTAGGTACCTCCAATTTCGCTTCCTGAGTCATGGCCCTTGATTTTGGGGAATCATCCTCCAGTCATAGTTGGGGATGGGTCAAGTTACCTATGTTTTTTTTCTCTAAACGTTTGGTGAATATGGACGCCTCGTCCCATCCATGGTCGCGAGATATCCCCAGGCGGCACCGGAGACCTTGGATGTCCTGCAGCGCGAGAAGATGTCCTCGGAGCCCGAGGTGCGGATCGAGCTGCAACAACTCGAGAGGCCGGCTGAGATCGGTAGGATATGGTAGGATATGGTAGGATGATATCATGGGCATTTATGGGTATGAATGGTATGAGTATAAATATACTAATATCAATCATATAAAAATAAAAAAAACATAGATACAAATATAGATATAGTTATATAGATATAGTTATAAACAAATAAATAAACAAATAAATAAATAAATACATTAAATAAATAAATAAATAACTAAATAAATAAGTATATATATATATATAGAAATATGATAAACGTATATGAATAACTTATCATTATCGAGATCATCTATATATCAATATGTGTATTACCCATGGTATTTCATTACGATGATGCCATAAAAAATACCATACGGGTGGATACTGCAGGCAGCTGCAGTTGCTGGAACGGCCCCCTCGAATGATTTTTGATGTGGAGACTGAAGAAGGACTACAAGAGATGCTTGGCTTCCAATATATCCTGAAGGATCAGAGGCTGTGTTGATTGGTTCCATTCTTTTGGACACTCATATTTTGCAGACTATTTTGGACACACAAATAAACTCTCCGTGGTTGTTTCTGGAATCCAGAAACCCACAGAATCCCACAGACGGCATTTGCCTTCTGGCTGAGGATTCACTACCATGACGGAGATGATTGCTATGAACTGGCGAACACCTTCTGTCAAAAATATGGCTTGGAGAGGGGCCTGGCTGACCTGCTAGTGACTTGCCTTAGCAGCATAGCATTGATATAGCATTGATGTTGAGTATGTTCCCGTCTTTTTGGCAGGGTTACTATGTTCAAGCCCATCATAATAGTTGTCGCCTCTTCAACAATAACGATCAACAGAGATGCCGTCGGAAAAGATGGCCTCCGTCAGCAAACGTTCCGATGGACAATCCGCAGTTTCGAAGAAGGAAATCCCAATGTCCAAGTAGAAATATGGGAGTTTCCTGAAATGGGGGTACCCCTATAAATAATCAATTTCATGAAATTGTCCATTATACACCATCCAATTGGCAATTGGGGGCATCCCCATTTTAGGAAACCCCCATATGAAGAAATCATCTCCATAATCTGCCACGACCTCGATTTTGTCCCTCCAGGCCAGCAACATGCAGGAGCGCTTGATGCCAGGTGCATAAGACATGCCTGGAGCAACAAGTCTCCAGGTTCCGCCACGGAAAAACCAAGTGATCCAAGTGTGTCAAGTGGGACTTGGTTGGTTTCTTTCTTTCGCGATTGCAATGTTCATTACTCTCATTACTAGTGGGTAGTAGAGGGGGGTAAGCTATATTGCCATATATTGCCCGGTTCATTATTTCCAAGAGGGACGCAGAGAATCGGGTTCCAAATTCAGTGATCAGAACAGTGATTTTTTGGGGTCATGGCGGTCATGGAGTCATGGTGGATTGCCCCGGATATTCCCGGGAGAAAGATTGAACAGCAAATGCCTACTGAAATAGTGATAGATGAACACATTTTTTGCATCTTTTATTGTTGATTGCTATAGTTGGAATATGTATGAATATGTTGTAATAACTTTGGCTATGGCAGGGAGGGTTCCCAACATCTGGAGGAGTGGAATTTCTTTCCGTCGCTTTTCTTGGCTCCCCATGGCTCCGCCACCAAGACACGGTCGCGAAAAATCGCAGATCCATTGTCCAAAGGCCTGGCATCATGGGGGAACTCATCGTTTCATGGTGGATTTTTGACGACGTTTGAGTTCCGGGTTTGTCGCAACTTGAATTTTGTGGGTTTGAACCAGGGAAAAAATGGTGAGAGAATGTGAACCGATGAACATGGTTGGAACTGCGCTGGCCAGGGTTAATTATCAGCCACTTGCTGCGACATCCAAGACATAGTTGATGGTGACCTGGTGTGTGTCCACCCTGTAGGAGTTGATGTTCCGCTGAAAGGGCTCTCCGAGAAATCTATTCTGGGAATTCTACTTTACTTGTGACATGTTGTGTCTACCCAGAACCCCTACCAAATGGTTTTAGAGTTTTACCCCTATCCTGATTGCAGCCGTGTAAGTAGTCTAAGTCCCCATGTTTTGTCGATTTTTGTGCCCCCCCAAATGGGTGAAATCGCAGCCTTGTTGCTTCATTCCTACTGCTAGATCAAAAAATCACCATTGTTGTTGGTTACATTGGGCTATCTCTTCATTCTCAGACGGTGCCGCTGGAGCCCGATTTTGGTTCAGACTTTGTGCCGTTGCACCTTCGCTGTTCAGCCATGCAGGGGCAGGTGGGACTTCAATGGGTTGTGGTCAGCGGCAAGTCTTGTGGTGACCGCCCATAAGGGGAAAGTATTGCTATGACCATTAACGAAAACGGGGATTGTTCCAAGATTTCATATGGGTATGGGTCAATACCTATAGATACATTTTTAGTGGGATGAACATCCATAAATCCCAGCTATTTTGGGGTTCACTAGGTACCAGGGTTTTGACCCATCCCCATATGTTTTCACTTGTTTTACATCGCAACTTTCCGGATATTTCTGGGTCATCGGAGTTCCACAGGTGGTGATTATCAACTTTCCCGACACTGGGCACATCAATCCCACCCTGCCGTTGGTCGCAGAACTGGCCTCCAGAGTTAAGGTGAGGATTGGGGAATTCGTCCGAAACGTCATCGTTTGTGGAATGAACAAGTTGGCTACACATGAATATATTTCATTTATAATATCTATACTCATGTGACTTAAATACGAAGTCAAAATATTAGCATAAACCATCATAAACCCACATGTACAAACATATGAACCTCAATGTAGATACAGCTAAATGTATTTATCTACTTACCTGCCTACCTACCTACCTTTCTTCCTACCTACCTATTACCTACCTTATGTACCTAACCTATCTATCTATCAATCAATCAATCAATCAATCAATCCATCCTCCTCAGTACAGACTGAAATGACGAAGATTATTTCAGGACAATTTTTCCCAGGCCACGGCAACATTATATATATATATATTCGATTTAGTTCGATGATGATCGCAAAGACATACATACATACATACATACATACATACATACATAGATAGATAGATAGATAGATAGATATATATATATATATAAACATATATAAAAATATAAAAGGATACACACATACATACATGCATGCACACATACACACATACACACATACACACATACACACATACACACATACACACATACACACGTACACACATACACACGTACACACGTACACACGTACACACATACGTACACACGTACACACATACGTACACACGTACACACGTACACACATACACACATACACACATACACACGAACACACGTACACACATACACACGTAAACACGTACACACGTACACACGTACACACATACACACATACACACACAGACACACATGCTACATCCATCTATACATCCATACATCCATCCATCCATCCATACACACATACACACATACACACATACACACATACAGACATACAGACATACACACATACACACATACACACACATACACACACACATACACACATACACACATGCACACATACACACATACACATATACACACATACAGACATACATACATACATACAGACAGACATACACATACACATACACATACACATATACATATACATATACATATATATATATACACATACACTCACACACACACATATATATACATACATATACATATACATATACATATACACATACACATACATACATACATACATACATACATGCATGCATGCATACATACATACATACATACACATCCATCCATCCATCCATCCATCCATCCATCCATCCATACTGCGAATAGAGTGTAGGCTACGGACCATTGTACACTACCACATAATTCAGCCCTCAAAGATCCACAGCCAGGGGGTACATCAACTCGCCCCTTTGGCTCAAGACCCACTGCAGTACCGGAAAAGAGCAAAGCCATGCGGAAGCCGCTATTCACTTGTCATCGCCATTGAAGACGACTCCTTCGAGAACCAACATCAATACATAGTCGGAGTGACAACCTCCGATTCACAGGTTATCAGCCGTAGGACTCCTACGGAGCCTACGAGCGGGGAGCCGCGGGCCTTACAGATGACTGAACAGGATAGCAGCGATAATGCATTTTCTTTCTCTGGACATGCCGTTGCACCAGCTGCCGGCACGCAGTCAAATTCTTCACAGAGTATCGACACTGGTGGAAGCGATGCCTCAGAACTGAGAACAAGCCTACCCAGGCGACCTCTGGTTGCTCCTAGAGGGAGACAAATTTCGACAATGCAAGCAATTGAAGATAGGGACAGCACACCTGGAAAGAGAAGATCATCTGCACGACAATTGTCGCCTCCGATGACTCCAAGGACTAAGGCAAAGACTACGTCGTCGAATCCGCCTTCACCGATTCAGGACGCTACTCCATCAGGGACAGGATCTTATCAACAAGTGAACGCCCCATCAAGTGGTAGCGACATCTTCACTGCCTATCAGAGTGAATTAGCTGAATACAAGACATCACTGGAAAGGGCCACTGAAGAAGAATCCGTACTTCAGGCAAGATTGAGCGAGACGACAGCATATGCCTATCAACAATTTAATTTCCTGGAAAGCACCACTCATCAAGAGATGATGTCGATGACCGAACAACTCCAGATGCTGAACTTCGAGTTACAGGCTGCACAACAAGAAGACGAAGGTGCGACCTACAGGATCGAAGAGTTGGAAAGGTATCAGACTATGTCGAATGAAGCTGCATCTCATTTGGAATTCAAATATTCACGACTACGTTCGGAATTCGATGAACAAATGGGACAAGCGAACGCAATTATGGTGCATGTGGGCGCTGATGCGAATGCTCACATCAATCAACTCAGACTGGAACTGGAAAACGCAGAGATGAATGCCAAGCAGGAAGCTCTAGCGGTCGGCTATGCTAACGACCAGACATGTGCTTTACAGATCGAGATGCTCGAGGTTGCTAATCAGAACCAGACGATGAAGCACACCATGGCCATGAACGTCAGGCGACTGGAAACTGAGCTCGATGCTGCTGACATGAAGAGGGACGAGATCATGAAGGAGTTCCGTAGTAACATAAGATCTGAACATGACCGTTATGCAGAATGTGAACATCACTTAGCTTTGGAAGAATCGCAGCTTCGATTGCAGGTGATCCACAGTGAGAACTTACAATCTCGACTAGCGATTTCTGAGAACAGGTTTTCTGAAGAATCTCTAGCTGAATCAGGTGGCATGCGGGACATGAGGATCATGGGACTACGTTCTGAACTACACATGAAACAAAGTCTTTTAGATCGAATGCAACAACAACTGACTGAATCGAAGAATCAGTATCATGAACTTTCTTGTCAACAAGCCAGAAGATCATCACCAAGCAGATCACCGCATGGAGGACCTCTCTATGAGATGTACATGCAAGCCGTGCGTGAACGTGACAGCTTGAAGGAATCTAAGGCTGAGGTTGACAAGTTGTACTTGCAGAATAGATCTGAACTCATTGACACTGAGGACCTGCTCAAAGTATTCCAGCGAAACTTTGATGAAACTGGTAAGAAATATCAAGATGCTCTGAACAAGATCGATCACATGAGCAACAATCCGAATGTGACGAGTACCTTGTTTGACAGTTTGCACAATGAAATCAATGACAGGGATACAACTATTGCTCGCCTTCATACTGAACTTGAAGCCCAAAAGGACTCTCTTGAGCGTGCTCACAGGGATGCAGGTAAGTCCATCAAGATGTTGAACGACAGAAGACTCGTGATCAAAGGTGCGACTGACTATTCCATTCCTGAAAGCCATTTGACCGAGATGCATCAATTGGCCAATGAGCGTTACGCTGAGGTAGAAGAGATGTCGAGCACCATTGCTGCCCTGAAGTTGGAAAACCAAGCTCATTCTTCTTCATTAATGAATAGACCGACTACATTACATGGGTACCCCAGTAATGCCATGCCTCGGAATGAATGTGAAGAGAAGTGTGCCAAACTGAAAGCAGAGTTGGACGAGATGAAGCAAGAGAGGAACGCTGAAGTTCGAAATCTTCAAGATGAGTTGAAGAAGATGGAAGATCGTAAAGATTACTATAAGAACAATTTCTCTCAAGCTGAAGATCGTGCCAATGATGAAGAGCAGGAATACCGAGCAGAAGCTGAAGCCTTCGAGAAGCTCAGGAACGAGTACAACACAAATGTCAAGGAGTTGGAGAACCTTGAAAGGGATAGATCCAAGTCATCTGTATCTCTAAGAGAAGCCGAAAAGATCAGCCTCCAACCCTGGCCTAAGACCACTGAACTTTCATCCTGGAAGGGAAGTGTCGTTCATGAAGTTTGCGTTGCAAGTGGAGATCGAAACTATGAAGATTGGAAAGCGTGGTTAGCTCCGTGTCTTGCAGATCAACCTGACTTGGAGGCGCTGGCCAAAGCTCCTGATGTGAGATTCCAATCCATTGATGCCAAGCTCTCCAACGCCTTGAGGAAAGTCATTGACAATGCTGGGGACAAGTCCATGCAAGTGAAGTATGACATGTCCATGAAGAACCAATTGTATGGGAGGAGTGGGGACTTCATCAAGGGACGAGAACTATTTGCAATGATATTGATTAGCTTCAAGTCACCTGACCACACTGAAGTTCTCTACAATGCCCATCATTTGTATATGTTCAACTACTATGGAGATGACCAACTTGAGGCCTTCTACAACAAGTGGCTTGACATCGTATACAATATGAAACATGATGATCTGCCTTCCAACAATTCCCTGCGTGACACATTGTTCCGGAAGATTGAACATTCAAAGCTTATGGCCTTCGATATCAACCGATACAAAACCTTTGATGAAGGGCATCCTGAGAAGACCTATGCTTACCTAACTGGTATGATCAAGGGATACATAGCACGAGGGAAGCAAGAACGACTGTTGAAAGATAGAGAACGTGCAGTGAAACTGTCATTGTCCTCTAACAAGACGACACCTGCCTTAGAAGATGCAGACAAGCCTGCCGCTCCCGTCAAGACCAAGAAGGAGAATGAAGCGGCCGCATCGTCTACAGGTGATCCTCCCAAACGTCCTAAGGCGAAAGCGAAGAGTGAAGCTGCATCGGTACTTCCTACACCTTCTCCGAAATCCCATGCCGACAAGAACAACAAGAAAGGCAAAGGTGGGAAGGGAAGATCATCTTCACCCGTTGACAAGAAGAAGATATTCTGTAACTACTTCTTCAATAAGGGAGGATGCAACAAAGGTGACAAATGTCTTTACAGTCATTCTCAGAAGGTCTATGATGCCAAGATGAAAGGTAAGAAAGGCAGAAGCGGAAGTCGAGATTCATCAAGAGGGAAAGGTAGAGGAAGTTCATCTTCAGCTGGACCCAAAAAGAAGGTATGTTGGAATTGGCAAGAGGGTACCTGCAAGTTCGGAAGCAAATGTAAATTCCTGCATGCAGATAAATCGCCTTCAGCATCCTCAGAGAGAACCAGCAAGAAGACACCAAAGAAGAAGGCGACTCCCATTACCATTGATTCCTTCTTTGATAGCGACAATGAAGATTCTATGGATTATACCTCACCGAGGATAGCCAGTGCAAAGAAGTCTTCTGATGATCGCAGGATCTCATTTGATCTGGAACCTGAGGTGCACGAGATCGCCATTGAGGACTACCAGGAGGGACTACCCAAACGTATGTATCGTGACCCCAACAAGCAATATGTCTTCTGGAAAGTCGATGATTTGACCGACGATCAGTCCAAGTCCGACAACACCCTCGGTTCAGTCCGAGCACGGGCCAAGGCTATCATCATGGACAGATGTGGACTCCATCGTTTCGTTGATGAAGTTAGAATCATCATTGGCCCCAAGTTCGACATGTTGATCAAACTGGACTATAATCATGATGACTTGACTTTTATTGAAGAGCTTGTTGAACATGAAGCTGGGAAATCCCTCATGAAATCCAAGAACGTGATGTGCATTTCACTACCAGTGCAGGCTAAAGATCGTAGATTCATCCTGGATTCTGGAAGCGGACATGATTTGATTTCTGCAAGGAAAGCCGAAAGGATGAACTTGAAGCAACGAACCTGTGATCCTATCATGTTCCACACTGCCAATGGTTCAACTGCTACCCAGACGGAAGCAGAGATTGACCTGGGGACATTTGATGTGACCTCTCATGCCTATGTACTGGACGACACTCCGTCCGTGATGTCTCTTGGGAAACGATGCATGGAAGAGGGATACTCCTTTATATGGCCTTCTGGTAAAATGCCTTTCTTGATTACAAAGGATGGTGAGCGCATCGACCTGACAATCCACGATAACATTCCTTATGTTGATCTTGGAACATATGAATGCACTCCTCATGAATGCCATCATGCATCGGAGATCCATGACCTTTTGACACACTCTCAAATTGGAGTCGATGACTTCGACGATACTATTAGCAATATTGGTCAATCCTCACGAAGAGTACATCTCGATGGAGAAAGTGGTCTTGAGACATCGACTGAGGATCACAATTGTTCCCGACACGTCAAGAAGCTCAAGAAGAAGAAGAAGAGAAGAACAATGAACCGGCAGAAACATTCGGCAACTCCTGGAGAAGAGGAAGAAGAACCACCTGAGGGCGGCGAGTACGAACCAGGAACCCCGCTTGGCGATCCTCCTGGGGACGAGACTGACCTTGAAGATGACGGTCATGGTGCTCCTGAAGATGCCGCTGAAGGAGATGAAGATGACATCGAAATCGATGTTGTTGAAGGTGAATCTAGGGTTGCCAAAAGAGGAACACTCAAGAGAGAAGCTAATAGCTTGAATCACAAGTTGACCCACAGATACAAGAATCCATATTGCGACTCATGCATTCGAGCAAAGATGAAGCATTTCAAGACTCGTCGTGGTGCATACAAGAGGGAACTCAAGAAGTTTGGCGACCTCATTACCTTTGATGCGGTGGACACATCCAAAGTCCATGATGACGTGTTGGTCCTCGAGAAGGAAGTGTTGGTTGTCAGAGACTGTTATACAGGAATCATTGGTGCTTATCCATCTGACAGAATGACCAAAGATGATGTAGTTAGAGCAGTGAAACAGTTCATCGGCGCCAAGAAGGTCAGACAGGCCTACTCTGATCATGCTCCTCAGTTCATTGAAGCCATGAATGAGATGAAGATACCAATTGATCATTCGTTGCCTGGAAGACCTCAAACCAACTCAATTGCCGAAAGAACAAACCAATTTATCCTCACAGCTACTTCTACCTGTCTTTTGGAAGCTGGATTACCACCTTGTTTCTGGAGAACAGCAATCCTTTGCGTATGTCATCTACTCAACGTAGAACCCAACGATGATGATTTGAGCGCTTGGTGCAAACTCCATGGATCTGAATTTGCTGGCAAACTCATTCCCTATGGTGCTCGCGTGAACTACAAGCCTCCAAAGACCAGAGAAGCAGGACAACTTCATAAGTTCGGGCCTGATTCTATTCCAGGAGTGTTTGCAGGATATCACATTGGTCCAGGGATGCATTGGTCAAGACAATACAAAGTATGGCCTCTGAGTGAATTCGTACATCAAAATCTTGGTGACGATGCTAGCAAACCTGAACACCGTCTTCTCAAACCTCATTTGACTGAAAAGGTCGAGATGGTCACTCCATTGACATTTCCATGTAAGCAGGAATATGAGAGGGTGAACACCACATTGGAAGGAATGAAAGAAAGAGAAATCCTCGATGGCGACCCCTCCAAAATGCCTCATGGAGATGACGAAGAACATGACCAAGATGAAGATGATGATGAGCTTGATGACGGAGACGACGGTGGACCTGGACCAAGTGGTGGAAAAGTCTCAAAGAAGCCTCTTGATGACCCTGAGGATATCTTCGACAAAGACAAAGATCCAGAAGAGATGACCCTCCAGGAATTGATTGACGCCCAACCAGACCATTGGAAGAAGGGCAAAGCTGGAGATGGGAAGGTATACCTCAATGACGATGGTGAGAAGGTCAAGTTGAACGTCAAGGGTTACCCATACAAGATTGGAGATGATGGTAGACGAATGTTCAGGACGTCGTTGCGTCCCAAAGGAACCTATTCTCCTGAAGAATGGCGCAAACTCTCTCAATCTGATCGGAATACCATCCTCAAAGCCGAGAAGAAGAAGTTGGAGAAGAAAGAGGCTGATGACAAAGCCAAAAGATTGGTCGAGGAAAAGAAGAAGAAGGCAACGAAGAAGGAGAAGAAAGATTCAAAGAAAGACAAGGACGAGCCAAAGTCCAAGGACGATGAAGGTGGTGATGAAAGTAAGAAGGATGACTCTCATTCAAAGTCAAAGAAATCCGATGCAGGTGTTGGTGAAGTTGTGAAGAACAAAGTTACCTTACCTATCACATGTACAAGTACGTATCTTGATTTGTACGACATAGTCGATGATGACGATGTACATGGAAGACGATACATTGATTGTCGAAAAGTGAAGAGGAATGCTGATGCTAGTCCATGTTCCGACGCTTCTACTGACGTCCCGGACGACGAGGAATATCTCATTGAATGGGATGAATGGTCGGAGGTCGAGAAAGGACGTGGCCCAAAAGCATCGTGGAGTGGTGAAGTTTGGAGCACATTGTCAGGTGAGATTTCGAGGTTTTCCATGGCTACGCCAGGAGAGTCGACAATGATCAAAAATGGCAGATGTGTTAACGTCAAGAACGTGAAGGACATAACCACTGATGATGATGAATACATTCCATTTCCAACTATGCCGTGTACTTCTGCATCAAATCAAAGTCACCGAACCAAGATACCATCAGGAGGTCTTGGAAGCAAACTTTTCAATGCAATGGTTTCACGACCTGTGGGCAGAGCCGAGATTGAGTCTAATCCAAAGGCCAAAGAGGCAATGCTCAAGGAGTGGAAAGGCCTTCGTGATCAAGAGGTATTTGACTTTACAATGGTTCGTGAATACGACGATGTTGTTGCAGAGGCCAAGAAGAACAAAAAGGAAGTACACATGGCCAGGGTCCATGGCATATGCGTGGAAAAGAATTACCAGCTGTCAGAAGACAATCCTGGACGAAAATTCAAGGGAAGAGGCGTTCTGCTAGGAAATCAGGTGAAGAATCAGCATTGGGAAGCAGCATTCTTCCAAGACTTGGGAAATTCCCCTGCTTCCTTCGAAGCCTCACGATGGGCAGATTTTTATGGATGTCTTCCTGGGCACTCCGTCAAGTTGGCAGATGCGATTCAGGCCTACATCCAGGCGAAGTTGAAGGGACCCTTGTGTTGGGTGGAGTTACCCACTGATGCATGGCCTCCGGAGATACAGTACTGGAAGTTCCGTCGCCCTGTCGTAAGACTCGACAAAGCCCTGTATGGACACCCTGATTCAGGCACGATGTGGGAACAACATTGTGACAAGAAAGTTCAAGAAATTGGTTTTAAGCCCATTGGAGAGGAATGGCCTTCTATGTATTTTCATGATGAGCTCAAATTGCTGTTGGTAATCTATGTGGATGACCTTAAGCTTGCTGGGCCCTCCGAAAATCTGGCCAAGGGTTGGGAAATGCTGCGCACTGTTCTGCGCATTGAACCCGAAACCGATCTGGGACTTTACTTAGGATGCGTTTTATCCCAAGGTGAGACCCAATTGCATAATGGTAAGAAAGTCAAGACCATAACTTATAACATGGAAGGATTGTTAAAGTTATCGGTGGAAAAGTATCTTGACATCATTGGCAAGGACACAAAATTGAAAAAGGTATCAACTCCAAGCCTTCCAGAGGAAACGAAAAGCAGCCCGTATCGAGCTCCTTCCGATGGAAAACGCAAAGTTGAGTGTCCTTGGTGTGCACATTCCTTCGATCCAGATATGCCTGCTCTCTCTGAGACTGGCAACTCACGTCCTGGCCAAGACAGTGAGACGCTGAGCCGTGGGAATCTAGCTCCGCACGCAGCTAGTGTGCTTATGAAGCTGCTGTATGCAGCCCGCATTGCGCGGTTTGACCTGTTGAGATCCATCAATGCATTAGCACGTAATGTGACTAAATGGACAAAGGATGATGACGCCCGTCTTCATCACCTAATGTGTTATGTTAATTCCACATTGTCCCTCAAAATGATAGGATGGGTCGGAGACAAAATTGAAGATTTATCGTTAGGACTATTTGCAGATGCGGATTTCGCTGGATGTGCTCAATCCTTGAGGTCAACATCAGGATCGCACTTACAAGTCCAAGGTAAGTTCACAAGATTCCCACTTGCTGGTGGAAGTAAGCGACAAGGGTGTGTTAGTCATTCTACCCCCGAAGCTGAAATTGTGGCTGCAGATACTGCACTTAGGACTCTAGGAATCCCCGCATTAAGTCTGTGGAAAGTCTTAGCCAAAGTTTTTCCTCAACTCCTGTTTCATGACGATAATCAAGGTATGATTGGTGTTGTCAGATCAGGACGGAATCCAACCATGCGTCATTTGGAGCGCACACATGGTATTTCCATTGCCTCCATGCATGAACATTTCCAAAAGGATCATTTTGTATTGATCTATGAAATTACAGCCAAAATGGCAGCCGATATCCATACTAAAGGGTTCAAGAATCCCATGGCATGGAAGAAAGCTTGTATGCTAATCAACTTGTTGGAACCTCAGGACTTGCAGAGCAAAGAAGTATTGGACATGTTGCAGCCAAGCACCGATGTCGATATGACTACTCGCCAAGTTTTCCAATCCAAAACTGAGGACATCCCAAACTTCCCATACACGGAAACCCCTATTTTGCCAAAAGAAGTGTATAGGAAGGGTTTGACTAGTAAAGAGAAGCTACAATACTTGCCAGGTATGGATCCCATTTTTGTCGTCAAGCAACCGGTGTTTTATCGTCCTAAGCCACCCGGCTTAATTGTGCCGCCAGACGTTTTGAGATCCACATGGGTTCTTCTCAATGGTGCCTGGACAAAGGTCGAACACCGTGCATCTCCACCAGAGCAGGCTATCAGATTTGATAAGTGGGTTGAACGAGCGTGTTTTCAGTACCACTCGCCTAACAAGCAGCCGTTGATCCCGGACACTGTTTCACAATCCGTTTCAACGACCTCAACCCACCGGGTGATGTCGTCAAAGCACGTGCATGCCCCGCCTGCCCACTCGAGATCACTACGTGACTCGTGTGCGTCAACACAACATGACCGTGTACAGCATCTGACCGATTCACCAATGCTGATGTTCTCGGTTGATGCCTTGTTTTTAGATGCACAGACATCACCGTCTCAACACCCGAAATCCATTCACCAGTGCCTTCAGCCAGCCACACGTGTGATCAATACGCTTATGCGCCTTGTTCATGGGGGGAGTGAGGGTGAAGGATATAGTGAGGGTGAAGGAAAGGGGCACCCACAGTCCACTTCAACACCTGGCCTATGTCGCACGCATCCGGAATTGGACATCAGTGATAACATTCCGTTTGTAAAACCCACCCGAAAATCCCAAGTGTTAGGTAAGAAAAATGAAGACCATTGGCAGTGGGATGGGAAAGAGACATTGATCCGAATTCACAAAACGCCAAGAAGGCAAAACTTTGTACCACAGGATTGCGAAGACTGTCCTTGTGACCCTAGGATCATATGTGATGAGAGGGAAACTGAACAAAAGTTCAAAACCAATACTCGAGTGATCAAAGACATATGGAGATTCAAGGGCGACAATCATGAATCAACGAACAAGTTGAATGAATTTTGGACTGGAAAATCGACATTCAGGGTGCTCGCCAATGCTGAAGTGATAGATGGAGGTAAGAACTGTAAAGTGAGTCAGGGAGTAATCACGCTATGCACCAATTGCAATGATGTGAAAACTATTCCCATCACTGATGTTTTTGTCCCCTATCAATATCACATTGAAGTAGGCAAACATGAGGTTGACCATCCTACAGTGTCGGTAATCCTTTGGAGAGAAAAGAAAAACAGAACTTTGGAATTTCAATTTTCCAAATCACCTTGTGACTTGATGACATCAAAATTTGCGAAGTTTTCCCTTGCAATCAATTTGATCGAAGTTCCTCAAGCAGTCCCATGCTTCGTCTTGTTATGTTCGGAAGAGAGAAACTGGTTTACGTTCTTGCAGAACAAAATGAAGGACGAAATGAAGTTTCATGTCGTGCCAATCACTGAAGATGACGACATGCTCTCTCCGTACGGAATCAGTAAAGCAAGGCGATGCCTTCGGACCAAACTTGATTCAGTGTTCTTTGCAGGTCCATGTACAGGCGGTTCACCATGGAACCGAATCAACCGATGGGTGAGCGAAGCAACAACACAACTCATCGAAGCAAAGAAGCAGATCTTCTGGGCGATGTGGGAAGTGTTTACAGCAGTGCTAAGTGAACTTATCAACATGGGATCACCAGCCTTGCTTGAGTTGCCTAGAGGTTGTGACTACTGGAAGGACCGTAGAATGACAGAACTTGTAGAAGGAACCGTATCTCATGAGCACAAATTTGATGGATGCATGTATGGCTTGAAATCACAATTCCAAGAGACTCCCAAACCAATCAAGAAACCTTGGAAGATTGTTACATGGGGGGTGTCTTTTCCAAAGCTTCATAGAAGATGTGATCGCCGTCATGACCATGCAGAGTGTGCCGGTAGGGAAACTCGCATTACTCAAGTTTACACTAAATGGATAGCCAAGATAATCATGAATGGAATCAATGATCATGTAATCAGGAATAGTCAATTTGTGAACGTCAGAGTGATGAAACGTTGGAAGCCGCTTGCATGTGATGAACAACTGAAAGCTGAAATGTCTCGTGATTCCGAGAATGTCCGCAGTCACCCAATCAAGTCGGTGGCAACATCCGTTTGTGCTACTCGAGAGCTCGACGCCATTGACCATTCGTTCGAGCGATCGCTACTGCACTGGTGCTTTTCGAGATTGACATCAACTTCGGTTCTTTCATCGTGGCACTTTTCATTTTCGTGTCTACTGCTTTCTGAATTCGACTCCGACTGGTTGTTACGAGACCTACGGTTCGTACAACTATTTTCGCTGTTCGAACAGTTGTCACGAGACCTACGGTCCGTGCGACTTTATTCTGTACAAAGCGGGATGGCCGAAACACAGGATCTGAACTCAGTAGGACAATTTGCCGGAAGCCGAATCACCGTTGCATTACGGGTGCTGAAGGGATTGTCCGAAGGATCCATTGCAGCCAAGACTCCATCACCGTTCCGTGACACCCGAGGTTCGAATTTTCGGCTGATCTCAGATGAGGACACAGCCAACCAGTGGATTAGGTTTGGTATGCCGCCTGCAGTTGTCTACTCAGCATACTTTGCAAACTCCAGACACACCAGTGAAGCCACTGCACAAGCTCTGGAGGTAGCCTACAAGTTGTTGCAGAGAGCGCAGGACATCGAGAAGGGGTGTTCAGGATGGGAGTTTTTATCAAAGGGATCGAGATTCGTGAAAGTCTTTGCAAGCAGATGCCCATTCGAAGATGCGACTGTGGGACGCTTCATGGACAAGGAGATCTATGACAGACTTGATGAGCTCTGGATCGTATTGACCAAAGGACATTTTCCCGAACCTTTTGATGATCAAGCCACTGCAGCCGAAACTGAGGCGAAGATCCGAAGCATGAAGCAAATCTATCGAGGAACACCATCATTCAACACAGATCCGAGTGCCACATCATGGTTAGCTGTGACAAGGACAGCCGAGTACTTCAAAGTCATGGACGAGTTGACCAAGGTAAATCCGAAGTCTCCATCTGACAATGACAGCTATCGAAAAGCAATGAAGCACATGATTGAAGTCCAGATGAGGCACCTAGGACATGCACTGAGGTATCACAATGAGCAGAACCCATCAGATCAGATCATCTTGCAGGATGTGATGAGGGATGTAATTGCTTTTGAAACCAATCAGCCGAAAGGGAGGAGCGCAGCCCAGAACCATTTCTTGTGTTTGTTAGCCCTCGGCACGACCCTTGAGAGACACAAGGCCAGCGCCCGAGGAGATGGAAATTTGGCAAGAGTAGCAGAATTGTCCGAACTACAGTTCTCGATCCTCAAGGCCCGAGAAAGAGAAACGTCATGCTTGCCATAGTTCCCTCAAAGATTTTATAACATCATTGACCGATACTCAAGCTGGAACAGGTGGCAACATGCACAATTTCGATGACTGGGATATCCCCCTGAACTTCAAAGATGGACGAAGACCCGACGAAGTTGACTTCTGGAACAATGAGGAGCCTTCATGGGTGAATGATGACACATCAACTGGACCCAGTGCCCAGAGTACATCCGCTCCTACGGAGGGATCACAGCCAAAGGCATCACAACAATCATCAAGTTCAAGCGTACAACCGAAGAAGATGCCACGATCATCGACTGGCGGAGCCTCGTCTTCGTCGACCCATGCAGCTTTCCGATCTGGACCCGGAGCAACATCTCAAGGTCATGCTGAACCAGAAAGAGATAAAGATTGGATTCCAACTGAAGACTGGATGAAGAGAAGGAAACCTTCAACCGTGGAAGTGCGACTCCATGCTGCCGAGGACTATGCTCGTGAGGAACAGCGAATTGCATTCCTACGTTCTGGCAAGGATTTTGTACTTTCAATCGTAGAGGGCCCTCACACCACTCACAAGTATGGATCCAACTTGATCTGGAAACAGTATTTGAGAAGATTGACATTTCATGCTGCCTTGTCATTCAACATGCTGACAGAAGGTCAACTTGATTCCCACATGATTAATGAGAATGACTACGAATGGCTTAAGCTCTACCACTACATCATCACGACCACAGAGTTTGTCAGGTGCAAGGGATATCCAGTGACGGAGGTCCTAGCCATGTTGACATTGGGCATTGAAGAGACCGTGGAGGGCGAGATTCGAGCCAAACTCAAGAAATTGGGAAACAAGATTGGACAGTTCATCATCGGGGATCCTTGGTTAGACAAATGGGATGAATTGGGAGGACAAGTGAGAAACAACAAAGCTCTCATCTTGACGGATTTGACTTACCAAACGAGATCTAGATCCAGAATCGTCAATGACATCGAGGCTGGACTTGACAACATGGGTCTTTCATCCATCAAGGTGTACCAACTTCCCTATGAATCTCTGGAGAAACCTGAGGATTTCTTGAAACTGGCAGCGAATGCATTGACATTCCTACGATCCAACGCAAATGCATTTTCAAGCGCCACTGTGCACATTTGGATCTCTTTTGCAGCACTTTTCAGAGGACAAACTCGCATACTGATGCCAAATGCAGACTTCGTCACCAAATTGGCGGAGATCATCACTGAGATCAGCCAAGCAGCTCATCTTCCAATTTTCGTCAACATTCTGAGGGATGCCCGGTTTCTTGGGTCACAATCTTCAATTGTATCCATGGCCGAGGAACTTGCAAGAATCTTGAAGGAAAAGGGCATTATTCACTCCACCAATGAAAGATTCTGGAAACAGATATATGCTTGTGGACGTGAACCTTTTTATTGGAAAGAAGGTGAAGGCAAGGAAGTCATTTGGGCTATGCTCGAAAAGTCATTGATGCGACAGAAAGTCTTCTTACATTGTGCAATGGATCATGATACAGTCCATGACCTGAATGAAGAATGTGTCCATGTGAAGAACACCGGATTTGACATTGAGACCATCAAACGATGCACAGAACATCCGCGAGTCATTCCCAGCATCCGTGCTGGAGAAGTCACAGATGCTCAAGCTGGATCAGCAAACATCATTGGAGGAATGAAACACATGAAGGATGCGGTCCAGAGGAGAGCATGGTCAGACATCCGACGAGGAGTATTCACCCCGGAGCCCCTGACAGATGTGGATGAGCATTGGGTCGAAGTAACCGAAGATTCCGAATTGATGTGCGATGTGTGCAAAGGATTTCACAAGAATGATTCGAGATTGAATACCTGCACTGAGAACCGTACAAGATGCCTGAATTGCGCAAGCAACTGGACAAGAGCGGCGATCTACGGTACTGATGACATTGGGATGGATGAATTTTCACAGGATGCAAGAGTAGCTGCAAGATTGCTCAACATCTACAATGAGTGCGTTGACTGGAGAGAGATGGAAGCCGAGAAGGACCTCCGTGGATTCCTGGTCACTGCGACACTTGCAATGCTTTCAGGATACAGGACTACAAGCGATGTGCTCAAGCAGGTATCACATCGAGGTGCCATCCGAATGCCTGCATACATGGTGAAAGGGAAATGCAGACGAGACCTGTTACCCCAGTTCACTGTACAACGTGAAACTCGAACAGAGGATTGCGGAGGCGGAATGCACCGAATGCGATGGTTTTACAGACTGCTTTGGGATGGTGGAAACGTCGCTTATCATGACTACATGAAGACCGTGCTGACCAAGGAGGAGATCGAATCAATGATCAATCCAACTGCAACAGCTGAGTATGTCGGCGACATTTTCGAATTCTGGCTTGGAATGCTTGATCTGGGTATTCAATTCCCTACTATGTTCGCTGGATGGGGGGCAAACCTTGACAGTTGCCTCGCAGGACTGGAAGAGTCGTTTTGGCTATTCAGCAGTTCATGTCGACCTACCGACACCATCAACACAAAGCGAAACCGATCCAGGAAAGCATACATCCCGCCGGTCGAGAATGACATGGTGATTACAATCTTGAAAGAAGCAGGAATTTTTGACCTACTCATGCAGAAGAAGATCACCAGAATGCCGGTGCTCCCAGAAGCCAACTACGATGACCACCCTGAAATGATTGAGGTCTCATCAAGCGATGAAGAGGTGGATGAAGTTGATGAACCTGATGAGGAGACCACGACGCCTACGGCGCGGGGCCCTCGAGCAGAACAAACTTCAGGAGAAACCGATGCCGGAGCTGGTGACATCGAGATTGAGGAGGAGGAAGATGGCATGGGGGGACAACCTTCAGAAGCGAAGAAGCGCCGAACCGAGGTGCGTGACATCCGTGATCGTTTTGAGAAGCTGATTTCAGATGCATTGGATGTTCAATATTGTTTCATTTGTGGTGGAAGACATGGCATTGACGAATGTACTACACCAGATGATGAGAACATGAAGGACACCATATGGCGCATGAGGCTGATCATGGATCAGAAGTCCAAATCCCATCATCATCCGAAAGATCCAAAGCTGCAACCAGAGGCAGAAAAGACAAGCTCCCAAAGAACGTCATGCCACGAGGAAAGCGTTGGGGAAGAACCAGATTCACTGAGAAAGAGGAAGTGACCAAGTGCTTCTACAGTCAGTCAGCCTTTATGTACGACATTGGTGATCGTGAAGAAGGAGGACAATACTTAGTGAATGGTGTCGAAGTCAACCCAATTAGCCGAGGTGTGAAGAATCGTCATGAGCTTGACTTGCTGATTGAGCGTGCGGCTGAGGAATCTCCACCTGTTTTGCCGACCATTGAAGAGCTGAACGCTTGGAACCCCCTTGATCATGATGCTTATGTAAAATGGCTTACTGAAGAAAGAAAACAACATGGAAACAACTGGAATTTCAAGTACATCCAACCATTCACACACGGCCACAACATCGGTAAACTTCAACTTGCCCGCATCAACGGAGAAGAATATCTTGGAATGGGCTGGTGCAAGGTGCATCGATATGGCGAGAATGAGTGGATGGGCAACAAGTGGGAAAATCCGCCATGGATAGTTGAATTGTCAAAAAGATTCAATGCAGCGCTACGCCACTCCGTGGGTTGCGTCAGAGACAATCGAAATCACCGTGGACTACCATGCGACGAGGCAGGTTGGGTCAATGTTGAGTCGATCTTGAAGTACGATGCCATTTGGAAAGACCAACATACTTTGGCTGGAACGGCCTACGTCAACTACCCGATACTTGTTGAGAGGTGGAACAACTTCCAGAGAGTGATCTTCACTGAGTACAAGCAAACGAAGAGAATCCGAGCACAAGTGCTAGGACTCAAGGTCACGAAAGGTGAGTTGGAACACATCATGAACAACTTCAATGATGGATTGACCTCTAGACTTGATCGACAAACACTGCGGATGGAGATCGGCACATCAGATCGAGAGATGGCCGGTGGCAATCCGTGCCCCTATGGCGCATTCAAGAGTTCAAGGCGGTGTGCACATTGAAGACAAGAAGACTTCATATCAGATGAACCCTGGAGTAGGATACACTCTTGGAGGAGGATTTCATTGCACCACATTTGACAACATCGCTCAAATCTTCAGAGAAGGACTACGTCCAGGAAGAGGAGGCGACCGCATCAATACGTTCTTCGTGCCGTTCGCGCCGTGGGATGTGAGAAGTCAAATGGTGCTGAGATTCAGGAAGATTGATCAAACTGATCTTGTCTACATCTACATCACGTATGATTCCATCGCCAAGTTCTCCCCTCGATTATCAGCAGACGGACACATTTTGGTCCAAGAAACAATTCCATTCGAATCATTCGACACGGTTTGGTATTACGACTGGAGAGAAAAGGACTACTACCGTCTCATGATCACGAAGGGAAGAGATCAACTTGTTCTTTCTGTGCAAGGCGCGAAGAGGGTGGCCACCATTGAACGATTTGACAAGCTCATTGGAAACATTGTGCCTGAAGAATCATCACCCGATCTAGACGAACTTCGAAAACTTGTCGATATCAGGACCGGTCACTTCAGTCATACTCACAGATTGTTCCCTGGACATCCGGATTGGAATGATGCAATTTCATTATTGGCAGTCACTCATCATCCCAGCAAAGAGGACCATCGACTATGCCCCGCATGTCTGATGGAGACCCCTGCGCCATTATCGATTTGTGTGATGTGCAAAGGATTTTTGGTGAGTCATGGATGGAGGAAACGAATCAAGATCACCGTGGCTACAGTACCAAAGGCCGAATCACATCATCGAGAAGAAGATCTCAAAGACCATGTCAAGAAAGCATGGGAGGAGGTGAAGATCGATTTGACAGGTGATGATGATGACGACGAGGTGATGCCAGATGATGATGATGTCACCATGAAGAGTCCAGAACAAGAAACCCAACCAGAAGAAGGAGATGATGATCAAGCCTCGAAGAAGGGCGACATCAATGATGAGAAAAGAGACTTCAGAGAAGAAGATGAGGTCGACAAATTTCTCAATCAAGAAGGAAAACCGACCGATGAGAATGATGATGAAGAGAAAGCGGTCGATGAAATCAACATTGAAGAGTACGAGGCTGGAGAAGCTCGTGATGCAGTGATTGAGTACCCCAAGTGGATGCAGCGGATTGAGTTTGGATCAAAGGTCCTGCCGATCGAACCTTGCACAATTGGAGACGCTCAGCCAGAATTCATCAAGATCCTCCTGTTGCAGATTGGATTACATATCGTCAGGATCTACAGACTATTCCAACGGAACTTCTGTGGAGACATCGAGACGGCATGGAAACATTTTCAACAGAACCAGAAATTCAGGATGGACCTGGACTCAAG
>CAMXCT020004133.1:26038-45067 GCA_947184155.2 Cladocopium goreaui | reverse complement strand
GTTTATGCACAGAGGATATGTGGAAGGTTACTGCAAGAAGTCATGGAAGATTGGTAGAGAACACTCTACTTATTGCGGAAGGAATCTTGTATGTGACCATCCTGTGTCACAATGTTCTATTAGTCTTCGGACTTGTCATTTCTGACATCAGGATGATGTCATTGATCAGTGTTGGCCAGTGATTGTGGTATATGGATCAGTTCTACATCTTATTCTGGATTCGATTTGAGTCTGGTACAGCTTATTGCTTGAGCTGAAAATACCTACATTGGTTTGGCATTGGAATTGTTTATTACGTCTTCGACGTTGGGAAAGTCATTCTCTCCAAGTGATGACAACACAGCTATAAACTCTTGGAGAAGAGTTTAAGCTAGCTGGAAATATCTGATGGAGAGAATCTATTATGCTTTGAACTCGGACCTTGAGATGTATTGGCATTGTGAGGACAATGGTCATATTTGGGCATCTTATTTGTCTGAGAGTTTTGTGATGAGATGTTTCGGTATTGTGAGGACAATACCTACATCATCGTCATCGTGACCTATGGATCATGCACTTGATCTTATGGTTTGCCTTTTATCGTTCCTGAGATGACTTTGATTATCTCTGTGAGGACGACATTGTTTTGACACGACGTTGATCTATATTGTGGATTGGCTATTACAGTGGTCGAAAGACTTCAGCGATACAACTGTATTTGGCTGACCTACATTGACAATGTCGAATAGAAAATTCTATTCTCCATTGAGATTGGAAACTGTGAGATGCTATCTCTATGTGGAAAACTGATTTGGAGAAAGAACTTTGTGTTCTGACTATGTTTTGTATTCAGAAGAAGGTTGTACAGATACCTTGTGTGAATCACTTCGTTCTTGAGAAGTTAGTCAGCTTATGACTAGTGAGCTGGTTATTCACGTTTGGATGAGAACCAGTTTGATTTGAGAACTTTTGGAAGTGTTTCGATGATTTTGAATTCATCTAGTGAAATTGAGTTTTGTAGACTTCTAGCAGCTGGAATAGTTTCAACAAACCTTTATTTGAAGAACTTGAGGTTCGTTAACTGGAAACCTGAAATCGAGTTTACCAGTTGAGACATCGGCTCGAAGGACTGGTGTCAGAAGTTCATTTAATGAACAAGAGCTGCTGTGTCACATAACTTGACATAAGACAGACCGACAGAGGGAACATGAGCTTCTTTCTTCCCTTGTTTTGTTTGTTTGTTGTGTTTGTGTTTCTCTTCGACTGATCGTGCTGCGTCTGGAGCGAAAAGAAGGAGCTTGACGTCAGTATGTGGGAGTCGTGGAAGAAACATTCCTTTTGACACGGTATTGCTTTAGTTTAATTAGTTAGGGACTTACGCGCTGCGCTTGTGTTTGGTGTGCGTGGTTGACGTACGCGTCCGCCCGCGTAGTTCTGTAGGAATTTTGGAAGAAGCGTTGGATCTGACCGTGGATCTGTGCAGGGCGCTTTTTCTACATGGTAGCGGAGCTCTACGGAGCTACCCACACCATTCTCCGCTGACCCTTGTTGCAGTGTACTAAGGACACCATCTAAGGTGAAGCTGAGATCGTTTGTATTGAGCTCCTGGATTTTCGCGAGATCTGTGTTGAGCTTGTACTAAGGTTCTGAAGTGATCACTAGGTTGGTACATTGCGGATGTAAAGTCAAGGGCATCGAAGAGCTTGAGTATTCTTGATTCAGATGAGACGTGTTTTTGTTTCACTTGTGTGGCATGTTGACTGTGAGGTCATTGGGTGAAGGTGACTTGTCAAGTGATTGCCAGAGATGACATGTTTTGAAATGCTTAGGATATCTCGACAGGCTGAGGTTGGGAGTAAGTCCTGGAGACACAAGTGAGGTGTTTGGACAGTGAGGACTCCGACAACTTGCCTGGAGATGAGCATTGAGAGTGTCCGGATAGGCTGAGGTTGGGAGTAGGTCCTGGAGACACAAGTGAGGTGTTTGGACAAGTAAGGACTCCGACAACTTGCCTGGTGACGTTTGAGTGTGTAGAATGCTTGTAGAAATTGACCTGTTTGGAAAGTTTGAAACCACTGTACCCTATCTGGAACCGAGAAATTTGGGTATCAAGGAACTTTGCAATAGTTTTGCCTAAGATGGATGCCAGAGATAGATCCAGAGATCGGAGGAGAGACAATGCTGTGTATGAGGCAGAGAATGAGCAACTCCTTGGCCGAATTATTGAGATAGAGAAGTTGCAAGGTGTCATAAGGTTGCTACAGACACAGATCGTACTCCTGGAATGGCTGATACCGCTATTGGAAGATGTGCGAATTAACCGAAGCAACTTGGATATCATCAGGATGTTGAAGGACAATCTCATGGGCTTGGAAATGGAATTGCAGCATCGATCCTGTGAAGTGCGAGGACAGATACTTGCACGGTATCACAGAGCATTGGATGGATGAAATATCTCTGTACTCAACATTGTATGAGGCAATTTTGGCAATCATGGGCATAGGAGATGGAGTTCCTGACGAAAGTGGTAAGCGAGAGTAAAATAAGTATCAACGGCTGAGCTGCATGTGATGTTGTGTTGCAGTTGCGTTGCATGTGTGATTTGCGTTCTATTGTATAAGAGGTTTTGTGACTTTGGCTAGAAAGAGAGAGAGAAAGTGCCTGGAGAATCACTAGAGAGCATTGGAAAGAGTTAGAAGGAAAGTGGGCTGTACGGCAGGGTGCTGCATAGGTCCATATTGAAAGTAAGAAAGAGTAACATCTCGACAGGTTGGTCAGGTTGTAGATGATTCTGGACGCACGGAGTGCACAGTGCGTGGTGCTACTGAGCCTGGCGTCATGCCTGGAGATGACAGTTGGAGTTAAGAAAGATTGGCATGAGAACCACGGAGGGTTGGTGACCAGGTTTAGTTGCCACAGAATTGAGAAAGATCGGCATGAGAACCCGGAATGGTCAGTAGCCTTGGTTTAGTTGCCACAGAATTGAGAAAGATTGGCATGAGAACCCGGAATGGTCAGTAGCCTTGGTTTAGTTGCCACAGAGTTGAGAAAGATTGGCATGAGAACCACGGAGGGTTGGTGACCAGGTTTAGTTGCCATAGATTGGAAAACGTTGGCATGAGAACCACGGAGGGTCGAGTTTGCTTTGTCAATGACCTTGGTTTAGTTGCCACATTTGCAATGTAATGCGTGAATAATTGAACACCTGAGGTTCAGTAGTGTGCAGGAGCAGTGGAGCTTGACGGATGTTTGCACTGACTGGTGACCTTGAGATTGAAGCCTGAAGCATTGTTGTTTGCCTGGCAGTGTAGGTACTAGAGTGCTGAGAGAGAGAGATAGGAACCGTCATGGCACTGGAGGCACAGTGGAACTTGGTGTTGAGACTGTGAGTTGACAACGGAGTGAGCTGTGTTTGCCTGTTTGGGAAAGTTGGTTTGATTTGTCGGATGCATCAGGTAACCTAGGATGTAGTTTGAACTGCAGTTGTGAGTGCGTTTGATTGTGACATGTAGTGAGTCATTGGAAACGACCTGAACTGTGTAGGTAGTGGAAACTGTTTGAACTGTATTTGAAACGAAACCGGAAACTTTGTTGTGAGTTTGTTTTTCATGTTTTTGACCGGAGTTTGAACAGTTTTGCAGTGTCGCAGGCAGGTCAGGTATGACTTACGTCCTTTGGATTGGTGCAGTTGTGTGTGACACCTGGTACAGATGCAGAGAGGGTCCAATATACCTGAGGCAGGTAAGTACTCTGAAGTTGTTGTCAGACTGACTGGACTTTATGTGAAGACAACCTGAATGCAAGTATTCCCTTTTGGCTTAGAGCAATCATACCGTACCTCTCTAGATGGATGGACGAGCACGGAGGTTTCTGCAAGCCAAGTTTGGCTGTGAGACGAGCTCTATGGTCTTTATAGCAATGATTGCCAGTGTGGTTTGCCTACGATGGTTGTGGCATTTCCTTTGGTAGAGATGTAGTTTGAGAACAAGATGCTTGTGATGTTGGTCGACCCCGGAGGGTTTCCTTTGCGAACCTGGGTCATGTTGATTGGACATCTTGTACTACCAGAAGGCTGGCATGGAGTTTTGCGAGATCTACAGCACTGGAGCTTTGCAGAGGATCCTGAGAGGAAGTAGAGCGGTAGTGTAGTTTGTGCGTTTGCGTGCTGCTCAGAGTGAAAAGCAAGAGAGGGAATCTGGGATTTGAGATTTGCAATTTTCTTTTGAGTTGAAGGGTTTTGACTTACAACAGAAAAGAAAGAAATGGGCTGGATGGCAGAGGCGCTGCATAGGTCCATAGGGAACTGGACGGCAGGGGCGATTACGACTTGCATAGGTTCCGAAAAGGAAAGAAAAGTTGTAGAAAGTCAAAACGTGGACCAGATTGCAAGACGTTGCAAGGTTCACACATGAGCTAGATTGCAGACGTGCATAGGCTCAAAGAACAGATTTAAGTAGAAGAGAAAGAGACGTAGGGAACTGGACGGCAGGGGCGATTACGACTTGCATAGGTTCCGAAACGTGAGACTGACTGAAATGAATGTAAATGTGCTGTCAGTTTGTAGCTCGACATACTGTCTAGGTGAGAGACGAAGTATGGAGCTGTCTATTATGCTGGACTTGACGTGACATTTTGTCTGGACTTCTCATGTTTGTATAGGTTTCATTCCACCGTTGCTGTTTTACTATAAGACAACTTTGGCTCAGTGTTTTTGCATTTCAGCTACCCTCGCATTAGCTTTGAGATAGTATGGCATCAACGGCAATGGAATCCATTCGTCTTTGCTTGGCATTGACTCCTAAGCAGTTTGAGGACTTGAACAATGGGAAGGAGGTTCAGCCTGACGAATATTCCAAAAGGTTTGGACTACGAAAAGACCCGGTTGCTGCCGTCGAGCGTGCTCAGTACTTCAATGATTGGACACCGGAAGGTCCAAAGGGTGAGTTTTGTGCCAAAGACTATGTCTTGGTCGAGGTAGAGGTGACCGCTATCGGCTATCTTCAGAAGGCTGAGTCGGGAGTTCTCTTGAAATATAAACCAAATGAGTACCGCTGGCAGGGAGCGATGAGATCCGAAGAGTATGATCAGTGCGGGAATCTCCTATACCGATTCTCTAAGGAGGCTCACCAAATCATTTGAGCACAGAAGAAATAGAGGACAATATATATATATTTCCTCTATGTACAGATTTTTAATGGTACCAAGTCGGGTGGTAATGCTAGACTTGGAAGCCGACGATAGCAGCGAGGCGAAAAGCAAAAGCTGTGGTGAAAGAGCTGTCAAGCTGAGATTGGAGTGAGATGACAATTTTGGGATGTCTTGGAATTTCAGAGTTTTGGACGATTTCGGACTGGACAGAACAAGAACTTGGACTTGTGGAACTCAGTTTGTGTGATTTTCTGTCAGCTGTCACGAGTTTTGCATGAGTTTTCATTTTTGCTGCATGACATGTCTATGGGTTTTGTGCGCAGAAACCACTTGGATCTGTTTTGCAGTTTTGTGAAGAGTTGTGCCAATGCATGCAGACAGTTGGATTTGGATTGAGTTTGCGATTTACCACAAGTTTGCACTATTTTGTTTTGGTCTGAGACATTGGAGTTTGATCGATCACATATTACCTGTCAAGATGTGTGGCACGCATCTTGGGGTAGTATTGAGTGTGATCTTTGTCGGAAGTGTAATTCATCTGTTAAGGTGTGAGTCACGCACCTTAGGATGAACAAGAGAGAGTTTGCGCTTGGCATGGCATGAAATGGCTGAGATGTGGTCTGCATGGTCATGAGAGGGATTGTCAAGTTGAATTGCAGATTATGCCCAAGCTGTATTTGGGCCCCGGCTTATCCCAGCGGGTGCATCAGGCCTTGTCTAGGAGACTCGAGCAATTCATGGCAGCGAACGTTGCCGGTTCCGTAACTCCAGCGGCTCCATCGACAGAGAGTGCAGAATTTCCTGTGTCTGAGAATCCAGCGCTATCGGCGCCAGCGTTACCGGCGCAGACAGGAGTGACTGAGACGGATTCCGAGAAGGAGAAAGATCAGGATACTGTCTATGTGGATGGAGAAGAGAAGGAAGAGAAGGAAGAAGGAGATACGGGAAGAGATGATGATAGGTCGAGATCTCCGAGGTTGAGAAGGCATCATGAGTCCTTTGATCCCAACGAGGCGGCCGACTTGTTGAGTTCTACCACAGGCTTGGCTGTGGGAATCACGTCCATGGTCGCGGCGTTGAAGGGATCGACGGACAAACTTGAGATCCTGATTAAGAGTACCCATACTCTGCAGTCTGACCTTTGCAGATCCCTGGAAGCCGTTGGAGAAGCCGTCACCAACATGGCTCGTGCTTCCGAGTCCCTTGCTGCAGGGGTGAATCACAACACCAGCAGGGTTGGTGCAATGGTAGGTGAACTTACCAAGCTCAAGAAGCATGTTGAATGGTCGCTTGACGCTTCAATGAAGGACACCCTTCGTGACAACAAGAAGGGTCGCCTGGAAAGGGATCAGTCGTTACAAGACATCATGTCGCAACTCCAGGAGAGCATGGATAAACTCCAGGAGAACCTCAAGCTAGTGGCAGAAAGAATCGAAAGGGCAACGCCACCGGCAGAAATCAGGGGAACGCCACCGGCAGAAATTCCCCCGGCGTATGACCCGCCATTGGCACCTATGGATCCGCCATTGGCTCCTATGACTCCAGCCATGGCACCAGCTGGACCCGGCACAAGTGTTCCACCGCCTCCGGCGATTCCGCCAAGGCCGGCAATTCCAGCACCACCAACATTGCAGACGGTGCGATTTGCAGGGTATAGCCCGGCGCGGATGGGCGAAGTTCCGATGAGCTATCCCCTGGGTTTGGAGGTTAAGGACATGAAGTCGCCACCTACTCAGGTGATCGAGGAAGTCACGGGACGTGTCAGAGCTGTTTCACCCACACCACGTCACGATCCTCTGACGGGGACCGCAGCGTTTTCCCCTCTGGGGTATATGCAGATTCAGGGGACGCGGGAATACCGCAGGGTGTACCCCTGATACCTATCCCTGAGCAGAGTGCCAAAGGCACTGGAATTCGCCTGGTCTAACGACAAGAGAATAGTTGATTTTATCAGCTCGAGGTTCACTTGTTGTTTTCAGAAATGACGGCATGGCTGAGCGCAGGCATCGGATTTGAGTTTAAAAGGGGGCGAGACACGCCGACTGAGTGACGCAGTAGATATGGTTTTGTCTGCATATTTTGGTTTTGGTTTGAAGTTCGTTTCGCTGTCATATGTCTCTCAATGACGATAGCGAGAGCAACGTTCTTGAAGGCATTCAGAACTCGGAGTTGCTAGCAGATCTGAGGGAGACATCATGAAGAAAAGTTGAAGTTGTTCTTGATTGGCTTGATTGCGGTATTTCTCATGTTTGAGTTGTTGTGTACATGACTTGAGTTTTGCTGCTTGAGACATGGAACTTGATGTTGTGAGTGTTTTCACAAACGTTTTTTTGATTGTGTTGTCATGGCACATGATGAGAACCTGGGAAGAAACTCGGACGGAATCTGAGTCTAAGTAATGGAAAAATCTTCCGGGGAATCTGATGCCATGATTGCAGACACATTGCACTGTCATGTCATGATATAGACTCAAACAAGACATATCACACCTCCGAGATCATTAGGATGGATCAGACGTTGAAAGGGGGACGGCGATCTATGCGATGATGAAGCTGTGAGAGATGTTTTGCTAAAATGTCCCTCACCGCTTCCTCATTCCGTGCCAATCTTAGCTAGTCCTGACCCTGACGGTGAGAGATTTGCATTCAGAACATTTTGAATTTGTTGTGCAGTGACTGTGAACTGTACTTCACTTGCTCTGAATTTGAGATGAGTTGCATGAGTGATATTACTTCACTTGCGTTTTCTTTTCATACGCCTACCTTCTTCACGAAGGTGCGGATTAGCTGAAACAGTTGGCCTTTGGTTTTCGTGTTGACTCCGATCATGCGACGTTAGGTTTCGTCTTGGGTCTCGTGTGTGTGTGTTTGTTTTGTTTTGTTCTGTTGTTGTTGTTTTGTTTGTTATAGGAAGACAACAGCACTGTAGATATATCGGTATCGACGCCATGGTTTATCCGAGGAACTGGATTTTGGAAGACGAGCTTAGTACTGGAAAGACTTTAGGAGTCTTTGGACTGAGTCTGGTATTCCAACATCTGGCTTTCGGAACAGAGAAGATTTTGAATTTGAAAGCTACGACATTATGCATGAGTCGAACAAGATGAGTTTTGGATGATGCTTTATCATCTACCGTGAGTTTTGGAAGTACACGTACTTCTGGTGCAACTTCTTTGGATATTTTGATCATGGATATGATCTGGAACGTGAACATTTTTCTTCCAGGTATGGAAGTGAAGTGATGTGAGTGTATCTGGAAGCGAGTGAGTGGATGAGATGTCATGTCGAAAGGGGGTATGGAAATTTGACACCCTGTGTGAGACCACCCTTTGGGTAAGGGTGAAGCGACATGCCATTCATCATTGGTTGTATAGTTTATGCACAGAGGATATGTGGAAGGTTACTGCAAGAAGTCATGTCAGATTGGTAGAGAACACTCTACTTATTGCGGAAAGAATCTTGGATGTGACCATCCTGTGTCACAATATTCTATTAGTCTTCGGACTTGTCATTTCGGACATCAGGATGATGTCATTGATCAGTGTTGACCAGTGATTGTGGTATATTGATCAGTTCTACATCTTATTCTGGATTCGACTTGAGTCTGGTACAGCTTATTGCTTGAGCTGAAAATACCTACATTGGTTTGGCATTGGAATTGTTTATTACGTCTTCGACGTTGGGAAGGTCATTCTCTCCAAGTGATGAGAACACAGCTATAAACTCTTGGAGAAGAGTTTAAGCTAGCTGGAAATATCTGATAGAGAGAATCTATTATGCATTGACATTGTGAGGACAATGATCATATTTGGGCATCTTATTTGTCTGAGAGTTTTGTGATGAGATGTTTCGGTATTGTGAGGACAATACCTACATCATCGTCATCGTGGCCTATGGATCATGCATTTGATCTTATGGTTTGCCTTTTATCGTTCCTGAGATGACTTTGATCATCTCTATGAGGACGACATTGTTTTGACACGACTTTGATCTACACTGTGGATTGGCTATTGCAGTGGTCGAAAGACTTCAGCGATACAACTGTATTTGGCTGACCTACATTGACAATGTCGAATAGAACATTCTATTCTCCATTGAGCTTAGAAACTGTGAGATGCTATCTCTATGGGAAAACTGATTTGGAGAAAGAACTTTGTGTTCTGACTATACTTTGTATCCAGAAGAAGGTTGTACAGATACCTTGTGTGAATCACTTCGTTCTTGAGAAGTTAGTCACAAGTTTGACTAGTGAGCTGGTTATTCACGTTTGGATGAGAACCAGTTTGTTTTGAGAACTTTTGGAAGTGTTTCGATGATTTTTGAATTCATCTAGTGAAATTGAGTTTTGTAGACTTCTAGCAGCTGGAATAGTTTTAACAAACCTTTATTTGAAGAACTTGAGGTTTGTTAACTGGAAACCTGGAATCGAGTTTACCAGTTGAGACATCGGCTCGAAGGACTGGTGTCAGAAGTTCATTTAATGAACAGAAGCTGCTGTGTCACATAACTTGACATAAGACAGACCAGCAGAGGGAACACGAACATCTTTCTTTGCTTCTTCGTCTTTTGGTTTGTTTCTGTTTTGTTTGTTGTGTTTTCCTTTGACTGATCGTGCTGCGTCTGGAGCGAAAAGAAGGAGCTTGACGTCAGCATGTGGGAGTCGTGGAAGAAACATTCCTTTTGACACGGTACTGCTTTAGTTTAATTAGTTAGGGACTTACGCGCTGCGCTTGTGTTTGGTGTGCGTGGTTGACGTACGCGTTTGCCCGCGTAGTTCTGTAGGAATTTTGGAAGAAGCGTTGGATCTGACCGTGGATCTGTGCAGGGCGCTTTTTCTACACCAGAGGAGTTTGGAGTACCTGAGTGTACCACAACCCTCAGAAACAACCCACACAAAAAACAGAAAACCACACAACCCCAAAGCAGTGACGTGACGGGTACCAGTTTGGTGAAAAAGATCTGTTGAGACAAGAGTTGATAGCTTAGTATCAACTCGGCGCATGCAGATGACAACTTATGTGTCATGCTGACGCAGGCCCTTAAACAAAAGCAACCGAAAAAACCACAAAATCACCATGGGCCATTCAAGGGTGCGCGAAGCAACAAAGCCCAATGCGGAAACCAGGGATCCCCCCAGCCAGGATCCCCGAGATCACAGAGGGCAGCCTTTATGGCATGACAGTCACCCTGACACTTTGAAACAAACACCGACAACGCCGAGTCGCAACAAAGTGGTGAGAAAACTACAGTCGAGGTCCCTTTATGGCCGCCATGTTTCTACTAGTTTTTTGGATCCCGTTTTCGGGGCCATGATGAAGCAGGCTTGTCGCCAAACACTCAAGTCTTTGGCTGCTGAATGTCTTGTTTACAGCGGTGCACAACTTGCTACTCCAACATGGCTTTCAGTCCACGTGGTATGGTGGGCTGAGAGTTTCCACCACTTCCTCTGCCGCGGGGGCAACAGCACGCATTGCGGTCATTGTTCAAACAGGCGTTGGGTTTCTAAGCGGAGGACGTCGGGATGCAACAGCAGATGAGCGCGAAGACTGCTATGGGAGAGCAACTGTAGCGCTCACAAGAGCCATTGAACATACCTGTATTGTCTCGCCTCTTGATATGGCAGGCATGATTGGCATGGCTCAGACACTAGGAGTGTACCATTATGGATACTTCACACTGAAAGACCGAGACATTCAGTACCATGGCCCTACAACCTACCCCAGCGACAAAATTGCCATACTGGACTGGGGATTAGGGACACCTTTTATTCCACAAGACAAACCTCCTCTTGCTATTGCCATGATAGTGACCATCAATGGCACGCGAGCGTGGCGACGATATCGGTTGGTTGTGGCATGCAGAGACAAGCTGCGTCTACCCCCTGATGTCCTTGCAGCGTTAGAGTCCCGCACACGTGACCATGTGCTGACGACCAGCGGTTTTTTCCCCTGCTCGATTGATCGGGAATACCTGTATGGTTATGCTGCTGATGGCTACAGATCACCTCTCTGGCTCTGTGCAGCCTATAATGGGTCCCCAGCACTTGTTCATCGACATCGAGGCCACAAGGTCTTCTTTCACGTGGGTATACAGGATCGGCAACTTGTCGTAATACCGGGTATCCATTACTTCGATGCCCATCGGTTGCAACCGGACCTCTTGGACACATTGGATCGCCAGATTGATCCAGGGTCTATGAAACTCGCAAGCCCCGAAGGTGCAGGAGACACAGTGAATGACACCTCCTCGGATGAGGAAGCAGCCTCTACCGATGACGAGAGTGATCCAGAAGACCCTACAGTTGCATGGTGCCCACCCATACCTCATGGAGCTGAAGATCCCTCTGAAGATGAGATCGCGAGTGCAGCTGACCAGCTAGCAATCCTGATTTCTATGTCCAACCAACGGAAACCCTTTTTGCATACCCGAAAACCTTGGAGCTCTTCCACCCTTGTGGCTACAGGCAAGATTGACGTTGTCTTTGACTGCCATCCAAGAAAAGTTTGCCGCGCATCTTGCTGAGTGTGGCCTGTGAACTGTGGTGGCGCGGGCAAATTGCCAGGGTGGAGGATGTCCTCCTGCAGGTGGCAAGGGCTCTTACAATTCGTTTGGCAGAGAAGCTCGCCCAGGCGATGAGCTCTTTGATGAGATTGGCTGAATCCATGGTGACTCCAGAAACTGAATGCTTGCTGTATGCCACGTACTGGTTTCGGCTCATCCTGTCTGAACTCATTGGCTCGGTCCGAGAGAGCTCTGAGGTGAAGCGGAGTCGAGCGCCGAGTGGCCCAGTTAAAGTCCTGGTCACAGATCGGCCGCATCGACGCATAACTGGGCTAGTGGACCTTACGAGTGGTGCCTCTGCCCTACTGGCATGGTTCCCGGCCAGCTGGGCCAGCAAAATCGCTCCCAAACTTCTCGAGAATGCTCCTGAGAATGCGCAGAAACCACAAGAAATCAACATCGCTTGCCCGAAACGTTCCTGTGACGAGACTCCGGTGGAGGGAGCAAAGCAGTTGCTCCAGGCAGTTAAATTTGCTGCCAAAAACATGCCTGGTTTTCGCCTTGGTTTGGACGAAGACTTTCAAATGGCTGGATGTTTCCAGGAGCTCATCCGTGGATATACAACAGGGCTCGTTGAACCATACATGATGCGAGGTCTCCAACCACTGGGACCGAATCGCACTACTCTGGAAGTTATCATTCCCTCTCACGCAGGGCTCACGCCCGAGAAGTGGAAAGAAACAGCCACACTGTGCCCACTTGATTGGCCTTCCAACTACAGTCTTTTACGATTGTGGCATACCAATGGGAGCCTCCATCAAACGGAAGCGCGACTCAGGAATCAACTGTCGCACAGCCATATGTTTGCTGAGTGGACAGTGCATCTCCACAGATTTGCAGAGCGCATCTTATTCCAGCAACCTGCAGTTTATGTAGCGGGACATGCCTTGCAAACCAACCTGCGGGAACGAAACTTCCCAGACAGGAAAGTCCGCAGGAGGGTTCCGCCGGAAGACCTGGACGAACATCAAAGGGCGATCCGAGCGCTTCTGCAGCGTGCGATTGCCCAGCAAGGAGTGAACCCAGTTTCATTTGGGCTCACCAATGAATGGAATGACACCATTACATCAGACAAAAAGCACTATTTGGAACATTTCACGAGAGGTATGACATGATCCCCCGCCCACCCCTGTTCGCATTACGTATCCCCTTTTTGTGTCCACCCCTTCTCTTCTCTCCCTTTCCTCTCTTCTCTTTTTCACTCCACATTGTCCCTGGCAATATGTGGCATTTGCTTCATCAATAACGTTGGTGGGAGTTGACTTAACTCTCTATTTGGTCCTCTCGTCAATTCCACTTAAGGTTCCTGTCCATACCGGTGTGTCTGTCCAAAGACGTGACAGGTGCGCTGGTCGGCAGTAGGGGACACAACTCTCCCTCATTTATAGTTGTCAGGTTCATTGTGCTGAGCATACCCGGCCCCTACCTATTCATATCTCGCAAACAGTTGATAGCCACACTCATTTGTAGTTGGTGAGAGTGCCAGCTTAGGCGTAACAGACCGGGCAGTATGGTTTTCCTTTGCACAGTTGTGTAGAATGTGCTGTCCAGTCGAGAGCTTAGACCATACTAAGGTCTCTTCCACCATGAAGCCTATTGCATGAGCGCTTGCACTCGCAGCCTTTGCCTGACAATCATAGATGGGTGATGAAAATGATGTTATTATCCCCAGACTTAATATTGACGAGACAACCACTCTCCCACCCTTTCCACTAGTTAAGGTATCTGAATTCGTTTACTAATCCCTAGTTTTTGCCCTTAGCAGAGCTACCTTAGGTTTTGGTGCCTTGTATTATAGTTCCTTTGTTTGTGGATTTGTTCCCTGCCTGACGTGGCCCCCCCTCCCCCTCGGATGGTCCTCTTTGGCGCCTTGGCCCAGGTTTTACTGGTCCCTCCCTCTGGGTATCGTTGCTTCCGGCGACGGCCTGGTTGCCTTGCCTCTGTGCGTGGAGTGTTGTGGCGCATTGTCTTCCCTCTTTATTGTGTCTCATGGCAACAAAGGCCTTGGCCCTGTGTGGGGATCTTTCCCTCTACACCATGCTTCCTGTGTTGTTGGGGTGCTGTGTGCTCCCTCACTGAGGTATTCATCATCGTATGATCCTTGGCCCCTTTTTGGACCCCGCTAAGGCACGTTCGTACCCCTTCTGGTGCGTGTGTGTCCGTTCTCTCTCTGTCCTTTGCTGCCTCCTGGCTCCTCTCCTCTCTTCTTCTGTGTGGCTTGTTGTGTGGTGTGTGTTGTGCTTTGGCCGCCCCCCTCTTTCTGCTTCCCCCCCTGATGGCAGGTTTTTTGTTGGTTGGTTGCGTGTTGTTTGTTCCCTCTCTTGCCTGGATACCGAGGATACCGCTCTGCATAATAGCTCTGTCGTTTCACCCTTGCTATATGGTCTCATCTGGTAGTGACTAAGGATTCGTCCGAGGTGGGGTAGTTCTTTCACCGCCCCCCTTTTCCCCCAATTTGAATTCGTTTTGTGTTTAGTTAGTTTTCTCATGTGGCTTCTTCTTTGGCTTGGTATTGGGGAGGGCCCTTCTCTCTTTGTTTTGTTTCTGCTTTTGTTCCGAGAGGGGCGGTAGATTCCCGGTAGAGCCATGGACTAGGCTGCACTGCAGTGAGCTTTACTGGCGCTGTCCAGTTGAGCTTCCTGCAGTTCAGTCTGGAGCGCCCGCGTGCAGCAAAGCCTGCCCACATGGTTCGTTGTGCGGATGTTCTGTAGTGCCCTGGCAGATGGCCTACTCGGTGGGAGAGTGGCCTGGTCTGGAATACACTGCTAACTTACGGTGCATCTGGTCCTCTCTGCAGGCTCTTGCTGGGACGATGACGCCTAGTGACTCCTGTCTGAGAATCTGGTGCTGGTGCAGCGAACCATTTCAACCCTCATAGCATAGGGGGATGAGTTCAACTGCAATGCGAATGCAAATTTGCGTAAATGGCGGCAGTAGCATACTGGTTGTGCTCGCGAGCCCATGCTATGGTCAGAAGCCTCGTCTGTCTGTAATGGCCGTATTGTGCCGGTCAGGCCTTTTCAGCCACCAATTTACCCACTGCCCATCAGGGTCTTGGGCCCTTTGCTATATGACGGTTCCTGCGAGGGCTCACACCATCTGGCATGTCTTGCGGGCCGTCAGTTTTCTCCTCCCCACCTAGGGGGGGAAATAGATCACAATCTCTTGCGGCGGTGTATATTGACTGGAACAGACTGACTTGCGTACGCTGAACGATGCAGGATGAACAGCAGCGATGCGAGAGAGCTATATTGACAAGACGTCCGTATTGGCGGCCTATGTCGTGCTACTTCAGTCTGCCTGCAACACTGGATTTCTTATCTGTTCTCAGGTGAGACATTCTGGGCGATCATGTACTATATTCCGTGCACTGCCGCATTGGTAATTAGTTTGCATGTTTTTGAGGATGATACGGTGGCTAAGGTCACTGTATCTAAGGCAAATCGAAATGTGTTTTGTGTTTGTGTTGGGCCCTGCCCCGTTTTTTGTTGCTTCGCTGTTTTGCTTGTGGCGAAACGCAAATCTGGCTGGGGGATTTGCGGGTCGTTTTTGGTTGCGGTGGTTGTGCTGTTTTGGTTTTCCTTGTTTTTCGTGATGATTTGCCTAAGTTTTTGGACCACACGTGTCCTTGTACATTTCTGCTTTTCACTGCTTACGCAATTGTAAGGACCGAGCCTAGTGCGAATCGGCCAAACCGGAGGAAAAAAAAATCCACAGGGACGCCTAGACGGTGATTCCGACTGTGTGAAGCCAGTGCTGCTGTGACCTCTTGGGTGAGTCGCAGCTTCGACTTTTGTGCGATCACCAGTCTGTCGCTTGGTACCTTTGGGCTCCCATGTAGGGCGCACCCTGGGGCGGTAATCTTACTACCACAAAGGACGTACACGGTCTCCCGGCGCATTCGCTCGCCAAAGAGGCGGCAACCCGCAGAAGCAAGCAACACGAGACCGTTGATGTCTTTGTCCGATGTGGGGGGCTGGATCCGAGCCACCACCTTCGAAGGTACCCTTCAAGGGGGGCTTGAAGGGTCCCTCAGCGGGGGGGGCACGAAGGTGAGAAGGGCTTGAAGCCCCCTTGAAGCCCCCTTGAAGCCCTTCTCAAGCCCCCTTGAAGCCCTTCTCAAGCCCCCTTGAAGGCCCCTTGAAGCCCTTCTCAAGCCCCCTTGAAGCCCCCTTGAAGCCTTTCTCAAGCCCCCTTGAAGCCCCCTTGAAGCCCTTCTCAAGCCCCCTCGAAGCCCTTCTGAAGCCCCCTTGAAGCCCCCTTCGAAGCCTTCACCGTCAAGCCCCCTTGAAGCCCTTCTCAAGCCCCCTTGAAGCCCCCTTGAAGCTCTTCTCAAGCCCCGCGCGCCCCCTGAAGCCCCCTTCAAGCCCTTGAAGGCTTCACGAAGGTGAAGCCCTCTTCAAGCCCCCTTGAAGCCCTTCTCAAGCCCCCTTGAAGCCCCCTTGAAGCCCTTCTCAAGACCCCCTTGAAGCCCCCTTGAAGCCTCCTAAGTTTAAATCAAGAATTAGATTTTTAGATCATGGCATTGTGGAAGGCAAGGGGGGGAAATTTAAATAAAGAATTAGGTTTTAGATTATGGCATAGTGGAAGGCAAGGGGGGGAAATTTAAATAAAGAGTTAGATTTTAGATTATGGCATAGTGGATGGCAAGGGAAGGGAAGTTTAGATAAAGAGGTAGATTCTAGATCATGGCATTGTGGAAGGCAAGGGGGGGAAAAATTTAAATAAAGAATTCGATTTTAGATAATGGCATTGTGGAAGGCAAGGGGGGGAAATTTATATAAAAACTTAGAATTTAGATCATGGCATTGTGGAAGGCACGGGGGGGGAAATTTAAATAAAGAGTTAGGTTTTAGATCATGGCATAGTGGAAGGCAAGGGGGGGAAGTTTAAATAAAGAATTAGATTTTAGATTATGGCATAGTGGACGGCAAGGGAAGGGAAGTTTAAATAAAGAGGTAGATTTTAGATCATGGCATTGTGGAAGGCAAGGGGGGGAACAGTTTAAATAAAGAATTCGATTTTAGGTCATGGCATTGGGGAAGTTTAAATAAAGACTTAGAATTTAGATCATGGCATTGTGCAAGGCAAGGGGGGGAAGTCTAAATAAAGAGTTAGATTTGAGATCATGGCATTGTGGAAGGCAAAGGGGGGAAGTTTAAATAAAGAGTTCGATTTTAGATCATGGCACTGTGGAAGGCAAGGGGGGGAAGTTTAAATAAAGACTTAGAATTTAGATCATGGCATTGTGGAAGGCTCATTTCACACCTATGGTCTGGCAACAAAGCAGATCTGGAATTTAAAAGCCGATTCCAGTCTTGCAAGATATTGTAAATCCCGTGTTTTGAAAACTATGCATGGGGCTACAGCGTAATAGCGAACCCCTAAAAAGGAAATTGGGGCAACCGCTTTGATCCTCTCTTGAATAATACAATACTGTTCAAGTTTAGGGGTGAAATTTCGATCCGCTTCGTGCCTCAATAGCCCACCGCAAGGCGAATTTGTGTCCTGGCGTTTGTGACCATGGTCACCCTGGAAGTGTTTTTGCCGAGGGGGGATGTGTCAGACACTGTGGCGATCTGATGAACATCCATTTGCATCCTTTTAGTACCTTTTCGCCATCCATGGACTAGTTTTCGCTCGCTTGGTGTTTTCACCCTCCTACCAGGGACTTGGCCTGGTAGGAGTCTCTACCATGGCACATGTGAATGGGTCACACATATTGCGTGAGATGAACATTCATTGACCAACGATGTCTGTGTTCAACCAGCACCATGATTTGACCCCGACATCAACTCGTCCGACACCGTGGTGCCTTTGCCGTCGCATGGCTGCCCGCGCATCCCCATGATGGTCATTGTCATGATGAGTGATCGTTAGATATAACATAATGAGTCATGATTAGTGACGTTCAGTAATGATCTGTGGTGATCCATTATCATTCATGATGATCAGTGATGATTCGTCAGGGGCTACAATGATTCGTGGGAGAGTCTTCAAGCCACAAATTGGGCTGCAATTCACAACATCATGTCCTGTGGACTCCAGCCGCGCTGAAATCGACCAGGCCCCGACCCGACCAAGCGAAACGGCGACGGGCAACAGGAGGTAGTTGTATACCAATGGATCGAAACTGTGCACATGACTGTCATGACTGCAATGCAATGTAGGCAACATAGCAGTGGTAGCCGAAGACAGCGTCCATGAAGGTGCGGCACCCCCAGCCCCAGCACAGCAACATTTCTAAATTCTGCGTGTCCGCGTCAGTACTGATGAGAAAGAGTGTGGGGTGTCTAAAGGTGGAGAAGTCTTCCACACTCGTTCCGGCTCACGGCCAAGCAGAAAACCAAACAACACAAAACCACACCTAGGCTTTTCGACCACCTTTTCCTTGAGGCTAAGATAAGTACATGCGTTTGTCTTGTTTCTGGGCCGTCTGAGCCATTGACACGATTGCCGCTCTGTCTGCAGCCGCCTGCATGGCTGCAACAATGTCTGTTGCGCTGCACGCAACTTGAAAAAACCTGCAACAATATTGCTCAGGAAGCTTGGGCCGCGAAAGCCGTGAGGACAGTGCAGATGGATTCTGAAGTCTCCACGGTCAGTGGTGTAGGCAGTTCCAAACTTGGAGATGCAGGTGGTCCTGGAACTGCTCCTTCACCAGCATGCGGCAACGCCTGATAGGAGCGAACCGGAAAGTTCAAGGCTGATAAGACATTGCTGTACAACGTGTGTGCGGGGTCACGAGTCAAAACTTTCTTGACGAGGAAAACCAACGGTGTGCCATGGGGATTCGTACCAAGCCCTGCAGCACCAAGGCCAGCACGGACAACGAGGGTGACCGCACGTGTATAAAGGTGAAGGTATTCACCACTGTTTCGACCTTGCAGACAGTCTTTCACGGAGGCGGTCTTCAGCATCACGGAGGAATCGAGCCAAGCAGCCTTGTGTTTCAGAAGCACAAAGACAATGCCCCGAACAATCTTCGCAGTGCTTTTGTCCAGTTTATTTGTGCAAGGCACGAATTCCTTTTGGGGTTAAAACAGCGGAATGCCATGGAGCGCCAAACCTTTAAAAAAAAAAATGAATGAGAATCTGAATGTGGAACACAAACCTTGTGCAACCTTAATGTGACATGTTGGGTTCCTTAACCTGAAGGGGAATATAACATGATACGCCTTGAATGAAATATCTGGTTTGATGAAAACCTTCATTTTGTCAATGTGTGGCCGTTTTGGTATTAAGGAATGGGAAGGGCAGCGGTGCACATGGGTACTTAGTACAGCTTGTGGCCGCTGGTGGTTTACTCCACCTTTTCACCCCCCCCCCCCCCCCCCTTTTT
>CAMXCT020004133.1:0-25938 GCA_947184155.2 Cladocopium goreaui | reverse complement strand
CTTCACAAGGGCCTCTTTTGCCGACTCATTATCCACAAATGCTATTGCCTTCCTACCACTCAAGTGATCCTTCCAGACATGTCTCGCGACGACAACGCCATACAACTCAACCATGGCAATGACATGCTTGGAAGTGGTCCTCCAAGCTTCGATCAAACGGCTGGGAACATGGCATGCAAAGTATCGGAAGACGCCATCTACACACAAGAGACCACCAATCGTGTTGACATCTGATTCACTGGCTCCATCTGTAAAGACGAGGACAGGAGAGGTCTCAAAGGCACAGGGCAACTCACGGGGCTTACCGTGCTCAAGTCTGTCTACCATGAGTCTCAGAGACGCCAAGGCTTCTGCAGTCAGTTCAACTAACTTGGAATCACTACGGACGTGGTTTCTAAGTTCGGTCATAGCCAGGCGGCCATCCCTGCCCATGACAAACGAATCGACGTATTGCAATCTTCCAAGAAGTTTACTACATTCGCGGGCCGTCAAGGACCCTTTGTCGATGACTTCATTGATCAAGGTCCTTACTTCTTGCAACCTACCAACCTTGTTACCGACCAAGACTTTGTCCTCCAGGACTTTCCCGAAGTCAACCTCAAACCCAAGCACAGTCGCCTGGTTTGAAAACTGTTGCAACTTGTGGCTAGCGAACTCAAACCCAAGAAGGTCCAGCAGCAGTGTCATAGTCTTCATAGTCGACTCTGACAAGACAGCTGGGGAAACAACTGGAAAATCATCAAAGTAACTGCTCCATGGGATATGGAGCAAGTACCCCACATGTTGCAAAAGTCTGGAGCACCGGTTAAAATGCACTACCGAGGCGGTCGCCCCAAAGGGTAGAACTCTACCCTCAAAGCACTGCACAGACCCATCGTCTGGATTCTTTAAGGTCACTACTGAGTATCTACGGCAGTCTGGCTTGATGGCAAATTGTTTGTATGCATTGGACAGGTCTAACACGCTGATCAAAGGCTGCCCTGACCGTTTGTCAGTGTATGCACTGTGCAGCGGCCCTTCAAGTAGCTCACCTGATTTCAGCTTGAAACAAACATGCCCACTGGACAAGGCGCGGGACATAGCTGCCCCTGTCCAAACCACCTGATCAAGAGTGCGCAAATCCAACTTATCGGAGTAACCGAAAGCCCCATTAACTCGATTTTCCGCGTAATCGTCAATAGGCCTAAGCTTTAATTTATCACCTGAACTCTGCCACACGCCGAATCGTCGAACGGGGATCCATGGCTTGTCAAAGCGTTGCGAAACATCATTGGCTGGAATGGGACCAACTAACCAGTGCAAGTTAGTGGCTTCTTCACACGTCAGTTCCCACAACCGCTTTGCATCCTCATCCACATTGGATGCCCTGGTTTTTCCCAGCAGAGCTGGTCTCAAGAACTTGGCTGCATCGTCAAGAGACTCCGGTGAAAAGGAAAAAGGTCTTGGCTCGAGGTTAAATACCCCAGAGGGTTCTTGCAATCCAACGATGTTGAAACCTTCAACCATCTCTTCAAAGAGGGAGGTATCCGGCCACCCCATTTCAAAAGCTATCTTTTTCAAAAGGCAAATTCTTTTGGGTCGTAAGATGGCTTCCACCCCTTTTTCCATGCTGAGCTTCAGTGCTTGTTCATCTTCTTCTAGTTCTTTGGCCCATCCTATCCACTTGTTTAGAGTGGCTGTCCTACGTCTGGCAATTTCTGCAGGCCCCAATGTCAGGACTTCGAAAATGACCCTTAGCATCTCGTCCGGAACTGCATGGTACAGGTCAAATGGATGCTGGAGTTGCATTGCATCATCTAGCCATTGCTTGGGGCTTCTATAAATGCCAAAACGCATTTTATATGTTGGGATGCTGTCGTCCTTATTATCCCCACTTATACATTCACTAGACAGCAACTTAGCATGGGCTGGGATATTGTGCCAGGGCTGGCTCAGGCACATCTTATGGTCTAATGGGGGTCGCTTATGGGTCTCCAAGGTTTGAAACGCTACAAACTCGGATACTAGTGGTGGCATTCGCTTTCCACGGGGCTGTTGTGCAAGTGCTATGGATCCGGCTGCATTCACCCGAACATTGGTGGGGTCGGCTTGCAAATGCTCCGGAAACAGGTTGAGGGCCTCTTGCACAATCCTACGAATCTGAATGCACAACTCTCTAGGATAGGCTGCCTCCTCGGCTGTAGCATAAATCAGTTTACCATGGGCATCCCTTTTGCGGCCATAGGGTTCATGTTCATGGTTCCCTGGGCAGGACGCTTGCAAACGGCACATGTCCGGCAAGCTGCTCAGAAATGATTTCTTTGTTGGTCTGGTCGACCCCCATGCGCAGGCTGTGAAGTTATAAAATGCTCCTAATGCAATCAGCGGCTGTAACCAGTCAGTCAACCACAAGAGACTACGGGCAGGATTCTCAATGGACCAATGGATTTGGTGCTGGCTGCAAAGGATTAAAAACTTCGACATGCGGGAATAAATGCGGTTGGCTGCATCTACCCTTTTGTTTTCCTCTTCAGTTAGGCCAGGAATGCCATGTGGGTATTGTTCCGACCGCAAAGGCCGCGGCTGTGATGTTGACGGCCCAAGGTTTATTTCCCTGGCCCTGCTGCACGTGCCACATGGTGGGGCAACGTGGACAAAGCAAACTGGATAATGTCTTACAACATACTCAAGAAACTCCCATGATGAGTCTTCAGTCAAATCAAGGTTGTGCGAGTGATCCACCGCCAAGATGTCAAATCCCACTTCGTGGAAGCATCTACTAAGCATGGCTGTACCCGCACACAACTCAATAATTAAAGGCTTGGCCTGACATTTGTTCTCGTGCAACTGTGGTCCTGGTGGTTGATCTCCTTGGGGAGGAAGTCCAGGTCCTTCTGAATTCAATACACTGTCGTTGTCCACCTGTTGTTCCGAAAGTCAGGGTTTCGCCTTTCTCGCGGGACACGACTGGTATGTATGATCCTGCTTGAAACATCCTTTGTAGCAACAAATGTGTAATCCCTTGCGGCACCTTCCACGCTCAACTGGTAAGTGGCACTTGTTCAGATTATGGTCAAAACAAATTGCATTGCCGCTTCTTGTCCCTGGCACACCACCTTCCAAGCCCTGCGGCATCTTGATGGTTATCGACCCTTGCATCTTCCCTGACTTGCCTTTGCCTTTGGTGGGTCTATTATATGGACCAGGCCTCTGCGGTGCAGCTGTCGTTGAGCTCGATGTAGATGGCTGGCTGGGTTGTCCTTTCGATGCTGGCATGGGCTGTAACAGGTGCAAAACATCAGGATGATTCATGGCCTTCTCAAAAGAGTTGTCCACTGGTCGTCCCAAAACAGTGAGTTGGATTCCTCCTCTGGTCAGTTCAGCCAATTTCAAGAACAGCTTACGGTCTGCCTGGATGACCTGTTGCAGGGAGATACGATGATAGCCTTCTGGAGGTTGCTCGAGGCGACAATCAAGTATTTTCTCTATCCATGAGTCGTGGAGTTTGTATTCCAAAATGTTGCATTGGTCCAAGGCAAGTCCTCTACGCATCATGCATAACCTGAGCAACATGTCATTCGAAAAATCTGCTTCGATTTTGGCCTCCTTGTCCTTGACCTTGACAACACCTGCACCATCGATTGTTACGTGCCTGTCTTCGCGTTGAGTTGCATTCAGAATCTCCTGTTCCTTGCTGGTGCACTTGGTCAACTCTATGTAGTGCAGTCGGTTTTCATCATACATGTTTTGGCACCTATCAACGAGCCTATCCGAGGGTTCAAGCTTCCCTGCAATGCTGAGGCCTGACAATTTCTTCTGCTGTTTTTCCAACCTATCAGCTCTCTCAGGTTGTGCCAACTTACGCACTGGAGCATCTTCGACACGCTCTGCTGATGACTTCAACTCAGATGCTGTGAGGGCATAACACTCATGAAAAAGGCGTCGAAGAGCCGCTAACTCACCTACTGTTGGAGTCCTCCCAATTGAAGATTCAATGGCTGAAGTGAAAGGAGTCTCATCTGACATACCCGGCACATAGCTAGATGAAAAGGCAAACTTAGCAATCGTATTGATTCCACTTGTTGTCAGACTGTTCACCAGATCTTCAGCCATACCGAGTGCAAGGCATCTTGACCTGAAGTTCGGCTCGCTATCTGTCAGAGCCATCGCACGAGTTGGATCTGAGGCTACAAAAAAGAAACTCAAGTTGTTGAATTTGGATTCCACAAGTATGTTTTCCAGGGGTTGCTACACAACTTCACACGCTAGGTAAGAAACGTTATGCAGATTCAACTTTGTCAAATTACATTGCATGATGCAGACCAAAAACATGTTTGCAACCCAATTGGTCGCCTGGAGCAACAAGCGGCACAGCACCGCAGCATGGTCTCATGACCCATGATCCCAAGTGGATCAGTGCACTCACAAAGTGACTAATCTAGTCATCAAACATGTCACTGCAAAGCCCAAATGGATTTGCACCTAACGATGTGAGTTTCAAGATGTTTCGTATGCGTCTGTTTCACAAACAAGGACATCTTCGAAACAAAAAATAAGTGAATACCATTTGTTTCACTTGGACAAGGTCTCTCATCATGCTTCGCAAATTATTTTTGGCAATCACTGAGGTTTGAAACAGGTGCGGCACTGCGGAGAGAAGAAACGCGGTCTTCGTTCTACCTTGATGTAGCTGGCAGAAATGTCTCTTCCACACCTGAAATGCATCTCACTCTCATCGGCACAAATATGGTAGTACCTGGTGTTCCTGTTTTGAAACAAAGCTGCATCATCGCCAAGTCCAAGGCCTTCCAAGGTTGAATGTTCGCTCCATTCACCAACGACCTCATCAATGGCCTTTTCAGCGGCTGCATGTTGTTCTTCACTAGGCTCCTCATCCTCGGAGTCTTCGGAATCTGACGCATCATCGCCATCTTCAGTATCATGTTGGGACTCCTGATCCACTGGCGCTGAACCCGTTGCAACATTGAGGAAATACCCAGATCTCGTGCTATCTGGGCTAAACTCGAGCGCCCTGATCATCTTGAGCACCCGATCCAGTTCTCTGAGAGGGCCTGAAACTGCATCTCTGCTGTAAACAAGGCAAGTCTTTGTTGTTGGGTCAACATGGTACCCAAGGAGCCGACGGCAAGACAGGTCCACTCCAGCCTTTGCCATCCAACTCAAGCACGTGGCCTTGCAACTGTGTGTTCCAATGTTCTGGTTCAGTCTGGGAAAACCGCAAGGCCATCAGGATTTTTCGAAGCCAATCGCCACCTGCTGCAGCTGACATCGGAGTTTTCAACCATCCGTTGGCTGCAGGTTGTGGTAAGAGCGGCATTTCCGTCCCTTTCGGAACCGAGCACAGCAACCTTGCCTTCTGCCAGGACCTGAACCAATTTCGTCCACTAGTACCTATCAATGGCGCTGCCATTGGGAGCAGCATGGTCTTCCGCTCAGTTGTATAGGCACTCTTACTGCGGGTGACCTTGGATTCAATGTAACCAGCAACCATGCCATCCACGCTGATCTCATCAGCAACAATGTCAGTCATGTGTAGCATATCACTGAACCTGGCTCTCATAAAGACGCAAAGCAGAAAACACCCGGCCGCGTAGACATCACGTGGTGGTCCCAGCATATCTGCAACGTAGATTTCAAGGGCCTTCACTTGATCAACTGTCAGCGGAGGTCTTTGGCACAACTTCCTTTTTGTGAGGTAACTCTCACGGGCACAACCCTGTACCCTCTGGCTGCTTGTGACTTCGTCTGATCCAGTCAACCCCAAAATAAAATTGCAAAATGTCATGGACACCAAGAAGGACCTCAAGAAGGTTGGAGCTGCCTCAAAACCAATAGCCTTCATGAACTCGTACACGTGATGTTCCCTGACAGGAAATGGGATCACTCCATGAGCATGGCACCACTGAATAAACCTCAAAATTGGCCCTGCACGGTTATGGAGGGTTCCAGTCGCCTTTCCAGAAAAGACATGTTTCAGACCAGCAGCGATCGATGTCCCCAAAGGCGCGTCCTTGTCCCACTTGCGGCCCAAATCGAAAGCGGCAGGGAAAGTCAAAATAATCTTGACCCATTTGGTAATTGCTGCAACCCTCTGAGTGTTCAACTGCTGAGCCCAAGTTAAGTCAGTGGCATTGCGTTTTTGTCTGAATCTCACCAAACCTGAAACTGGCTGTGCATCATCCACGTGTTCCTCTGAGATTGGAGTATCAACCAGAATCAAACCTGAAGGAGGTGTTGTACCACGGATAACTCGAACCTGTGACAGAGCTGGATTTGTCTCCCAAATGGGCCTGTAAATAGATGACCACACTCTCATCCGACAGTAGTCAACATGTGTCTCAAACGCACTGTCAAAAGAAGAATTCATCTGTCAATCAACACCCCACTTCCAAACAGTAGCCAGATGAAGCACGATAACCAACCAATCAAAAAGAAGAAAATGTAAAGCCCAATTGACTTGCAAGCAGTGAATCCATGCACCGCGGGCGCCACGCGGGGACCCAGGGCCGCGCGTCCCCTGCAAATGGGAGAGGGCACAACCATGAAAAGGTGGAGTAAACCACCAGCGGCCACAAGCTGTACTAAGTACCCATGTGCACCGCTGCCCTTCCCATTCCTTAATACCAAAACGGCCACACATTGACAAGATTAAGGTTTTCATCAAACCAGATATTTCATTCAAGGTGTATCATGTTATATTCCCCTTCAGGTTAAGGAACCCAACATGTCACATTAAGGTTGCACAAGGTTTGTGTTCCACATTCAGATTCTCATTCAATTTTTTTTTAAGGTTTGGCGCTCCATGGCATTCCGCTGTTTTAACCCCAAAAGGAATTAGTGCCTTGCACAAATAAACAGAGATGGGAGGCAAGTCGTCAGCAAGAGAAGCACGGCAGGCAACAGAGTCAGAGTTCTGTGAAGCGAAAACTGGATGAATGAGCGGACCTATCGCTGCACATTGTGATTGTGCCATAAAACAATCATTAGCGCAGAGGGCAAAATGACTGGTCAACTGATTAGTTGTCTTGCCAATTGTGTACTACTCCTCTCTCTCTCTTTGATTTCGATACTAGGTAGCGAGATTCTAATGGCACTCTACTTACTTTCCCTCCTTTCGCTTCTCTCTATCTGGTTATTGGTTGCTTGTGCCTCTTCTGTTTAGTATTCAAGTCTACTCTCTCTTGGTCCATGAGCCACACTCCAACTACGTACTTGATTGGCAGTACCGATTGTCGAGGACTCTATGCATACTTCACTTTTTGGCTCCTCAGTAGCGGCATTATGAGGTAAATGACCAAGCTAGTGAATTTTTCATTTACCTCATGAATTATGGTAACTCTCTTCCATAATCGTCCGTGTGTTGTAGTTTCCTCCCTAACCATTCAATGGACCAATGAGAAGTATGTGTCGCTTTCCATTTCTAAGATAGCTCAGGGTACTTCTGTCCAAAGACGTGACAGGGGTCCCTCACATAAACATTTAATGGTCTCTTTTTTCTCGGAATTCAACCATATTACATTCTCCCCCACATGAATTGCGCGAGTCTGGTGGATTCGAAAGAGATTACACAATTTCAGTTATCGGGTTGCCTGCCATGGCGTGCGCAACATCGGATGCATCAAGCTGTGACGAACGACTTCTACACATCAAACGTGTCATTAATAAGTACACGGCTTGCTGTACCTTACTGGACAATTTACAGTCCGCCCACTACCATTTGCTCAAGGCGAAGCAACAGGCCAGGGAAGTATTCTGGGTCGACATACCAATGCCAGAAAAGCTTGATGAGAACATTCAAGCGCAAGTCACTTTACTTCACATGATAGCTGACTACAAAGCTCACATCGTACGTGAAATGGAATACGCTCAAACCGAGCTGTTAGTCCCAGTGGTTTATCCCGATGGCATTGAGATCAGTTCAAGTGTAGGCGAAGAACTACATGATGTGAGAGAGAACTGCTTCCCGCGCTCACCCTAGCACTGGGTATACCAAAGACTGGGAAGTGCTAGCACTATAAAAGAAGCAAGATGACAATGTGCCTACAAGCTCCCTGTTCCCAACTTGCTGAGCTATGAGAGGCTGGCTAGTCCCAATGTGGTTACGCCGCACGTAGCGCAGTTTTGATTCAGCCATTGAGAAAATAAGATCACGTGTGCTTTCAGCTTTACTGATAGGTTATATCAAAGCTTTTCCATGCCGACAGCCACTAGATTTCCAATACAGGGTGACGAAGTTCACAGCACTATCCCAGCACACGTAGTCTATCGGCTCAAACAGAGTTCAGACAACACAGCTGACCTAATGATGTGCTACTTTCAATGATGCTAACAATGTTGCCTGACACCACCATAAATAGTATAGGTTATCCTTAGGTGCCAAGCCACGGTGCTTTTCCGACTAAAGACGTGTCGGGACTGCACCTGGCAAGCGCTCCACTCGCGTAGCCATGTCGACCGCGCTCATGACATTTCTGAGGAACTACCATTGGAAAGGTTATAACGTTGAAACCATTCAGAGCACTCCAAATATGTTGACGAATCTACATCGCGGCAAGTATCCTATCCATAGGCTATGTCACAATGTCAACATAGAGTGCAGGGTATTTAACTTGATGGAAGTATGCACATGGCTCAATGGAGAAAAATGGAACATCCTATGGGCTGAAGATGAGTCATGGCTTCCGGAGGAGACAACAGTAGTGATGGGGGCTTCATTGCCCCATGGATTCCATAAGGTCATTCCTCGAGAGTGTGACGAGGTTTACCTGCAGGCTTGGTTGAATATCGCAGGCTATGGAGGTTTTTATCCCTTCGCAGCAGAGGTGCGACACAACGGATATGCATGCTGGGCCAACTCCAGACGTTTTGCAATAGTTGCAAAGAATGCCCAACAATGTGCTATTATTGCAGAAATTATGCATGCTTACAATATACTAGGCAATCGCATTGAAACACTGCAGCCAACCCTAGAAGGAATCGCACTGAGTGAGCAATCACGAATCAACAGTGCTGTCCATGAAGATGATCGACCGTGCTTTGATTTCCGGCTCTCGCAAGAGTGCCAAAATGCAATAGCAGGCCGTTTTCCTAATCATGAAGATGAAGCGGATCGGATCTTCCAACTCAGTGAAGGCATCCAAGTGCTGCAAATGCAACATAATGACCTTGTACAAGAAGCCAACCGAGCACTTTATCGACTACAGCAAAATTGGTATGCCCTCAGTGAAGCGTATGCAACCATCTTCGATGACCTGTGAGGCCCAGTGACTTAGCAGAAGTCCGGTGAAGTTGATCGTCAGGCAATCAAAAAAGGTGGTTCACTGGACAGCCTTTCCTGTGGTGATTCTCGCATGTCACGCAAATAACCTTTAAGGGAACTGAACCACATGCTCACCTATTAGGGGCACATTCATCCTCCTCTTGACTTTGCTGTCGCTGACTGCAGTGTGAACATGCCTTTATGTCTGCTCACAGGTTCTTCATCCCCCCTAAGCTGTCATGCCTAACAAGCAATATCCCCTGCCCACCTACTAGCAAGTTAGATGACAGTCCTATGAAGGTGAGCTTATGGAATGTTCACGACGGGCTTAGGATGACCCCCAACCCGCATTTAACTTGTCTGTACTTGTTTTCCAGTATTAACTCGTACACAATGGTTAACTTGCTTGGTGTCCTAGGCTCTTCTCTAAGTCAAGGGTGTGAAGATTAGATGTGAGCGTATTTCAGTGACAATGGGATAGGAATAAAATCAATCTTCCCCATCACACTGGCTGAGATACCCTAGCGAGACAGTCATCATAGAGGCATGACCGACATGACCCAATATTTAACATGCCTGACATTCAAAACAGTAACCATGACGGTCACGTTGTCTTTCCGACCAAAGACGTGTCGGGATTGCAACTGACTGACAACAACATCGACTAACTGCCATCTTAATTGTCACTCTCACTATACCTGCAAGGTAGCAATCTGTATATAGTGGGCCCCCACTCTCTCTACCCGTACTGCCATGGATTATGTGCGACTCCGTGGTGAAGAACACCATTTCTCTATGCCAGTAAAGATGATCTTATATAGCTTGGAAGCAGCGCAAGAACTTATGGTAGCTGTGCGAGACCTCAGGCGCACAGTACGGCTAGTGCAGAGTGGATGTGTCACCTTTTTTCCAGAAGAAGCACATGGACTGCAATTGATATATAACACCTTAGAAGCTGACCTCCAGCAGGTTGAATTGGACGGACAGCGCATCACACAGCATCTCTTGACAGCACTAGCAGCATCATACGAGGACATAGTCCAAGTGGCAGGTTTTAGTCGCCCGTCTACACGAGGTGTGTGGGTCAACCACCTATACTTAGTTCCAGCTGCTGATGGAGGCATGACTGATCAGGCGGGACTTGCACCAGTGCCAATAGATGCCCGACCATTTCGGCTGACTATCCAGACAATACACATCACTGCGACCCTGGGCGTTTTTTTGGACCGCAGGACCATGCGGCAAGCAGCTGATACAGTGGTGGAAGTTGCTTTCCTACTATTACGGACCGGGTTGCCACCCAACCTCCGCATCTGGACCACCATAGCAGCTGGAACCAATTCAACAGTGCAAAGACTCCAACCAAGCACGCTCCTAGCGGAAGTAGCCAGAATGATGGCTCCCGCCATAAGATTTAGTCTTCTCGTGCAGGATCCGCCCACTGCGGCCATTCGCAGTCCCGACAGAGAGTTGAGTGCGCCGGAGGTCGTCCTCCTGTAACAAAAAGTGAGATGGCTGGGGTTTTAGAGTTGCCGTATCTCAGATTTGTGGAATTTGCATGATTTACGGGCCACCCATTACCTTCGCTGGCCATCATGTGCTCAAGAGTTGCTACCTCACAACACAAGTCCAATTAATACCACTCAGTATACATCCGTTGAGTTCTTTTGATGTTTTCGAGCTGTTACCGCTAGACATAGAGACTTAGCCACGCAGCGCACACTGATTTGCCATGGTGACGAAATGAAGCACTTAGATGTAGTGGATGGAGTTATCGGAGCAATATCGCTCGAAGCAAGACCTCCTTCTGGAGTCATAGGAGACAACATCGAACTGTTAATTTTACACCTACGAATGCCTGATGCTGAGACATGGATCGCACACACTGCTACACATGCAGTACTCAGACTTGAAGAGCAACAAATCCAAGACTATCTCCTCATATCCAATGGACTCATGCACAGGACCCCCTGCGTTTTCTCGATCAAAGAAGAGACGGTAGACCGCCTTGATGATTTGCTGCTTGAACAGCTTTTCCGTGAAGGAATAGGCCTCACAGATTCATCTACGATGTACATAGCCACAGCTCATGTACAGCACAGCTACACTCAACTTACTCACTGTTTAACAAGTTTTTGATGAATCAACCGGCTCGAAGCAGGGGCTAATCCTATCATATTCAGGTGTAATATCGCCAATTAGTAAATTCTGGCAAAAAGAGAGTTGTGTTTCCATCACGACAGAGAGCATGATCAGCAGAGGTACTCATGAGTACACGTGCCCACATTGGTCAAGTTCTAAAGATTGAGATCTGGCAGCAGTTTTGTATACCCTGTCGCATATCTGTGGCTCAAACCACTTTCCCATTTACAGGGCTCCCACTCCTCTGACTAAAGACGTGTCAGGGGAGTACCCTTTCCCTATTTTACTTTCCTTCCCTTTTTGTTTTCTTCTTCCTCCCCTCCCTTTGGCTGTCTCCTTTGGTTACCTCTGCCGGTATCTGTGATTGTTGGCACCTCGGGTGTACTCACTGGTCCATCCTTATCAGTCATCTGTGCCTGCTTCCTCTTTTCTCCCTACCTGCTCTCTATTCCTACCTCTTCCATACTTTTGTGTACTCCGGTGGACAGTCATGGCGCACTGGATTGGTGATAAGGTCACGCTGAAGGCAGGCCCACTGACTGGATCTGACCAAGCGGGCCCAGCTGTAGGCAGTAACGATACTGAGGCTCACAGTGAACACCAGCGACCTGAGTACAAAGAGTCCTACATCACGGAATACGATGGCATTCAGGTCTATCGGCAGCAGGGCTGTTATGAGCACGCAAAGCAGCTCCATGCGTGGTCTTTCTATGAATATAGAATGTGCATCAATGGGAAATGCTGGAACATTGTCCTCAATGACGACATGAAGAGCCCGCCGGACTGGGCCTATCCAGGGTCAAGCTCCGCCAAATTGTCACACGACTTCTGCCACGTAGATACGGAGGCCAGTGATGATGACTGTACCAACTTCTGGTTTGTAGAGATGGGAGGCCGACAGATATGGCCGTTCTATGCCACAGAGTCCTTTCAGGAAGACCTATGGATCTGGGTGAGCCCCAGAAGATTTGCTGTCATCACGAACCACCAACACAACGAGAAATTGAATCATTTCTATGTTGACAGAATGCATGAACACAATATCCTGGCAAATCGTACACCGTGCTGGCCCTTCACTGAAATGACCAATAGCTCAGGCAAGGTGACGGACAAAACTATAGCCCTCAACAGAGAATCCCGCTGTAGTTCAGCAGGTCATGAAACGTTCAAAACTGGCTTTGAACACAAGAGTGCCATGAAGCTTATGCCGCGAAAAGAAGAGAATCTTCATGGCAAGAGAAAGTACTCTGACCCCTCGGGACAAACTACTACACAACAGTTTGACCCGTCTGGGAATTACAGTGCGCGTGATCTGCAGAAACTCAATGCGACTTTCGCTGATCAGTCTGAGGCTAAATCGACTGCAATGCCAACACATACAACCAGCAAAGTCACAATGTGGCGGCATGGGGAGGTACCGCCACTAGGACCTGCAGCAGAAGGCCGGGCCCGTGCTGGTAAACAGCTTGCTTACTGAGGAGGTACACACATTAGTCTCCAGCATCACAATATTTTCCGAGGCTTGAATTGGATTCAATGAGCTCCCCCCCTGCCCCTAACGCCACTGTTGACACAGATATAAGCAGCCATGTCTGAACCAACAAATTGAGAAGGCCGGCGGAGTAATTCCAAGAGGCGTCCACATGCTTCAGCCAATAGAGAAGATGTGGAGTAAATATGGAGTAGACCATCCGCGGAGTAAAAAAAGCAGAAATATATGGCAGGGCCAATACAAAATGCGTGGAGTAATTTCGGCCCGTTTTAAGAATACACTGTTATTTATGGTGGACTAGAATTACTCCACGGCCAGTTCAAGCAGGAAGAAACACACACAGACACACCAGGCGTTAAGAGTCTACGGGGGTGAAGGGGTTGGACGCCGTACTACTCCCTGACATCTCATAGCCGAGCCTTCACGCTTGGGTTCTGCCACTTCTGCAACTTTTGAAATGTCGGCGGCACTCGGCCTGGCAGGACATTGTCAACCTTCAGGCGACCTGTAACATCATCATATGGTCTCTTCTACTTAGCGTATGAAGCTGCAACGCGCCGGTGCGGGATCTATCTAAGAGGCCTCCCGTTTGCACAACATCCAACATTGAAATTCTGGGGCAAGGGGAGACACATCGAGTAAAGATGAAATCTAAAGCCAGCAGCCAGACTACAGACACAGTAGTTGCTGAATGGCAAACTTCCTGTGAGACACATGGACCTGCCATTCTCTCTCAAACATTGATGTCTGTACTAAAGCTTCCGGCAACATAAGAAAGCATCAACCCAACGGGAAAAGACTAGAGAAAAGCACGTTGGCTGCCAGTACTCTAGCATGCTCTGTTTTCATATGTACGAACCCCGAACAAATTCAGAATACGCGTCCAATCAGACAGTTTACAATGGCAGGAACACTTCAAGTGGTAAAGCTCTGGCATGCTGGTTTTTCATATGTACAAACCTCAAGCAAACCGTGTTCAAACCTCAAGTCTATGGGGCCGGACCATGCCATCAGGTGCAACCGGATTTAAAGGAAAGTTCAATTAATTTCTTTTTTGCGCTCGGCAACTGTAGATTTCCTCCGCTGCCTAGAATTGAAGTTTGATTGGGGTTTGTACATATGAAAAAACAACAGATCGAAGGTGTGCTCATGGCATGGCTTTCTCCAATAGAATGCGGGGCACAGAGATGTTTTCAAAGTATGTCTGGAGTTTGTACATATGAAAACACAGCACATCGAAGGTGTCACCAAGAAAGTGCTCATCCCTCAATGAAATGAGCTGCGTGCAGACATCAACAAGGTTTGTTTGAAGTTTGTACATATGAAAATACAGCAGAAGGAAGAGGAACAAAGCGTTGCAAACAAACGGACGGGTAAAGAATAGATGATCAAGACGTACGGGAAGCGAGGTGTATGCAAATCCGCCTACATGGAATTTCCCGGTGCAAGCATGCGACTCCAACTACATAACCTTGAAGCAAATCCAAATCATTGATACGCTTGTCGCCAAATTTCGTAAAGCCCATAATGCCACGCCACGGCATGACACTTTCAAGACACCAGGACAAGCTTCTCCAAACCCCAGGAACTTTGGAGACACTTGGAAGTACCTCTGCAGTTCCGTTGCATCGTCTTGAAGCCTGGAAGGCAGCATGTGTCAACTCATGGATACACCGTCATGGAGCAGCCTGTGGCAAGGGATTTGTTTCAGAGCTTAGCTGCCGGAATCATGCTTGTAGAACCATAGCAGAGCAGCGATAACTCACTCTGCTCGCATCCTGCCGCTTCCAACACAAGCCAAGCGGGAATTATCTACCACAAACTCCACAAAAGACAAGTTTTGGCTCCAAACTTGAAGCCAAAGTTTGGTCCCAAAAATGAAGCAATTTTTGGCTTCGCCTAATGAAACAATAGAAGCGGCCTTCCAGAAATTGAAGCTAAAAATGGCTTCCGTCAAAAGAAACACAAACGGTCCAAAACGAAAAGAAATGCCGCGGCGCCAAAAAAAGATTTCCCAATGAGTGTGCCCAGCAACCCTTTCACAGATGCTCGCATAACCGAGCCGTGTGTCTAGCATAAAGTTCCATTCTTAAACAGCGAAGCACGTAACTCTCTTCATGCGTCATCATGCCGAAGTAAAAACAATATACTGGTTTTTTCTATGTCATGTTGGCACTGAGGAGGTACACACATTAGTCTCCAGCATCACAATATTTTCCGAGGCTTGAATTGGATTCAATGAGCTCCCCCCCTGCCCCTAACGCCACTGTTGACACAGATATAAGCAGCCATGTCTGAACCAACAAATTGAGAAGGCCGGCGGAGTAATTCCAAGAGGCGTCCACATGCTTCAGCCAATAGAGAAGATGTGGAGTAAATATGGAGTAGACCATCCGCGGAGTAAAAAAAGCAGAAATATATGGCAGGGCCAATACAAAATGCGTGGAGTAATTTCGGCCCGTTTTAAGAATACACTGTTATTTATGGTGGACTAGAATTACTCCACGGCCAGTTCAAGCAGGAAGAAACACACACAGACACACCAGGCGTTAAGAGTCTACGGGGGTGAAGGGGTTGGACGCCGTACTACTCCCTGACATCTCATAGCCGAGCCTTCACGCTTGGGTTCTGCCACTTCTGCAACTTTTGAAATGTCGGCGGCACTCGGCCTGGCAGGACATTGTCAACCTTCAGGCGACCTGTAACATCATCATATGGTCTCTTCTACTTAGCGTATGAAGCTGCAACGCGCCGGTGCGGGATCTATCTAAGAGGCCTCCCGTTTGCACAACATCCAACATTGAAATTCTGGGGCAAGGGGAGACACATCGAGTAAAGATGAAATCTAAAGCCAGCAGCCAGACTACAGACACAGTAGTTGCTGAATGGCAAACTTCCTGTGAGACACATGGACCTGCCATTCTCTCTCAAACATTGATGTCTGTACTAAAGCTTCCGGCAACCTAAGAAAGCATCAACCCAACGGGAAAAGACTAGAGAAAAGCACGTTGGCTGCCAGTACTCTAGCATGCTCTGTTTTCATATGTACGAACCCCGAACAAATTCAGAATACGCGTCCAATCAGACAGTTTACAATGGCAGGAACACTTCAAGTGGTAAAGCTCTGGCATGCTGGTTTTTCATATGTACAAACCTCAAGCAAACCGTGTTCAAACCTCAAGTCTATGGGGCCGGACCATGCCATCAGGTGCAACCGGATTTAAAGGAAAGTTCAATTAATTTCTTTTTTGCGCTCGGCAACTGTAGATTTCCTCCGCTGCCTAGAATTGAAGTTTGATTGGGGTTTGTACATATGAAAAAACAACAGATCGAAGGTGTGCTCATGGCATGGCTTTCTCCAATAGAATGCGGGGCACAGAGATGTTTTCAAAGTATGTCTGGAGTTTGTACATATGAAAACACAGCACATCGAAGGTGTCACCAAGAAAGTGCTCATCCCTCAATGAAATGAGCTGCGTGCAGACATCAACAAGGTTTGTTTGAAGTTTGTACATATGAAAATACAGCAGAAGGAAGAGGAACAAAGCGTTGCAAACAAACGGACGGGTAAAGAATAGATGATCAAGACGTACGGGAAGCGAGGTGTATGCAAATCCGCCTACATGGAATTTCCCGGTGCAAGCATGCGACTCCAACTACATAACCTTGAAGCAAATCCAAATCATTGATACGCTTGTCGCCAAATTTCGTAAAGCCCATAATGCCACGCCACGGCATGACACTTTCAAGACACCAGGACAAGCTTCTCCAAACCCCAGGAACTTTGGAGACACTTGGAAGTACCTCTGCAGTTCCGTTGCATCGTCTTGAAGCCTGGAAGGCAGCATGTGTCAACTCATGGATACACCGTCATGGAGCAGCCTGTGGCAAGGGATTTGTTTCAGAGCTTAGCTGCCGGAATCATGCTTGTAGAACCATAGCAGAGCAGCGATAACTCACTCTGCTCGCATCCTGCCGCTTCCAACACAAGCCAAGCGGGAATTATCTACCACAAACTCCACAAAAGACAAGTTTTGGCTCCAAACTTGAAGCCAAAGTTTGGTCCCAAAAATGAAGCAATTTTTGGCTTCGCCTAATGAAACAATAGAAGCGGCCTTCCAGAAATTGAAGCTAAAAATGGCTTCCGTCAAAAGAAACACAAACGGTCCAAAACGAAAAGAAATGCCGCGGCGCCAAAAAAAGATTTCCCAATGAGTGTGCCCAGCAACCCTTTCACAGATGCTCGCATAACCGAGCCGTGTGTCTAGCATAAAGTTCCATTCTTAAACAGCGAAGCACGTAACTCTCTTCATGCGTCATCATGCCGAAGTAAAAACAATATACTGGTTTTTTCTATGTCATGTTGGCACTGAGGAGGTACACACATTAGTCTCCAGCATCACAATATTTTCCGAGGCTTGAATTGGATTCAATGAGCTCCCCCCCTGCCCCTAACGCCACTGTTGACACAGATATAAGCAGCCATGTCTGAACCAACAAATTGAGAAGGCCGGCGGAGTAATTCCAAGAGGCGTCCACATGCTTCAGCCAATAGAGAAGATGTGGAGTAAATATGGAGTAGACCATCCGCGGAGTAAAAAAAGCAGAAATATATGGCAGGGCCAATACAAAATGCGTGGAGTAATTTCGGCCCGTTTTAAGAATACACTGTTATTTATGGTGGACTAGAATTACTCCACGGCCAGTTCAAGCAGGAAGAAACACACACAGACACACCAGGCGTTAAGAGTCTACGGGGGTGAAGGGGTTGGACGCCGTACTACTCCCTGACATCTCATAGCCGAGCCTTCACGCTTGGGTTCTGCCACTTCTGCAACTTTTGAAATGTCGGCGGCACTCGGCCTGGCAGGACATTGTCAACCTTCAGGCGACCTGTAACATCATCATATGGTCTCTTCTACTTAGCGTATGAAGCTGCAACGCGCCGGTGCGGGATCTATCTAAGAGGCCTCCCGTTTGCACAACATCCAACATTGAAATTCTGGGGCAAGGGGAGACACATCGAGTAAAGATGAAATCTAAAGCCAGCAGCCAGACTACAGACACAGTAGTTGCTGAATGGCAAACTTCCTGTGAGACACATGGACCTGCCATTCTCTCTCAAACATTGATGTCTGTACTAAAGCTTCCGGCAACATAAGAAAGCATCAACCCAACGGGAAAAGACTAGAGAAAAGCACGTTGGCTGCCAGTACTCTAGCATGCTCTGTTTTCATATGTACGAACCCCGAACAAATTCAGAATACGCGTCCAATCAGACAGTTTACAATGGCAGGAACACTTCAAGTGGTAAAGCTCTGGCATGCTGGTTTTTCATATGTACAAACCTCAAGCAAACCGTGTTCAAACCTCAAGTCTATGGGGCCGGACCATGCCATCAGGTGCAACCGGATTTAAAGGAAAGTTCAATTAATTTCTTTTTTTGCGCGCGGCAACTGTAGATTTCCTCCGCTGCCTAGAATTGAAGTTTGATTGGGGTTTGTACATATGAAAAAACAACAGATCGAAGGTGTGGTCATGGCATGGCTTTCTCCAATAGAATGCGGGGCACAGAGATGTTTTCAAAGTATGTCTGGAGTTTGTACATATGAAAACACAGCACATCGAAGGTGTCACCAAGAAAGTGCTCATTCCTCAATGAAATGAGCTGCGTGCAGACATTAACAAGGTTTGTTTGAGGTTTGTACATATGAAAATACAGCAGAAGGAAGAGGAACAAAGCGTTGCAAACAATCGGACGGGTAAAGAATAGATGATCAAGACGTACGGGAAGCGAGGTGTATGCAAATCCGCCTACATGGAATTTCCCGGTGCAAGCATGCGACTCCAACTACATAACCTTGAAGCAAATCCAAATCATTGATACGCTTGTCGCCAAATTTCGTAAAGCCCATAATGCCACGCCACGGCATGACACTTTCAAGACACCAGGACAAGCTTCTCCAAACCCCAGGAACTTTGGAGACACTTGGAAGTACCTCTGCAGTTCCGTTGCATCGTCTTGAAGCCTGGAAAGCAGCATGTGTCAACTCATGGATACACCATCATGGAGCAGCCTGTGGCAAGGGATTTGTTTCAGAGCTTAGCTGCCGGAATCATGCTTGTTGAACAACAGCAGAGCAGCGATAACTCACTCTGCTCGCATCCTGCCGCTTCCAACACAAGCCAAGCGGGAATTATCTACCACAAACTCCACAAAAGACAAGTTTTGGCTCCAAACTCGAAGCCAAAGTTTGGTCCCAAAAATGAAGCAAGTTTTGGCTTCGCCTAATGAAACAATAGAAGCGGCCTTCCAGAAATTGAAGCTAAAAATGGCTTCCGTCAAAAGAAACACAAACGGTCCAAAACGAAAAGAAATGCCGCGGCGCCAAAAAAAGATTTCCCAATGAGTGTGCCCAGCAACCCTTTCACAGATGCTCGCATAACCGAGCCGTGTGTCTAGCATAAAGTTCCATTCTTAAACAGCGAAGCACGTAACTCTCTTCATGCGTCATCATGCCGAAGTAAAAACAATATACTGGTTTTTTCTATGTCATGTTGGCACTGAGGAGGTACACACATTAGTCTCCAGCATCACAATATTTTCCGAGGCTTGAATTGGATTCAATGAGCTCCCCCCTGCCCCTAACGCCACTGTTGACACAGATATAAGCAGCCATGTCTGAACCAACAAATTGAGACGGCTGGCGGAGTAATTCCAAGAGGCGTCCACATGCTTCAGCCAATAGAGAAGATGTGGAGTAAATATGGAGTAGACCATCCGCGGAGTAAAAAAAGCAGAAATATATGGTAGGGCCAATACAAAATGCGTGGAGTAATTTCGGCCCGTTTTAAGAATACACTGTTATTTATGGTGGACTAGAATTACTCCACGGCCAGTTCAAGCAGGAAGAAACACACACAGACACACCAGGCGTTAAGAGTCTACGGGGGTGGAGGGGTTGGACGCCCTACTACCCCCTGACATCTCATAGCCGAGCCTTCACTCTTGGGTTCTGCGACTTCTGCAACTTTTGGAATGTCGACAGCACTCGGCCTGGCAAGAAGGACGGGTGCAGGGCATTGTCAACCTTCAGGTGACCTGTAACATCATCATATGGTCTCTTCTACTTAGCGTGTGAAGCTGCAAGTGCCCAATGTCTCAACTCTAAATGTAGGAAGGCTTCCGCACTTGAAAAGATGTGAAAAATCGAACGCGCCGGTGCGGGATCTATCTAAGAGGCCTCCCGTTTGCACAGCATCCAACATTGAAATTCTGGGGCAAGGGGAGACACATCGAGTAAAGATGAAATCTAAAGCCAGCAGCCAGACTACAGACACAGTAGTTGCTGAGTGGCAAACTTCCTGTGAGACACATGGACCTGCCATTCTCTCCCAAACATTGAGGTCTGTACTAAAGCTTCCGGCAACAAAAGCAAGCATCAACCCAACGGGAAAAGACTCGAGAAAAGCACGTTGGCTGCCAGTACTCTAGCATGCTGTGTTTTCATATGTACAAACCCCAAACAAACTCAGAATACGCGTCCAATCAGACAGTTTACAATGGCAGGAACACTTCAAGTGGCAAAGCTCTGGCATGCTGGTTTTTCATATGTACAAACCTCAAGCAAACCTTGTTCAAACCTCAAATCTATGGGGCCGGACCATGCCAGCAGGTGCGACAGGATTTTTAAAGGAAAGTTCAATTAATTTCTTTTTTTGCGCGCGGCAACTGTAGATTTCCTCCGCTGCCTAGAATTGAGGTTTGATTGGGGTTTGTACATATGAAAACACAGCAGATCGAAGGTGTGGTCATGGCATGGCTTTCTCCAATAGAATGCGCAGCACAGAGATGGTTTCAAAGTATGCCTGGAGTTTGTACATATGAAAACACAGCACATCGAAGGTGTCACCAAAAAAGTGCTCATTCCTCAGTGAAATGAGCTGCGCGCAGACATTACAGTAACAAGGTTTGTTTGGGTTTGTACATATGAAAATACAGCCGAAGGAAGAGGAACAAAGCATTGCAAACAAAAACGACAGGTAAAGAACAGATGATCAAGACGTACGGGAAGCGAGCTGCATGCAGATCCGCCTGCATGGATTTTCGCGGTGCAAGCATGCAACTCCAACTACATAACCTGAAAGCAAATCCAAATCATTGACACGCTTGTCGCCAAATTTCGTAAAGCCCATGATGCCACGCCACAGCATGACACTTTCAAGACACCAGGACAAGCTTCTCCAAACCCCAGCAACTTTGGAGACACTTGGAAGTATCTCTGCAGTTCCGTTGCATCGTCTTGAAGCCTGGAAGGCAGCATGTGTCAATTCATGGATACACCGTCATGGAGCAGCCTGTGGCAAGGAATTTGTTTCAGAGCTTAGCTGCCGGAATCATGCTTGTAGAACCACAGCAGAGCAGCGACAACTCACTCTGCTCGCATCCTGCCGCTTCCAACACAAGCCAAGCGGGAATTATCTACCACACAAACTCCAAAAAAAGACAAGTTTTGGCTCCAAACTCGAAGCCAAAGTTTGGTCCCAAAAATGAAGCCATTTTTGGCTTCGCCTAATGAAACAATAGAAGCGGCCTTCCAGAAATTGAAGCTAAAAATGGCTTCCGTCGAAAGAAACACAAACGGTCCAAAACCAAAGGAAATGCCGCGGCGCCAAAAAAAGATTTCCCAACGAGTGTGCCCAGCAACCCTTTTACAGATGCTCGCATAACCGAGCCGTGTGTCTAGCATAAAGTTCCCATTCAAACAGCGAAGCACGTAACTCTCTTCATGCGTCATCATGCCAGAAGTAAAAATCATACACCGGTTTTTTCTATGCCATGTTGGCACTGAGGAGGTACACACATGAGTCTCCAGAATCACAATATTTTCTGAGGCTTGAATTGGATTCAATGAGCTCCCCCCTGCCTCTAACGCCAATGTTGACACAGATATAAGCAGCCATGTCTGAACCAACAAAATTGAGAAGGCCGGCGGAGTAATTCCAAGAGGCGTCCACATGCTTCAGCCAATAGAGAAGATGTGGAGTAAATATGGAGTAGACCATCCGCGGAGTAAAAAATGCAGAAATATATGGCAGGGCCAATACAAAATGCGTGGAGTAATTTCGGCCCGTTTTAAGAATACACTGTTATTTATGGTGGACTAGAACTACTCCACGGCCAGTTCAAGCAGGAAGAAACACACACAGACACACCTGGCGTTAAGAGTCTACGGGGGTGAAGGGGTTGGACGCCGCACTACTCCCTGACATCTCATAGCCGAGCCGTCACGCTTGGGTTCTGCCACTTCTGCAACTTTTGAAATGTCGGCGGCACTCGGCCTGGCAGGACATTGTCAACCTTCAGGCGACCTGTAACATCATCATATGGTCTCTTCTACTTAGCGTATGGAGCTGCAAGTGCCCAGTGTCTCAACTGTAAATGTAGGAAGGCTTCCACACTTGAAAAGACGTGAAAAATCGAACGCGCCGGTGCGGGATCTATCTAAGAGGCCTCCCGTTTGCACAACATCCAACATTGAAATTCTGGGGCAAGGCGAGACACATCGAATAAAGATGAAATCTAAAGCCAGCAGCCAGACTACAGACACAGTAGTTGCTGAGTGGCAAACTTCCTGTGAGACACATGGACCTGCCATTCTCTCTCAAACATTGAGGTCTGTACTAAAGCTTCCGGCAACATAAGAAAGCATCAACCCAACGGGAAAAGACTCGAGAAAAGCACGTTGGCTGCCAGTACTCTAGCATGCTGCTTTTTCATATGTATAAACCCCGAACAAACTCAGAATACGCGTCCAATCAGACAGTTTACAATGGCAGGAACACTTCAAGTTCTAAAGCTCTGGCATGCTGGTTTTTCATATGTACAAACCTCAAGCAAACCATGTTCAAACCTCAAGTCTATGGGGCCGGACCATGCCATCAGGTGCAACAGGATTTAAAGGAAAGTTCAATTAATTTCTTTTTTTGCGCGCGGCAACTGTAGATTTCCTCCGCTGCCTAGAATTGAAGTTTGAAAGGGGGTTGTACATATGAAAAAACAACAGATCGAAGATGTGGTCATGGCATGGCTTTCTCCAATAGAATGCGGGGCACAGAGATGTTTTCAAAGTATGTCTGGAGCTTGTACATATGAAAACACAGCACATCGAAGGTGTCACCAAGAAAGTGCTCATTCCTCAATGAAATGAGCTGCGCGCAGACATTAACAAGGTTTGTTTGAGGTTTGTACATATGAAAATACAGCAGAAGGAAGAGGAACAAAGCGTTGCAAACAAACGGACGGGTAAAGAATAGATGATCAAGACATACGGGAAGCGAGGTGTATGCAAATTCGCCTACATGGAATTTCCCGGTGCAAGCATGCGACTCCAACTACATAACCTTGAAGCAAATCCAAATCATTGATACGCTTGTCGCCAAATTTCGTAAAGCCCATAATGCCACGCCACGGCATGACACTTTCAAGACACCAGGACAAGCTTCTCCAAACCCCAGCAACTTTGGAGACACTTGGAAGTACCTCTGCAGTTCCATTGCATCGTCTTGAAGCCTGGAAGGCAGCATGTGTCAACTCATCGATACACCGTCATGGAGCAGCCTGTGGCAAGGGATTTGTTTCAGAACTTAGCTGCCGGAATCATGCTTGTAGAACCACAGCAGAGCAGCGACAACTCACTCTGCTCGCATCCTGCCGCTTCCAACACAAGCCAAGCGGGAATTACTTACCACAAACTCTAAAAAAGACAAGTTTTGGCTCCAAACTCGAAGACAAAGTTTGGTCCCAAAAATGAAGCCATTTTTGGCTTCGCCTAATGAACAATAGAAGCGGCCTTCCAGAAATTGAAGCTAAAAATTGCTTCCGTCAAAAAAAACACAAACGGTCCAAAACGAAAAGAAATGCCGCGGCGCCAAAAAAAAAATCCCAATGAGTGTGCCCAGCAACCCTTTTGCAGATGCTCGCATAACCGAGCCGAGTGTCTAGCATAAAGTTCCATTCTTCAAACAGCGAAGCACGTAACTCTCTTCATGCGTCATCATGCCAGAAGTAAAAATCATACACCGGTTTTTTCTATGCCATGTTGGCACTGAGGAGGTACACATGTGAGTCTCCAGAATCACAATATTTTCTGAGGCTTGAATTGGATTCAATGAGCTCCCTCCTGCCTCTAACGCCAATGTTGACACAGATACAAGCAGCCATGTCTGAACCAACAAAATTGAGAAGGCCGGCGGAGTAATTCCAAGAGGCGTCCACATGCTTCAGCCAATAGAGAAGATGCGGAGTAAATATGGAGTAGACCATCCGCGGAGTAAAAAATGCAGAAATATATGGCAGGGCCAATACAAAATGCGTGGAGTAATTTCGGCCCGTTTTAAGAATACACTGTTATTTATGGTGGACTAGAACTACTCCACGGCCAGTTCAAGCAGGAAGAAACACACACAGACACACCTGGCGTTAAGAGTCTACGGGGGTGAAGGGGTTGGACGCCGCACTACTCCCTGACATCTCATAGCCGAGCCTTCACGCTTGGGTTCTGCCACTTCTGCAACTTTTGAAATGTCGGCGGCACTCGGCCTGGCAGGACATTGTCAACCTTCAGGCGACCTGTAACATCATCATATGGTCTCTTCTACTTAGCGTATGAAGCTGCAAGTGCCCAGTGTCTCAACTGTAAATGTAGGAAGGCTTCCACACTTGAAAAGACGTGAAAAATCGAACGCGCCGGTGCGGGATCTATCTAAGAGGCCTCCCGTTTGCACAACATCCAACATTGAAATTCTGGGGCAAGGGGAGACACATCGAGTAAAGATGAAATCTAAAGCCAGCAGCCAGACTACAGACACAGTAGTTGCTGAGTGGCAAACTTCCTGTGAGACACATGGACCTGCCATTCTCTCTCAAACATCGAGGTCTGTACTAAAGCTTCCGGCAACATAAGAAAGCATCAACCCAACGGGAAAAGACTCGAGAAAAGCACGTTGGCTGCCAGTACTCTAGCATGCTCTGTTTTCATATGCACGAACCCCGAACAAATTCAAAACACGCGTCCAATCAGACAGTTTACAATGGCAGGAACACTTCAAGTGGTGAAGCTCTGGCATGCTGGTTTTTCATATGTACAAACCTCAAGCAAACCATGTTCAAACCTCAAGTCTATGGGGCCGGACCATGCCATCAGGTGCAACCGGATTTAAAGGAAAGTTCAATTAATTTCTTTTTTTGCGCGCGGCAACTGTAGATTTCCTCCACTGCCTAGAATTGAAGTTTGCTTGGGGTTTGTACATATCAAAAAACAACAGATCGAAGGTGTGGTCATGGCATGGCTTTCTCCAATAGAATGCGGGGCACAGAGATGTTTTCAAAGTATGTCTGGAGTTTGTACATATGAAAACACAGCACATCGAAGGTGTCACCAAGAAAGTACTCATTCCTCAATGAAATGAGCTGCGTGCATACATTAACAAGGTTTGTTTGAGGTTTGTACATGTGAAAATACCGCAGAAGGAAGAGGAACAAAGCGTTGCAAACAAACGGACGGGTAAAGAATAGATGATCAAGACGTACGGGAAGCGAGGTGTATGCAAATCCGCCTACATGGAATTTCCCGGTGCAAGCATGCGCCTCCAACTACATAACCTTGAAGCAAATCCAGATCATTGACACGCTTGTCGCCAAATTTCGTAAAGCCCACAATGCCACGCCACGGCATGACACTTTCAAGACGCCAGGACAAGCTTCTCCAAACCCCAGCAACTTTGGAGACACTTGGAAGTACCTCTGCAGTTCCGTTGCATCGCCTTGAAGCCTGGAAGGCAGCATGTGTCAACTCATGGATACACCGTTATGGAGCAGCCTGTGGCAAGGGATTTGTTTCAGAGCTTAGCTGCCGGATTCATGCTTGTAGAACCGCAGCAGAGCAGCGACAACCCACTCTGCTCGCATCCTGCCGCTTCCAACACAAGCCAAGCGGGAATTATCTGCCACAAACTCCAAAAAAGACAAGTTTTGGCTCCAAAC
>CAMXCT020004132.1:415-45077 GCA_947184155.2 Cladocopium goreaui | reverse complement strand
CATTGTTTTACCCACATTACAGCAATATTAGGATGATTTTTCCTAGCTATAAACCTCTACATTTTGGTTTCCAGGGATTTCCCAGCGAGCCGAAGGTTTTGTGCACCGTCATCCGCACCATCCGCTGAGCGACGGTTTGTCCATCATCCAGCCGATCACCACCTGACAGCCCAGAAGTCCATGAGTCCATGATTGCTTCGAGGATACCTGTAAAATGGTGACAGAATACTGGGATAGCAAGCTCAAAACCACGTAATTTGGGGGACCAGACAGCGTCCCCCTCTGATTAAATAGGGGGTACTACATATAAAACTCATAATGGAACAGCTATTTTGATGTGAACAGAGGGGGTACAGGGTAACTTGACCCATCCCCATATGGGATGAATCACTTAAACTTTCTGATGATGAAGCACCACGTGGATTTGCCTAGAGAACGCCCCTAAGAAATGTCACATATTCCCTATAGATTCCCCAGTCATGGGGGATTTCCCATTTGGAATATGCCCAAAATCAGCGACCAAAGCCCGGACCAAGAACTGTTTTTTTTCCGGCCCCTGAGCTTAGCTGAGTATCACATTTTTTGGACCCAAATCCATGGTTCTTGGTCCATGGTCACCAATGGAATCCCCAGATGGGGTCGAACCATGCCCCACTTGTGACCATCCCGGACCATCCCCAGTGCGTCCCAATTGAGCCCCCGAGCGCAGAGTGGAATCACAAAAACCTCAGGCGGTGAGAACGCGATGGCTATGTAACAGCATCATGTGGGAAAGCCACAAAGTCACCATTTGTATGGGTGCGATTTCAACCATCCCCAATTGGTAGGTTTATGGCATTGGGTGAATCCTATATTCATGGTGATATGATCGAGGAATATCGAGGATATACTCATCCACTGGTACCATACTCTTGATCCGGACCCAGTGGTTGGCTCCTATCTCAATCCTTGTTCGTTTCAAGAGCCCTTCTTGGTTGCTACCCCTCGTGTTAACTAACATAGATATGGAAAACACACCATTTCTAGACCATGGGTTTCCAAAGTCTGATTTCTTCCTCCTTAAATCCTCAATTTCTGAGACCCCAGTGGCCCCATTGTTTCTAAATTTTCTTGTTTCACCTTTCCATTTTTGATGAAACCGTCGATTTTTTGTCGGTTGACTCACAATTTTCGTCACTTCACAGGCTAAAGCGAAAAAAACTGGTTGGTGGTTTCAACCCCTCTATCCCTCTGAACAATATTAGTCAGTTGGGATTATTATTCCATATATTATGGAAAATAAAAAATGTTCCAAACCACCACGTTTTCTGTCTGCGTGCAAGCTCGGTTGTGGGACGTTCCAAACCACCAACCAGAAAATGTTGGCGGTCAAATCCGATTTCGGCGCAGTAACACGGCCCGTTAAATCTCCCATGTTTCGGATGCAACATCCAATTTTAGATGGTTCGGATCCACAGTTTTCGCTCAAGTTTGGTGGTTCGAATTCCATCTTTTGGCACTTGGATCCAAACACATCTGCTGCCATCCACATGTCATGCTCAGCATTTTCAGCTGTGAACTTCCACATTTTCTGCTGTTTGTTCGTTATATCATGATCGTCTCATAAACCATAGAATTCACCAAGTTATGTGCGTCAACTTAGCTGTCGTAAACTGGGGACTCACCTTGCATTATCAGCAAAAATTTGGTTGCCAATCACAGTACATATTAAGTATAAAGGCTTTGTCCATATATCAAGTATGTCAATTAACAATCATCATATATCACCAATCATCTACCATATGTTTGATGCTTCAACAACCTATAAATTCATGTATAAATATGTGAAGCAAATATTCCCTATGTCTTATCAATTTATATAAACTAGATCAGTTACATCAAGTATATCAAACATTTCTATACATTTCTCCCTATGGGGGTACCCCCAAATCATCCAAGTCATTAAACCATGACGACTGGGGATCCCCCATGAGGCCCATGACACCTCCGTTTTTCATGAGCAAGGATACTGGTATACACAAATGGATCTTAAAATGGATCTCAAAATTGGCAAATCGGAGTAACAAATCTATAATCCATGGGTTATCACCATAACTGGTTGGTGGTTGACCTACCCCTCTGAAAAATGATGGACTTCGTCAGTTGAGATGATTTTCCATTCCCAATATATGGAACATAAAATTCCATGGTTCCAGTCACCACCAACCAGCCAATTTTTATTGATATCGGAAACAAAATTCCGGTCACAGGTATTGGATGAAGGTGGATCAAGAAACCCAGATATCTCCAGGTCACAGGTATCCCAGATATAATCCCAGATTAATCCATTGATATCCCTAGAAATAATATCATCCCAATCTTTGCATTTACAGGATAAAAAAAAAACTTGATCTAGGATTTCTAGATAATAGATATAATATGATCTATTATGTTTTAGATAATAATGCCTATTTTAGATGATAATAATGGATTTATGTTTTAGATAATAACCACAGGATGCCCCCCACCCCCAATTATAAGTTGGTTTATAACTCCATCTAAATATAGTTATACGTATCATACACTATTGTTATGATAGTTATTTGCACCAACTTAGCTAATGAACTGGGGCCCCATCCTGTATAGTTGTATATATGTATTCCATTAATATCCCATTATATCCCATTCATATTCCATTAACATTCCATTTCATCACCGTTGACTATAGTATCAGAGGTTCTATAACAGATTGTTTAGATAATAACATACAGTAATAACATATAATAACCATAATAGCCATAGTTATTACATTATTGTTTAGATAACAAGAATAACCACTGATTGGTGGTTTTAACCATCTTGAAAAATATGAAAGTCAATGGGAAGGTTTATCCATATATTGTGGAAAAATGTTTGAAACCACCAATCAGATGTATAATCCTCAAACACCCCGCTGGTTCCAGTGCTTCCAGGTCGCAGAGATCTGCACGGCAGAGCCCACAGCACTGCCCAAGGCGATCCTCGGTCGGAGCTACGTGGCGTGGCGGGAGGTTGAAGAGACCCACTTAGCAACTGGTTGTGGGTATACATGGTTACACATGGTTATTAACTGGTTGGTGGTTGAGCCACCCCTCTGAAAAATATGAAAGTCAGTTGGGATTATGACATTCCCAATATATGGAAAAAAATGTTCCAAACCACCAACCAGTTCATGATTGTGAGTGGTTATTTTCATGGTTATGAGTGGTTATTTTCATGGTTAAAATCGTCCCATTTTTATGGGGAATCCCAGTCAGTATCTGGTTAGCAATGCTTAATAATGATTCATAGTGATTACCATACTGGCCATGAATGATTACTATATATTACTATGGCTAATATAACGGGTGTCATAAAAAAATATGGCTAATTTGGTAACCTTCAATGATGAGGGTGAAATATGGCTACTGCTGATCAATGTTTTTCTTTTAAGGGCGAATCAATGGGGACTTAAATAGAAACATCATCCCATTTTGCTGATCACCCAAGGGTTTTTTAATGTCTTTAGTCACCCAAAACGCTTTACTGGTTGGTGGTTGAGCCCTACCCCTCTGAAAAATGATGGAGTTTGTCAAATGGGATGATGACATTCCCAATATATGGAAAATTGTTATTCCCAATATTCCCAATATTCCCAATTAATATAGAGGAACATAAAATTCCCAATGTTCCAAACCACCAGAAACGGCTCAAACCATGGTGGAATTTCTTGGTGATTCACTCAGGGAATCAACCTCAATTACCAACTGTGAGCCGCCAAATAGGACTTTAAATATCTTGAATCATCCCCAAAAATAGCTTATTGCTATTGTTTCTGACTTCTTGTTTTAACCTATAACAAGTATGTTTTCATATGTTTCATGTCTTGCAGGAAACATTGGGGATTTCACACAGTAGACATGGATCATTTACTTCCCGTGGAACATGTGAAGGGGAACCCTCGGATTTGAGGGTCGCTGTTTCATCGGGCAAGGGGTTACACACATATTGCCATAAAATGTGGGTAAAACAATGTCATGTTTACCATCCCCCAGGAAAATCAGCATGTTTATGACGGTGGGATTAGGTTACCATTCCCAGTCATTCGTGGTTTATGGCATTGTTTCACCCACATTAGTCGCTTAGCCGCTTAGGACTGCCCCCGATCTGGGTCATTTTTCCATGAATCCAGAGATTCAAGGTACAAATTTCGACAAATTTCCTGCCGAGTTTGGCCAAAAGCTTGAAATCTTACAGCTGCAGCATACGCCCATTCTTGTTTGTTTCTGACCCCATTGTGAAATGGGTGGGTCTGTGTGATTATCTTAGGCTTATCTCAAAAATGGCAATCATTCAGGAAAGTAATGGTTACTGTGCGGATGGACTGGGAGAAGCAGGGAGCAGAAGCGGATGCTTTGCTTTTGAGCAACGCATGCAGGCAGACATCTGATCCAGTGAATCAAGTCACACAGAATTCCAAGCCGGGGAATGCAGCCCCCAATGAATGTAAAGTCACCTACCACTCTACAAGATTCCGTTGAACTGGCTATCCTTTTGTCTCTGCTCCTCTTTGACAGAATCCCGAAAAGCCTCAAGGGCCGAAATCATTGAACAAACCGGAGCAGTGCAAGCGCTGCCGTCTGGCTCCGATGGTGTCCAGCGTGCCCATTGTATGCACGAGGGACGTGTCCTGGTATTGTGCCCACAGGGCACTGGCCCCTCCGAACCGCAGCGAATGTGTGCCCAAGTCGCTCTCTGGGAGATTCAGGCCCTTGGCCGCCCGTTCAATCAGGGCTTGGATCGCTGCTCTAGGGACTGGCTTGTCATCCCTAGTCCTGAACAGCAAGTCTTCTGCTTCATTTCCTCCTTGGTACCTTTGTGGGAAGTGCAAGTACAGTTGGATCAGGGCCTTGACTGCACACACCTCGTGCTCCGTGCGGAAATGATTTCTCACTTGGCCTCTGTTATAGATATCTGTTTTTGAGCCTCTCACAAGGAGCGTCACTTCGTCAGCTTCTGCGATCTGATCCAGACCCAGGGCGTTTCCATTCAGTATCCAAAAAAAATCGGGGGTCGAGCATCAGAATAATCCCGTGCCCCAAATGTGTTAAACACCCAAAAACCATCCAAAAACCATGGTTTAGTATACGGAATTTACACATTGGTGTTTTACATAAGAGAGGATGGAATTTTCCATTATCCAATATTATCCATATGACACCCATTAATGGATCCATTCGATAATATCCCCTCATATTATCAGATGGATTATCCCAAAAATTAAATACCCATAAATACCCATAATGGATTAATGGATAATATCCCCTCATATTATATCAATTATCATATGGATTATCCCAAAATTAAATACCCATTTGTTGTTATTTTCCATTGTTACCCCATTTTCCATTCCATGAAATCATCAATCCCATTCAATAACCACGACAAACAACACCAAGTCGTGGGAACTGATGGGCCATGGAAAGCAACAAACCTGAACCAAACAAAAAGCAACGGAAAATCCAAAAAGGGTGGCGAACTAGCCACGAATCCTAAGTAGGTTAGTTCACCCTGGATTTGAAGATGTGGGATTTTTGTAGGGTTAATCCACTTACAAGGGTTTTCACTAAGCTACTTACGATCCTGGATCGTAGTGAGCCACGGATCGTATTTATCGTCCTGGAGATGGAAATGACTGGACTATTTATAGTGAGATTTTTATCTCATCACTCCTGCAGTTTAAAACCTCATATGTATGGTAAAACCTCATATGGAAAAATCTATGGTAAAACTATGGTTAAACCATGGTTTCCTGGTTGGTGTTTGAGCCACCCTTCTGAAAAATGATGGAGTTCGTCAGTTGGGATGATGACATTCCCAAGTGTATGGAAAGTCATAAAAATTCATGTTCCAAACCACCAACCAGATGAATATGGACATGTCAAACATCTTCACCAAAATGAGATGATCTGACTGAGGATGTCAATGACGTTTGACAGAAACATAAATATAATCTATAATTTATTCATGTTAATGATCTATAGTTCATATATTTATGAATATGGACATATCATAGTTCATATATTTATGTTAATAGTTAATAATCTATAGATCATATATGTTAATGAACTTATATGCTATGTTTATTAGTAATTATTAGTATATGATTATTATCATCATACTATGTGTATCTATGTGTTCATATATGAATATGTTGTCTATAGCATACTAGTTCATATATGTTAATAATCTATAGTTTATGATGGTTATAGTTCAATGGATTTCTTTCATTTGAAACCTCCATTCTTGATGGGGATCTCCCAGCGTCAGCTATGGGCAGCTATGACCGGATGGGTTTTCTATGGTTTTCTCATAACCAGTAAGTAACCAGTATGAAGTATCATAGGAACCATTAAGAATAGATAATAATAACCATAATAACCATAGTTATTACATTATTGTATAGATAATAAGAATAATCCATGAATATGAAAAAAATATTTAGGAAACAACAGGTTTCATAACCAAATGAAAATTAATAATAGTTAATATGGTTTCATAACCATTCATAATAACTGCTTGGTGGTGCAATAACCACCTTGAAAAATGATGGAGTTCGTCAATGGGAAGGATAACATCCCATATACTGTGAGGGCCCATGGCCTTGAAGCTTCCAAGGTTTCATTTTAGGGGGCTGGAAATGTAGGCCCTGTATCAGTGATGGTTCCAAGCCGTGCTTGTCATAGTATAAACACTACAGGTTCACATAATACATATTTACAAACTGTTTCTTGATACTTTTACCAGAAAACTACCCAAACATCTTCACATGCAACGCAGATGGTACAGGAAATGCATCAGGGCAGCTGGGATGACCAATGGGTTCTGCAGCCTTTTTGCTACAAAAGCCTCAAGCGTTTGGAACCCACCGTGGTTCAGCTACTTCTCTTTTTACCATGTCGGATGATGCAGCTGCCACTGCACCAGCTGCCGCAGTGCCAGCTGGAGCTGCACCACTCACTCGTGGACAAGACCAGTTGCCAGCCTTACGCGCAGCAAGGGCCGTGCTGAAGCAGCAGCTGAAAGAATCGACCAAAGAGATTCGCAAGGAGCCAAATGTTCCGCCCTTGCCATTTTACCCTTGGTGTGGAGAACAGATTTTGGAGCCAAATCCTATAGACACGGAGCAAAATAAAGTTAAAACATTTCAAAATACTGTTAGGAGCTTGTTGAGCAAATCCCATAGGCACGGAGCCAAATAAGGTTAAGACATCTCAAAATACTGTTAGGAGCTTGTTGGGCAAATCCTATAGGCACGGAGCAAAATAAGGTTAAGAAAGTCCACATAATAAGAAAATGAATAGAATCATCTAATTCTTTTGATTGTGAATTTCCAGGTTCTTAACCTTATTTGCTCCAATTCCATTAGGATTGCAGTCCGGAAGTCTTCCCTGTATTTTTCGAATCCTTAACCTTATTTGCTTCACTTACATTGGGATTGCACTCTGGAAGTCTTACCCTTATTTCGCCACCCCTTACCCTGATTGCTCCATTTACATTAGGATTGCACCACGCAAATTGACACTCACCTCCCGGAGCCTCATCCTTATATCATCTCATCACACAATTTTCAGCATATTCGCCACATCCGGCAGCTCGGCTGCTGGCGGCTGTGGCGGCTGTGGCGGCTGCTGCTGGCTATGGCGGCTGCTGCTGGATGCAGCGGCTGTGGCGGCTGCTGCTGGCTGCGGCTGTGGTGGGTGCGGCAGCTTGGTGGATGCGGGTTGCTATGGCAGAGGCCATTGGCTTCAGCGCCATCACCTGGAGGGAGGGTTCACATCATATTGGCACTTGTTGGCTAGATTTTCCTCCTAAGTTTGCAAGTAGATGAGATTTGGCATTGGGTTGTTGCGGCTGGCCGTGGCTAGGGCGCCTGCGTTTCTTTCGTTTGTGTCTTGTCCTCCTTGTGGTCTTTGTCCCTGTCTTCTTGTATCTCTCCCCTGTTTCTCCCCTCGTTTGTTTTCCTGCCATTGTCGCCCTGTGCAGGTGCCTACAGCGACCTCGAGCTCTACACGCAGCGGCCCCTTGGCTTGCTTGTGGTTGCTGCTTGCTGCTACTGCTGCTGGTGTTGCTGCTGCTGTCGCTGTTGTTTGTTGCTGGCCTGGCTGCTTCTGCTGGTTGCTGCTGCTGCTGCCGGTTGCTGTTGCTTCTGGTGGCTGTTGCTGCTGTTGTCTTCCTGTCGCTGTTGTTCTTGCTGCTTGTGATTGTTCTTGCTGTTGGTGTCGTTGTTGGTGCTGCTGTTGCCCCTTTTTGGTACTCTTTCTCTCTCTCTTGCTTTCTTTCGCCTTGTTTCCTTCTCTTCTGCTTGCCCTCTCTCTCTCCCTGTCCTGCTCGTTGTCTTTGTGGCTGTTTGTCTTGTCTGTTCTCTCTTCCTTGTTCTCTCCGCCTCTGTCTGTCTCTGTCTCTATACTCTCTGACCTTGACCTCTACTCCCTAGCCCGGCCAGCACTATCACTTCTGACTGCGCCAGATTGAAGTGACAGAATCAGTTTGACTCAAAGTATGACTCGCAGTATGAATGCAGTATGAATCAATGAATGAGATAAGCAGGTAGGAAATGGCGGAATGATGGCGGAATATTTGATCTACTTGAGCTGAGCTATGGTATGGTATATCTTACACATTGTCCAGTTGCAGCCGCATCGTCAGCCGCAATTTTTTTTTTGAGCAGCCTTGTAGAAAACAGCCCAGGAGTCACAACCTATATGGTAATCGATCTAAAGGTCCTTGCAAAGAGTTTTAATTGCGAAGACCGTTCATGTTATGCTGGAAAGTAACATGTTTATTCACGAAGAATGGCCGTTTGCGGATAAAGTAATTTTGATCAACAACCATATAACATATGCCAATGTGAATGCGTTTTTGAAGGCTGCTTTATTCTAATTCGCACGTATGCTTGCATCATTCAATGGCATGAAGCGCCGGAGATTGCGGTCAAAGCAAAGGCCTCCCCCATGCTATGATGAAAAAAGAGAAAGTGAGGACGGTCATGTTCTACCACTTGCTGCGAGTGCAGCTGTTGCAGTTGGCGAGAGTCATGCATGTGAGGCGGGCCCTGCAGAAGCGGAAATTGTTGATGCTGCAAACGCAGCCCTTGCTGAAGCTGTGGACAATGATGGGCATGAAAATGCAGATGCCGCTATTCGTTGGCAGTTGCTGAGTAAGTATAAGGCTGTGCAAGGCTTGGTTGCAGCTGTGATTCGTGAGAAGAGCGATGAGGAGCTCCACAACATTTCAATCAACATCATCTTGGACGATATCCAGGCAAAAGCTTCCAACAAAATCAGCATGTCAGAACTTCTGGAGGAGAAAGACGAGTTTGTAGCGGCTACAATGTCCGCAGTTCCAAAAGAGCTATCTCGACGATTGCTTCTTGCTGTGAACAAGCCACAGGCGCATGCCAGGCGACCAGCACAAATAGATTCACAATGTGTCCAAAAGACTTACCTGCTCACCTTCTCCAACCTGGATCCAAGCAATGCTCCCACCAGGGAAACCATCCTTGAGACCGTCTTGCAGGCATTTGGCGCTGCAGGCTATGGTTCGGATGTTTGCGTGACGCATGCCTGCGTCTTCCGGGAGACGCATGGCAGTGGACAGTGGCACTTCCATGTGCCGACAGCATTGTCGCACCCTTGTCGATGGGTTGGATGGAAAAAATAGTTGTCGAAAGCTGGCTACATTGCTCATTTTGCCAACATGGCTATTGATTACCACAGCAAGCACAGAAAAATGCAATATGCCCATATGTTGCGGTACCTCTGGTTGCCATCTGACATGAAGGGCCTGTCCGCCTTGGACAAAGATCCCTTGTTGTGGTGCAGTGGGGGCCGGAAGCATCCGCCTCTTCTAGATGCGATCAATGGGGTCTTGGACAGTACTGCAATTGAAGAGAAGGTGGCAGAGCGTTTTTTGCAGCGTTGGTCTGCGGGCAAGCGTGGGCCATGCAAATTCTCTGACTTGGAGTTATGGCCAATAGTGAAAGAACTTGGGCTCACTGCCGATGACCCTGTCCTGCTTGCTAAACTCCTTCAGCATGGGCGAAATTCCGGAAATGAAAGATTGCTGAACTACCTCTTCCGCACAAACAACACCATCAGAGAGAAGGTCGCCATGTGCTGCACACTAGAATCATGTGATCGCGTCATCGCAGATTCTCAGACAACTACGTGGAAGCGTGTCACTGCCGCCTTGGGGCGACAGTGTTGTTGTGACAGAACTTGGGCACCAGAAGCTCGCGAGATTCTCCGCAACAATAACATTGAGGAGGGGAAGCTTTGCCAACATTTGCGTCAGGCCCTCATGCTGGGCATGCAGAAGAAGGGAGATGCAGTATGCTTCACAGGTTCCGGAAACGAGGGCAAAAGCTTCATTTTGAAGCCATTGCGTGAAATTTTCCAGCGCGTGCCTTGGCTACCGCTTTCACATCACATGGTTTCTGACCCTCACCCGTTTCCCAACGATCATATTTTTTAAAAAGATCCACTTGCGGACAAGTTTCTGCCCCCCGGGGGGACTCAAGTACTATGCACATATTTGTTGATGCCCGAGACGAGTCCAGTAACTGGGAATTGATTCTTGTAACGGGATTTTCACGCCTTGGTACCATCGAGATCTATCAACCTGTAACTATGGGCCATGGGGACCAACAATACCCAACTCTTGCCATGCATTCTTAACATGGTAGACCTTATTTCCTTGTTTGTGGCCTCCCCTTTTTGGACGGCCAGACGTTGATGTGCCCTCCTCAGAGCAGCCGAGGTGTTCGCCTGTCCAGCTCGAGGGTCGTATCCTCTCTTACATTTGCCGCAGTCCCAAGTGGTCATTTTAGATGATTGGAGACCTGACCATGGAGCCTTGGATGTCAGCAGTACCTTATTATGGTTGGAAAGTGCGACGCTACGCATCAATCGGCCATTGAACTTGTACAGTGGCCATTTGGATTTTCGACCGACACAACCCACTTTTCTCACATGTAACTGGCAATCGTTGTTTGTGCCGAAAGGGTGCTGGTCCGAGAGTGAGTTGCTGATGCTCCAGTCCAGACTGACCATTTACCGTTTCCAGCATAGAATCGAAAATTTGAAGGACATCCCGGCATGTCCATGTTGCTTCACCATGTTCATACTCTCTGGAGGGAAAAATGTAGCAAAATTTCTTGTTGCAGGATTCCCGAGTGTCTAGCTGTGTGCTGACTGCACCTAATTAAATGTTAAAGGAGCCGCTGTCACTGGTCCATCCGTTTTGCATGTTTCTCCCGACAACATAGAAAGTACCCAGCCCCATATAAAAACCCCTCGCCCCGAAATCAAAGTTGATTGTTTCATTGGACCTGGATCCGCGGCAGTGACGCTGTACTATATTTGGATGCCAGCAAGTCTCCAGTTTGCGAAAAACAACATTGATTTAGAGGGGCATGGGGGAGGATGATTGTATGACTTCTTTCCCTCTGCCTCTGATTGCATTTCATTGCCTTCGTTTCTGCCGGTGCTTTCTGCATATATCTCTCCGCCTTGTTGCTTCCATTTCTGCAGCTCAGGTTTGTGGCCCATCGCAGACACTCGTGGGGGACAGAAAAAGGGCCTGATTCGGCAGCATGAGCCAGTGTCGTACTTGTGGCCCCTCCTTGTGTGTGTGTGTCTCTGTCTCTACATCACTGTAGTTGCAGCCAGGGGTGCCACCGATTTCCGATTCATTTGCAGTCACTAGAGTTCATTCCTCAAGTGTTTTTGTTTCCAACAATTCCTCTTATGTCATAGCCATGGTTGGCAGGGTTGGCATGCTATTGAGCGTTTGGTGTGCTGGGCCCACTGTTGTCACGTTTCAAAATGCAGCTCTGCTCTGGCTGTATGAATCAGACTGGTTCAAAGCAGCAGGGTTGTAGAAGACGGCGTACCTATTGTTCTCAAAGCAGGTTCAAAAATAGATAGCAACAGGAGACAAGCCATGTAAACTCATGCTACAATACATATCATATAGGTATAGCAAAACCTTCAGCCAGACAGTTTCAGTAGATCCTTTACTCATGTCAGTAGCCGCCGAAGCCGTGGCCTGCTTGGCAGAGAAGAAGGTGACAGAACTCCGAGCAGCCCTTCTGCTGAACCAAAGGCACATACGAAATTGCCAGCAGCAATCTCGCAGAGAAGCTGCCTCGCTGCTCAAAGGCGGCCTTTCTTGCCACTCTGAGCGAAAAGTTTTGGCCGTCTATGCTTTGTCAAACTGGGATTTGAGTTTGGCTCTGCGAGCGGCACAGCGGCTGTCCCGATTGCCCCAATGTTCTGCAGCATTTCCAACATCAGATTTTGTCAGGGCTCTCTTTCGTAACCACAATTGGGAGGACTTTTTGATGTTACATGATGAAGGCTCAGCACTTTGGGGACCTGCCCGAAAGTTTGCACGGCAGTTCCTCCTGGAACACGATGCTTGGTGTTGGGTGAAGCGTCAAAACCTTTCTCAAGGCGTGGCACCATCAGCGGCAGATGTGTTTCATTACTATGAGAACAAGGCGCTTCAGGTGGAACCTTGTGGACAGCCTCGCCGCAAGACTGTTAACAAATGGGTTGCTCGTTGGCGGGCTCGGTGGGGTGTTCGCAGGGCATGCCTGCGGTCAGCTGACACAGTGGATCCCAGCATTTTGCGGGACAAGGCAAGAATGGGCAAAAAAGCCGGGTCGCTTTTTTGGAACCCTTTTTTGGTTGAAAATGCAAGCATCCCTGGTTTCTGGGGCCGCTTTTTGGGACACAAATGGGTCGCTTTTCTAGGGCCCCAAAACATTGTACTTGAGCCATTTTTTAAAGTCTTGTTTGCCACTTTTTTGAGACCCGAATCTTCGTTTTGTTGCCAGGTGAAGGCGTTCTGGAGATCCATTGCCTATGTGACCGAGAAATTTGGCCACCAGGAACTGGTTTGGATCAACTTCGATGAAACTTCTGTTCCTTGCTGTCCACCATGTCCGAAAGGTTGCGTGGTGAATGACTGGAAGTCTTACCCCGTGCCAGGGGGTCCACAAATGCCGGTCCCCAAAAGTCGGCGGAGGATCGCCTACACATACGGGGCCTTGCTTTGCAGTCATCCGGGCATTCAAGCGGTGCTGCCGCACTTCCTGGTTTGCAGCGAGAAGAGGCTTCCCCAGACTGTCGCCAAAGGTTTTGCAGCGCTGCCACCGACGAGGTTGCGGCTTCTTCGCAGAAAATCTTCTTGGGGGACAACAGATTGCATGATCCGAATTTTGGCAGATGTGAGAGAGGCGCTCCAGCCTTGGCTTCCAATGGTTAAACCAATACTCGTTTTGGACACAGCATCTCCTCATCTACCTAAAAGGTTGATGTCTTTTGCCAAAAGGAAAGGTTTTCAGCTTCTTTTTGTGCCAGCTTCCAGCACTGGCCTGCTACAGCCGCTAGACACCAGTGCTTTCAGTGCATTCAAGCATTGGATAAAAAGAAAAAACCACCAGCTGCGGCGCACCGCCCAAGGCGGTGAACCGCAGCAGCTTGAGTTTCTGTGGCAACTGAGCCAAGCTCCTCGAGAATTTTTCGCCAGCAGACAACGGGCCCACGCTTTCGAAAGCGTTGGGTGCGAGCGAGATGTGACAAAGTTGCATTCCGCCTTGCGAAATTTCATGCAGAATCCAGTGTCCTTACCGCTTCCTGCCAAACCCACTCCGGCAGAGATGGCTCTCATTTGGCCTAAAAGGCGAAAGATGAGCTATGCGGATGCATGTTTGTTCTGATAACACCAAAGGTGTTGAAGTCCAGATCTGCTGTTGCAAAAAGGCAGATGCAACCGGAGAGCAGCAAGTGTGACACTGTGAGGGCCCATGGCCTTGAAGCTTCCAAGGTTTCATTTTAGGGGGCTGGAAATGTAGGCCCTGTATCAGTGATGGTTCCAAGCCGTGCTTGTCATAGTATAAACACTACAGGTTCACATAATATATATTTATAAACTGTTTCTTGATACTTTTACCAGAAAACTACCCAAACATCTTCACATGCAACGCAGATGGTACAGGAAATGCATCAGGGCAGCTGGGATGACCAATGGGTTCTGCAGCCTTTTTGCTACAAAAGCCTCAAGCGTTTGGAACCCACCGTGGTTCAGCTACTTCTCTTTTTACCATGTCGGATGATGCAGCTGCCACTGCACCAGCTGCCGCAGTGCCAGCTGGAGCTGCACCACTCACTCGTGGACAAGACCAGTTGCCAGCCTTACGCGCAGCAAGGGCCGTGCTGAAGCAGCAGCTGAAAGAATCGACCAAAGAGATTCGCAAGGAGGCAAATGTTCCGCCCTTGCCATTTTACCCTTGGTGTGGAGAACAGATTTTGGAGCCAAATCCTATAGACACGGAGCAAAATAAAGTTAAAACATTTCAAAAAACTGTTAGGAGCTTGTTGAGCAAATCCCATAGGCACGGAGCCAAATAAGGTTAAGACATCTCAAAATACTGTTAGGAGCTTGTTGGGCAAATCCTATAGGCACGGAGCAAAATAAGGTTAAGAAAGTCCACATAATAAGAAAATGAATAGAATCATCTAATTCTTTTGATTGTGAATTTCTAAGTTCTTAACCTTATTTGCTCCAATTCCATTAGGATTGCAGTCCGGAAGTCTTCCCTGTATTTTTCGAATCCTTAACCTTATTTGCTTCACTTACATTGGGATTGCACTCTGGAAGTCTTACCCTTATTTCGCCACCCCTTACCCTGATTGCTCCATTTACATTAGGATTGCACCACGCAAATTGACACTCACCTCCCGGAGCCTCATCCTTATATCATCTCATCACACAATTTTCAGCATATTGCCGGATGTGGCGGCAGCTCAGCTGCTGGCGGCTGTGGCGGCTGTGGCGGCTGCTGCTGGCTATGGCGGCTGCTCGTGGATGCAGCGGCTGTGGCGGCTGCTGCTGGCTGCGGCTGTGGTGGGTGCGGCAGCTTGGTGGATGCGGGTTGCTATGGCAGAGGCCATCGGCTTCAGCGCCATCACCTGGAGGGAGGGTTCACATCATATTGGCACTTGTTGGCTAGATTTTCCTCCTAAGTTTGCAAGTAGATGAGATTTGGCATTGGGTTGTTGCGGCTGGCCGTGGCTAGGGCGCCTGCGTTTCTTTCGTTTGTGTCTTGTCCTCCTTGTGGTCTTTGTCCCTGTCTTCTTGTATCTCTCCCCTGTTTCTCCCCTCGTTTGTTTTCCTGCCATTGTCGCCCTGTGCAGGTGCCTACAGCGACCTCGAGCTCTACACGCAGCGGCCCCTTGGCTTGCTTGTGGTTGCTGCTTGCTGCTACTGCTGCTGGTGTTGCTGCTGCTGTCGCTGTTGTTTGTTGCTGGCCTGGCTGCTTCTGCTGGTTGCTGCTGCTGCTGCCGGTTGCTGTTGCTTCTGGTGGCTGTTGCTGCTGTTGTCTTCCTGTCGCTGTTGTTCTTGCTGCTTGTGATTGTTCTTGCTGTTGGTGTCGTTGTTGGTGCTGCTGTTGCCCCTTTTTGGTACTCTTTCTCTCTTTCTCTTGCTTTCTTTCGCCTTGTTTCCTTCTCTTCTGCTTGCCCTCTCTCTCTCCCTGTCCTGCTCGTTGTCTTTGTGGCTGTTTGTCTTGTCTGTTCTCTCTTCCTTGTTCTCTCCGCCTCTGTCTGTCTCTGTCTCTATACTCTCTGACCTTGACCTCTACTCCCTAGCCCGGCCAGCACTATCACTTCTGACTGCGCCAGACTGAAGTGACAGAATCAGTTTGACTCAAAGTATGACTCGCAGTATGAATGCAGTATGAATCAATGAATGAGATAAGCAGGTAGGAAATGGCGGAATGATGGCGGAATATTTGATCTACTTGAGCTGAGCTATGGTATGGTATATCTTACACATTGTCCAGTTGCAGCCGCATCGTCAGCCGCAGTTTTTTTTTTGAGCAGCCTTGTAGAAAACAGCCCAGGAGTCACAACCTATATGGTAATCGATCTAAAGGTCCTTGCAAAGAGTTTTAATTGCGAAGACCGTTCATGTTATGCTGGAAAGTAACATGTTTATTCACGAAGAATGGCCGTTTGCGGATAAAGTAATTTTGATCAACAACCATATAACATATGCCAATGTGAATGCGTTTTTGAAGGCTGCTTTATTCTAATTCACACGTATGCTTGCATCATTCAATGGCATGAAGCGCCGGAGATTGCGGTCAAAGCAAAGGCCTCCCCCATGCTATGATGAAAAAAGAGAAAGTGAGGACGGTCATGTTCTACCACTTGCTGCGAGTGCAGCTGTTGCAGTTGGCGAGAGTCATGCATGTGAGGCGGGCCCTGCAGAAGCGGAAATTGTTGATGCTGCAAACGCAGCCCTTGCTGAAGCTGTGGACAATGATGGGCATGAAAATGCAGATGCCGCTATTCGTTGGCAGTTGCTGAGTAAGTATAAGGCTGTGCAAGGCTTGGTTGCAGCTGTGATTCGTGAGAAGAGCGATGAGGAGCTCCACAACATTTCAATCAACATCATCTTGGACGATATCCAGGCAAAAGCTTCCAACAAAATCAGCATGTCAGAACTTCTGGAGGAGAAAGACGAGTTTGTAGCGGCTACAATGTCCGCAGTTCCAAAAGAGCTATCTCGACGATTGGCTCTTGCTGTGAACAAGCCACAGGCGCATGCCAGGCGACCAGCACAAATAGATTCACAATGTGTCCAAAAGACTTACCTGCTCACCTTCTCCAACCTGGATCCAAGCAATGCTCCCACCAGGGAAACCATCCTTGAGACCGTCTTGCAGGCATTTGGCGCTGCAGGCTATGGTTCGGATGTTTGCGTGACGCATGCCTGCGTCTTCCGGGAGACGCATGGCAGTGGACAGTGGCACTTCCATGTGCCGACAGCATTGTCGCACCCTTGTCGATGGGTTGGATGGAAAAAAGAGTTGTCGAAAGCTGGCTACATTGCTCATTTTGCCAACATGGCTATTGATTACCACAGCAAGCACAGAAAAATGCAATATGCCCATATGTTGCGGTACCTCTGGTTGCCATCTGACAAGAAGGGCCTGTCCGCCTTGGACAAAGATCCCTTGTTGTGGTGCAGTGGGGGCCGGAAGCATCCGCCTCTTCTAGATGCGATCAATGGGGTCTTGGACAGTACTGCAATTGAAGAGAAGGTGGCAGAGCGTTTTTTGCAGCGTTGGTCTGCGGGCAAGCGTGGGCCATGCAAATTCTCTGACTTGGAGTTATGGCCAATAGTGAAAGAACTTGGGCTCACTGCCGATGACCCTGTCCTGCTTGCTAAACTCCTTCAGCATGGGCGAAATTCCGGAAATGAAAGATTGCTGAACTACCTCTTCCGCACAAACAACACCATCAGAGAGAAGGTCGCCATGTGCTGCACACTAGAATCATGTGATCGCGTCATCGCAGATTCTCAGACAACTACGTGGAAGCGTGTCACTGCCGCCTTGGGGCGACAGTGTTGTTGTGACAGAACTTGGGCACCAGCAGCTCGCGAGATTCTCCGCAACAATAACATTGAGGAGGGGAAGCTTTGCCAACATTTGCGTCAGGCCCTCATGCTGGGCATGCAGAAGAAGGGAGATGCAGTATGCTTCACAGGTTCCGGAAACGAGAGCAAAAGCTTCATTTTGAAGCCATTGCGTGAAATTTTCCAGCGCGTGCCTTGGCTACCGCTTTCACATCACATGGTTTCTGACCCTCACCCGTTTCCCAACGATCATATTTTTTAAAAAGATCCGCTTGCGGACAAGTTTCTGCCCCACGGGGGGACTCAAGTACTATGCACATATTTGTTGATGCCCGAGACGAGTCCAGTAACTGGGAATTGATTCTTGTAACGGGATTTTCACGCCTTGGTACCATCGAGATCTATCAACCTGTAACTATGGGGACCAACAATACCCAACTCTTGCCATGCATTCTTAACATGGTAGACCTTATTTCCTTGTTTGTGGCCTCCCCTTTTTGGACGGCCAGACGTTGATGTGCCCTCCTCAGAGCAGCCGAGGTGTTCGCCTGTCCAGCTCGAGGGTCGTATCCTCTCTTACATTTGCCGCAGTCCCAAGTGGTCATTTTAGATGATTGGAGACCTGACCATGGAGCCTTGGATGTCAGCAGTACCTTATTATGGTTGGAAAGTGCGACGCTACGCATCAATCGGCCATTGAACTTGTACAGTGGCCATTTGGATTTTCGACCGACACAACCCACTTTTCTCACATGTAACTGGCAATCGTTGTTTGTGCCGAAAGGGTGCTGGTCCGAGAGTGAGTTGCTGATGCTCCGGTCCAGACTGACCATTTACCGTTTCCAGCATAGAATCGAAAATTTGAAGGACATCCCGGCATGTCCATGTTGCTTCACCATGTTCATACTCTCTGGAGGGAAAAATGTAGCAAAATTTCTTGCTGCAGGATTCCCGAGTGTCTAGCTGTGTGCTGACTGCACCTAATTAAATGTTAAAGGAGCCACTGTCACTGGTCCATCCGTTTTGCATGTTTCTCCCGACAACATAGAAAGTACCCAGCCCCATATAAAAACCCCTCGCCCCGAAATCAAAGTTGATTGTTTCATTGGACCTGGATCCGCGGCAGTGACGCTGTACTATATTTGGATGCCAGCAAGTCTCCAGTTTGCGAAAAACAACATTGATTTAGAGGGGCATGGGGGAGGATGATGGTATGACTTCTTTCCCTCTGCCTCTGATTGCATTTCATTGCCTTTGTTTCTGCCGGTGCTTCTTGCATATATCTCTCCGCCTTGTTGCTTGAATTTCTGCAGCTCAGGTTTGTGGCCCACCGCAGACACTCGTGGGGGACAGAAAAAGGGCTTGATTCGGCAGCATGACCAGTGTCGTACTTGTGGCCCCTCCTTGTAGTAGCCATATAGTATGGAAAATAAAAAACACAGATTACCCTCTGGTAAACTGTCACATAAAGAAATGGAACATCACCATGCTATTAATGGGGTAATTCAACTATTTCGACTGGGCCATTTTCAATAGCTAACTTTGTATGTTTACCAGAGGGTAATCACCATATTATATAACCCTTTTGGATGGGTTAAACAAATCGATGTTTAATAACCTGGTTAATTATATACCTGGTTCATAACCTGGTATTTTCATGGTTAATCCATGTTTTCATAACATTTGTTTTTAACAAATCGATGTTTAACACCAACCATCTTCTCCAATGGTTTACCCATCTTGGCTCTCGTGCTCCATCTTGTTGCGATAAGCGAACCTCGGGAAAAATAAAAGGGACAGATCCGGGAAAGGTTAGAGATTTCTGGGAAATATATATGGTAAATCTATGGTTAAACAATGATTTCCTGGTTGGTGGTTGCTGCTAACCCCTCTGAAAAATGATGGAGTTCGTCAGTTGGGATCATGACATTCCCAACTGAATGGAAAAATAAAATTCATGTTTCAAACCGCCGACTTTTTTGGCGAAAGTCATGATCGATTGTGATAAAACATCCTTTGATGTTTTGGAAGTATAAAACCCAACATAACGTGGATATGATGGGGATGTAGTGACCTCAACAATATGTGATGGATATGTCAAAACATGGGGGATATCATGGGCTTCAACATTGAATGTTTTTCTCCGAAAATAAGTGAACATCATGATCAACTATGACATCTTGGGATGGCCGTTTTTTCAGACATATCCAATGTCCGAAGATTTACACGAAACCAGTGACGCAGAAGGATACTGGCGGCTACTCTACCATGCTTCGCGCGAAAATCCTTCATGATTTCTTAAATGGTGCATTGACAATTTCTCACTTGAAATTGACTCAACATTGCACTTCAAATCTCCCACAATCGAGCCAACATGTTAAGTGCAATGCCGATTGCTGGAGTGCTTTTCTGAATCCCACAGCTTGACCTCTCGTTGTCTACCGAGAACTGCTTCAATCTGAAATAACTACTGGATATTCACGCTGCGTGGTTCCGTGCTTTTGGCCAGGTAATAACCAAACTGCTGACCATGTCGGCAAGAAGTTCATGGGAAAAAAATCCAGGATGCGACTGCCATGATGTTTTCCCCGCATTTTCCCTATATTTACCAGGTTTCCAAACTTTCTATCAACTGTTGGGGGATAAACACTTTACAAACTCAAATGGTCATGAAACCGACAATCCTTGGCCAAAATTCCAACAAAGTACTCCTAGCCACGAAGACAGTTGCCAATCTGTGGGTTTAGGAGGTCAGTTTCAACCCAAATGCGCAATCATATACCTTTTATCACGAAACTTGACCAATCTTAGACAAACATATGTACATAATTTGATGGTTCTCCACTTTTGAGACCTACGTCAAATACTTCACCACTATCCCTTTGTTGTCTTTGGCTAATGATTAATCTCAGCTATTTTGTTACCAGGCCCATCTGGAAAAGCCATGGTTTGGGCCAAGTCGGCCAAGTTTTCCCGGCACTTCCTGGCCCAACAAAAATGCCCCTCAGATCCCCTGGCACGATTGCGGCGGCATGTTCTGCTGCGTTGCCCACCTTGGAAACGGCCAATGGAAGGGACATGAAAGTTACACAGACTAGACAGGCAGCAGTAACACAATTGGGAGTTCGGAATTCAAGCAGCAAGACTTCCGAATGATTTTCACGGTTTCTCCCGCCCCAGGTACAAGGGTGGTAAATTGGGTAAAAAAACCAGTGGTAAGATTTCCAATAAACCAGCCTTGAGGCTATCAATTACCAGTGACCATGAGACTTGAGCAACAATTTGCTGCCATCACCAGCGTGACCTGAGCCATTAAAAAAATACACCGGTCACCGGTCTTTCCGACGAAATACTGATTGGTTAATAGGCAGCCCCCTTTCTGAAATGGCTTGAAATAATCCACAAATTATCACACAGTATATCTGGTTGGTGGTTGAGTCCCCCTCTGAAAAATATGAGTTCGTCAGTTGGGATTATGACATTCCAAATATATGGAAAAACAAAAAAATATTCTAAACCACCAACCAGGTATACTTCCCATATAGATCATTTAGGAACCAATCGACAACGATTTGTCACTTACATCCCTATTCTCTTCATGGCTCATATGAGGGGACTAAACCCCTCTAAAATGTCCTCCAATGATCCTGGGTCGAGAACAGGATTTCCCTAAAATGATGGTTAGTACATGTTATTAATGTGAGTAATATCCATGCTTAATGGGTTGGTATTGGTTAATGGTGATTAATTAATTGATGACTGATGATGATTCTCATGTGGGTAAAACAATGTCAACAAGCCACGACTGGGAATGGTAACCTAATCCCACATATAAAAATGGTGATGACTGGGGGATGGTAAACATTGCACTGTTTTGCGCGCAATGTATGTTCTTCAATATATATTGGTTAGTATCATCCCCGAACTAATCATCAACCAAGCCACCATTTCAGTGATATCCTCGTTCTTGATGGTTGAAACATGTTGAAACGTGGTATACAGGAAGTCTGCATCTAACGTTTACCCTAGGGTAAACATTCATATCACCATTGAACTCCATGAAATCACTACTCAAAATTCTCGGGTCTCCGAGCGATGGGAACTAGGATTCCACTAATGAACAAAATGGGCATCCCCAGGGAAGCAGCGGCTCCTGGCCAAGTTCCAGGAAAAAATCCCCGCTTTCTGGAGAATGTGGGTTGGATGATGGTCACTTCGGGGATGATACTAAGCAAAAAAAAAAAGTGAAAAACATAAATTACCCTCTGGTGATTTGTTACATAACCATGGAAGCCATGGCTCATAGAAATAGATGGTTTACCTAGCTATAAAATGGTGATGTTCTATAGCTACGTTAAATAACCAGAGGGTATATTGCGCGCAAAACAATGCCATAAACTTACCATCCCCGAGTCATCAGAATATAGGCGAGATTCCAACCATTCCCAATCATGGGTGGTAAAAATGACATTGTTTTATGCACATAAATGAACATATTGACAACTTAGACACGTGAGGAAACCTTGGGTGAAAACCATGATACATATGGCATATGGTTAATATCTTGGTAAATTAATATATGGTTATACAATATATAATAACATCATATAATGATAATCTGGTTAGTCACATCAAATGATGATATCCGGTGATAATAAAATCCCTGTATAACTGTTTGACAATACAAGAAGGTGATGATATATCCATTGTTGGATGAGAACTTATTTTGTAAAGCGAAATGAACATAACCTAAATATGTGTGTTTTGAACTTTATTACCATTTTGGTGGAGATATGTGAATATGTCAAATATTACCATTTCCACATGGCTACCATCTTCTAGAACATGACGACATATTTGGTAGCCATGTTCACTGAGCCCGGTGCATACGTTTTGGTTTTCTTCGATTATAACTGCATTCCTCTTGGGCAGTCCATGGGTTGATGGTCTGTCCAAATATGAGGTAGACCTAGACTCTTGATGGAGATCGTAAACTTCAAGATTTGGGGGTGCCCTATTTTTGGAGGAGCCCATATGGTCAATAATCATCAATAATCATGTTTGCTTAAGTTTGCTTCACTCATTTACACGTGGAATGTTCACTAATGTTCACTCCAGTTATACAATGTCAAATTATATATATATACATATATCATATATATATATACACTATACATGTTGGCTATGTTAACTATGTTAGATCCGCTTGATTGCCGGAAAATCCCAATGTAAGTGGGATATTACTACTACCATGAGTATGCTTAAGTAGGGTTTCAACAAGTTTCAAGCCACATATTTCTAGCCACTCTGGGCAGTAGGTGAGCCTACGGATGAGGATGTCTTTTCGTGCTGCTCTCTGCTGGTACATCTTCCGATTTTGAGTGACAGGAAGACTTGCTGTTGACCTCATGGGTTTATGGTTTCTTTGAACGTGGGGTACCACCCAACTCTAATCGATTCTCATGACTTTCCCGCTTTGAAATGGCACTTTAAATTGGCGTAGAAGAAACCCACATAAATTGCAACTATGGTTGTGTCCAATCCTATTGGTAGCACCGAAGCCTCCCCGTTACCACCTTCAATGGTGTCCACAATCCACTGCGATAGCGTCGCAATGAAGATCTGGGCGATCAAGCTGGCAAACCATGAAAACTAGCCTTACTTCCTCCAATGACAGACTGGTGGGTTGGTAGGCATTCCGAATCACAATGGGTTGGTTTACAATATTGATATCCCCGACATCCCCCCAAGAAAGCATCAGTGATCCAACGTATTTCAACATCAACCAACCGAGAATATGTTTGATGGCTCCCGGAATGGCTCGCGGAAGGCTCGAATTTATTCCGATCATCTTTCAGGGCATCGACTTTCTTATCGATGCGTCCAAGAGTAGGGGATCATTCTGCGTTCCCGTAAGACAAACAATGATCAGTTGGAATCTATAGCTTTTCACCCAAATGTTCCAACAAATCTAAACCTCATTGGATTGATTTGAGCGAAACATTACCGGATAGAATGGTGTTTACCGCCAAGTATACGGGTTTCCTTCAGATATTGCTTTGAACCAATACTTTGAGTATTGATATCCCTATCGTTTTCCGTCACACCTTCCCTGCCAAAGGGCAGTAGTCACGGCCAGCCAAAAGATGCCACCATAGAAGCCCAAAATACCTCGTTTCACGGGAAACAGGACCCTCCCGGAAGTGGTTCAAGAATTTCACCTTTAAAAATGGGGATGTGTGACCAAAAATAGGCATCGTTTTCGGGTTTGGATTGGGTTTGTCTAAAGATGAGGTACACTCCAAAAGGCTTGATGATCATTTTTTCATTTTCCCCAATAAATGGCCAAAAATTGGGGCTACCTTACCCTATTTTTAAACCCAAGTAGGTTTATAGCCAATAAAGGTGTGGGATTTACTCAGCAATGAGCGCGTAACGGGGGCAAGCTGAAATGAGATGATGGGCAGATTCAACCAGGGCTGCCGCAAAGCAGGCAAGTTAAGTTTGGTTCAGCCATTGTTTCTAACTTCCCTGTAAAAAAAAATATGGCCGGCCATTCTGATCTGTAACCAGTTTGGTTGGCGATCAAAACACCTTGATATCATTGGTGACGCACGTTGTCTCAATTTCGGGAATCCCCATCTGTAGTGGTTCATACACTCCATATTTACCCTCTGGTAAAATCTGGTAAACATACAAAAAGCTATTGAAAATGGCCCAGTCGAAATAGTTGATTTACCCATTAAACATCATTAAACATGGTGGATCTTTCCAGTTCGTTATGTGACAGTTTACCAGTATTCGGCTTAATCCTAATCATCATCAAGATTCTTGGGCTGCCGGATTTGTCCCATTGGAAAACTAATACCCTCTGGTTATTTGTTGCATAGCTATGGAACATGACCCATAGAAATAGATGATGTACCAATGAAAAAAGTGATGATTTTCTATGGCGAACTGTTCAATAACCAAAGGGTAAGTAATCTTTTTTCGTTGCTCGTATTGTGGTTTTCTGCATTTGCCTTTTCTATTTTTCGGGTCACATTTCCACACCAACTGGTTGAAATAGCGCCATTTTGGGGACGTTCAATCCTCTCTCCCAGGGTGCCCAGGGACTGTGATCGTTGCGGTGCAATCCATGCTGCGAAACATTCTTTCAAGCTTCTTTTCACAATTGTCTGGATAAATGAGAATAACTCACCAAGCGGAAATAAGGTCATTTTGCGATAGTTAGCCTTTACCAATCATCATTCCAGTGACGCAGTGAGGTTGTCATAATTCTTCCCAATTGTCACCTTTCAATTCATCGTTGCAAAGGGCGCCGTCATGATGTACCCTCTGGTAAACTGTCACATAACTATGGAAAATCACAACTTTAATGGGTAAATCAACTATTTCTATGGCCATTTTCAATAGTTTTTTGTATGTTTACCGGAGGGTAATGTCCTTATTTTGTTTCAGCCATCTTCATGTCAGGTCCGGTGAAAAGCAGTGCGTGTGGATCCACCTATTCTTCTGTCACAAACCCAGTTCAAACGTTAGTTAAATTTAACCCCAAACGTTCAAACTTTACATACATGCCTTGGACGAGGCAGATCTATGCTGTATAGCAATCCACAAAAAGATAGAACATGTTTCTAGGATGGTATGTACATGTACATAATTTGGTTGGTGGTTTCAATCCCTCTGAAAAATATGAAAGTCAGTTGGGATGATTATTCCCAATAAATAGAAAAACAAAAAATGTTTGGAACCACCAACCAGTTACTGGTTGATACCATCAATCTTTACTAATCCCCATCTTCATCATGTTATGCTTTTCTTGGATCAATCCTTAATTCTGTGTTGCTGAACTCCCAATTTTCAGGGCGTGCCTGGCTCATCTTCCTCTTCTTCTTCCTGGACCAGGCGCTTCGCTTTTTGAAACCCAGCATGATATGAACGGTATATGATTGGAGAAAACAGAGATTATCATTATGGATTTGGACATTATGGATAATCATTATTATGTTATGTTCTCTAATTATCTATAGTAAAATAATGATGAATAGATTGTCATATAATGATGGATTTGGATACAATACGATGGATAATACTCTTGATAAGTACTACCCTCTGGTAAACATACAAAAAACTATTGAACATTGCCATTTAGTTCGTGGATTTACCGAGCTATAGCATGGTGATTTTCCATAGTTATGTGACAGTTTACCAGAGGGTAGGGCTATGATGATGATTATAATACCCTCTAGTGAAAGAACAGTTCGACCAAAGCTCCAAAAGTTGGACACCTGGAAAGTACTTTCATCTGTTCGGACCTTTTTGAGGGGGTTGGTATATAGATAGTGATGATACAATCGATACAATCTACCAAGAATTGCTCTACAGTTTTTCAATGTTTTAATATGTATCGCTAGCTTTATGATCTTTATGGAAAGTTGCAAGCCTCAAAACTTTCGCCGAATCTCATCTAACACTGTGGGAAAGTCCAGTCGTCCAGTTGTGGTACAGCCAATGCCACCATCCCATTTTCACGAAACATGGAAGTCATGGAATGCATCCATTGCTAGGGGTATACCCAATTTCATAAACCTCTAACTTGGTTTATATCATGGCATTGGCTTGACCACATCGGATCTTCATTTCATCCTCATCACCCCATCACCCCGTCCTCTCCCTCGAAGAGATGGGTGTGAGTGACCAATTGGAAGAAGATAAGGAGTACATACATGATAAGCCTTAGTGCGTGCGCAGCTGCGCAGCTTGGTTTGGTGAAATTGCAGGTTTTGCCAAAAACCTGCATCATCTGCGAAAAAAAGGACACCCTCCAACTAAACCAAGCAAAACTTTGTCATGCGGAACGTGTTTTTCATTTCCGCCAAACCTGGCTATGATTGATTCTCTCCCAGCTGGAAATCACACATGTGTTCGAACAGCACCGAAGATGCCGTTGTATCCTCTTCGACTTTCTGTCCGATAACATTTAACAACCAATCACCGGGAAAGCGATCCTGCAAAAATGAGAACGTAATAACCATAGAATCAGCGCCACTTTTGCTCCGATCATCCTCACTTTTTGGGTGGACATCCAAATCTTCAATGGTTTTCCATGCAAATGTCCAGTGAGTCTACTTGGAATATGTGGAAGTGCTGTTCCACTTATGAGCGGATATATATATATATATAACATTGTATGAACGTGTATAACCACAGTTGTAGGCGTAAACTCTCCAAACTTATGGAGGTGTAGTTCACCATGGTACCACGATAGCCGTACTGGTGACATCCCATTGAGCAGTGTTGAAGATCTGCAACGTCATGCCATAGCAAACTGATTGGTTAAGAAAGGGATTCCCATAAGTCATGGATTATGAATGATTATGACAACAAAAAAAGGATATAAAGGGCAGTAAAAACCCTGAACTAATCATCAACCCAGCATCATTTATCAATTAGATCCCACTATTTCTATATATGTTCATCGCTAAAGAAACTAGAACTGATGAAATCCCATTTAATCACCAACGAAACTGCTCAATCAATATTGTTGGTTATCATACATTTATATTCAGTATGTCCCATTTACCACTACATTCCATTCCATTATATACCTGGTTTAAATGAAAAGAATTCACATGAATTCACTACTCTGAAATAAGTCTATATTGGAATATTTTCCCGTACTAACCATCATTCCAGTGAGGTCGCAGTGAGGTCGTTATAATTTGCCATTTTATTGTAGTTATTATATATTAAACAACTAAAACCATGATTAACTAGCCATTATCAGCCATTACTAAGATCATTACTAACCTATCCCAACAGTTTTCGCCAACCTCACATCCCTTTGGGCGCTTCGCCCTGACTCACTGACGCTCAGCGGAGCGACATACACAAAGCGATAAAGCGCGAGTACCACAGTGGCGCATCACCACCGGGACGGTTCTCCGCCCTGGGAAGGCTTGAGGTGGGGTCAATTGGCTGGGGGATGTCCATGATTTGTTGGGGGTGCATGGGATATATATATATATATATATTTAATACATATACATCCCGCCGGCCCGGTTGCCGTCCGGGTGTTTTTGTAAAATGATCGTTTCGCCTAAGCAAAACCAGAATTTCTTCATCAAAAAATCATGGTTTGGTTTCATGTCATTCAGCTTGGCATTTTTGCTGCTCTGTGGTCTGGGTAGTTACAAGTTCTGCAGCGCTTTGCCCGTGGCGCTGAGAAGATCAATCTGATTCTCCCAGCGCCACTGAAAACTTCTTATGTACTGCCATTTTTTTTGTTGATTTTGGCTCCCTTGGTTGTCACCAAGGAATTGGGCACAGCTTCTTTCATCATCTTCCACCCACTGTCTATGCCACCAGTGTGACAGGACACCACAGCATCAACGTCATGTGCAAGTTCCAACGAAAGGTTCATCCCGTAGCATCAAAGACATGTGCAAGTTCCAACAAAGGTTCATCGTGCAGCATGAACGTCATGTGCAAGTTCTAACGAAGGTTCATCGCGTAGCATCAACGTCATGTGCAAGTTCTAACGAAGGTTCATCCCGTAGCATCAAAGCCATGTGCAAGTTCCAACGAACGTTAACATGCCCCACCCCACCCCACCCCACCCCATCAATTTCATGTGCAAGGTCACATGAACGGTAACAAGACATGACTGGTCACGGGAAACCCAAAAACTTTGCATTTCGCTGGACGGTAAACGGTCCGTCAGCATACATGTGTTTATATACATGTATATATATATATTATATATGTATGTTTATATACATGTGTATATATATATTATGTCTATATATATATACACATAGGGATATATCTATTGCTGGATACTTGCTGGGATATTTCATCATGGAGAGCCAACGCTCCGCAGAGATGACCAATGATTTAGGGGTCTCTGAGGGACTTATTTATTGTTCAGAATCATTGGGGGGGAAACAATCTGTTTTCAGGCTTCATGATTGGATTTCGGTTTCAGGTGTAAAAAACAATGCTTTAAAAGTTTAAATGGGTTTGTCTGAAAATTGGGTCAGTAGTTTTTTTTTTGGGGGGGGCATTGTTGGGATTGGGCTGAGTGGTGGTTGAGTGAACCTGAAACAGTCATTGTCATTGCGGAGCATTTTCATACATGTTCCCATAGATAAAGCTCCAAAAGCCACATAAAAAACAAATAAAACCCTATAAGAACCATGTTGACTCCATAAAAAACTACATAAAACCATATGAACACCACATAAAACACCCATATAACACCATGTTTTTCAACACCAGTATAAAAATCCCACGGCGTTTGCCCGGTTGAAACAACTTCCCGGTTTCGACTGGGTTCCCCGGGCTCCAAACTGCCATTGCCTCTCAACCACGCCGGGGAGCGGATCTTGGGCATTTGATGTTGGGCCACCTGGTGAGGCCCGAAGGGCTGAGATGCCAAGATCCAAAGATTTGTTTTTTTTGAAGAAAAAAACCAGGGGGGGACGTTCAATTTGGAAAATTTGGGACTTAGTTGAAAAGATATAGTTAGATATATCACCAGCAATTTTTTAAGGATGTTTTTGGCCAGGAATCGTTGCGGTTTCACATATCAAAAAGAACAATACCACCAGAAAAAATGGTATTGCTGAATAGACATGGCCTTAAGTAGATAGAGAGTTGGGATTCCACCTGCACAAATGGGAACTTAACCAGCAAAGATGAGAATTCCATCGAAGATAAAATGAGTAAGGACAGTAAGGCCAAACAAATAAGGGGAGTTCGCAATGATCCCGGGAGGGAAGCAGAAGAGAGGAGCAAGAGCCAACAATACAACCTCGCTGCTTGATAGCGATCCTTATACGTAACCAATCAACCATCACTTCTGCATGATATCCCCAGTTCTTCCCTATAAAATCCCATGGTATGGTTAAGTAGTTAAACTTCCACAATTTACACATCAGATTTGCATCATTAAAAAATCCCCACAGCTCTGATAAGACTTCATAAAGCCCTACAATTGATGGTCATAATCCCCATTGGGTAGACAGTGGATTATAGTTGTGGGTTATATCCCAACTTATGGAGGTTAGAATCCCCATCACATCTATGGTTCATAAATACTTAGTTGATGTTAATTTTCCATTACGAATGGTATTCTGGTTGGTAAATTGAACCCCTCTGAAAAAAAAATATTAATCAGTTGGGATTATTATTCCCAATATATGGAAAAATAAAACATGTTCCTAACCACCAACCAGTATTGTTAATGGGGATTATAACTATAATTTTCCATTACGATAGTTAATCCCCCAGCTCAATGGATTGGTTATAAGGGAAACGTTACAGGAACACCTCTTTATTTTTGCTGGGACAATCGATGGTTTCCGGTGAAGATTTTCCCGTAAACCAATCCATTGACCATCATATACCCTCTGGTAAACTGTCACAAAACTATGGCACATCACCATTTTATAGCTAGGTAAATCAACTGTAACTGGCCATTTTCAATAGCTATATATGTATGTTTACCAGAGGGTAAATCCCATTAATATCCCATTGAATCACTATAAAATCCCATTAAATCACTATAAATCCCATTAATATCCCATTAAAAATTGGATTAATATCCCATTAAATCACTATAAATCCCATTAAAATCCCATTAAATCACTATAAACCCCATTAATGTCCCATCAAAAATTGAATTTATTAATGGCTCATATCAACCCAGCACAGTGACCACCACCAGCACCACCAGCACCAGCCCACCAGCACGCTGTGATTCGCCACTATCTCGGCATGGACCTCGGGCCATGGCGGCCATGCCAGGGACACGGTGCACAACTGAACCACTACACTTTTTCATTTAACCCGGAATATAACTGGTTATAAATACCATATATAAACCCATATAAATGGGTATACATATATATATATATATATGTATGTATATATATATATATATGATGTATGATGGGAAAATCGATGATTAAAAATGGATATATATATATATATACTGGTTGGTGGTATACCTGCCCCTCTGAAAAATATGAAAGTCAGTTGGGATGATTACATTCCCATATATTATGGAAAATAAAAAAGTGTTTGAAACCACCAACCAGTATAATATCAAGGGGGTTCATATTTAACTATTGGGGATATCATTGAAATACACGCCAAAAAAAAAACATTCGCCAAGCTGAAATCATCATTACAAAAACGGCCCATGTGGGGATGATTTCCCTTGACCGGGCGGTTTTTTCAAAACCAGCCAACAAGGGGATGTCACCGACATTGATGGCTGATCCGCGATGAGTACCCTCTGGTAAACATACAAAAAGCAATGGAAAATGACAATTTAGTTCGTTGATTTACCCAGCTATAACATGGTGATTTTCCAGTTCGCTATGTGACAGTTTACCAGAGGGTAATTCGAATCCTTCCAACATCCTTGTTTTTGTTGCAAAGAAAACCTTCATCAGGGCCCGCCTAAGAAACCACACAAAAAAAATGTGTTTCTTTGTAGATGGTCCACTGCAGCCAATAGATGAACTACCTCAAATAAGTAATTGTGGCAATTATTGTTATAGCATTAAAAAATCATATATCTATAGTTAATGGGGGTGAACAATAAATGCCACATTAAAACTAAGTTGTCCAACCCCACATAGAATGTTTTACTCTTCCTTTCAACCCATTCATGAATGGAAGAGCAACAGCATGATGTTTTTTTGCCACCAAACACGATATGAACCCCCAGCGGGGAAATCCCCAATCAAAATGGATAGATTGGAACATCATTGAACCCAATGGAAGATTTTCCAAAGCCATGTTTGATCATGGAGGGTATATCATATCTACCCTCTGGTAAACTAACATAACTATGGAACATATTGGAAAATCACAATTTTTCATGGGAAAATCCACTATAAATGGCCATTTTCAATAGCTATTTTGACATAACCAGAGGGTAGATGAATTCACCAACCCTTCATTTTTGGGACATTTTGGGATGGCTACCCTTACTGACCATCATTTGTGACGGTTTACGACGTGAGGCGACGTACAATTTTCGCAGCAAATCCATTGATGTGTGGGGCGAAGGTCCATTTTCAGACACGCCCAAGATATCCCTATATATACACTTAATCTGTTTGCTTGTATATGGTAGTATATGTTTTGATATTCCATTGTATCATTATAAACCATTGTTAACCATTGTGAACCGCGCTCAACCGTTAACCATTTCTAGCTTTTGGGGGATTACTACAACTACGGGTACACACCCAATAATGTTGGCAAAACAATAATAAACCATCTCCAATTTCACCATAAATGTGGTATGGTTACCATGCCCATATTTCTGGTTTATTATTGGTTTACCCGCATTATTAAATATATTACCCTCTGGTAAACTGTCACATAACTATGGAAAATCACCATTTTATAGCTGGGTAAATCAACTATAAATGGCCATGTTCAATAGCTATGTCTGTTTACCAGAGGCTAACCCTATGTTCTTTGCCCACGGATCGTTCCTTTTTTCCTCGGCCATCACGGCAATTTGTCCATCAATGGTTGGACACCTGCGCTGGCCGTTTCGAAATCATAGGAAAAGAATGGAAAATCATAGGGAACCCTATGGGAATATGATGAACATCACGTCGAAATGATCGGAAAATTGATAGGACAAAATTGAGGTGAATTCACTGAGAAACATGAGATAACTAATTGGATTTATAGCTGACTTATGATAGCTGAGTTAAATCAATGTTGGTGAAGTCCTCACTATAATATCCTAATTACCCAGGTATGAACCCATTTACTAAGTGGGATGAGCCACCAAGTAAATTGTAATATTTCACTAACGTAATATGAACATGTCTGGGTACCCTCTGGTAAACTGTTACATAACGAACTGGAAAATAACCATATTCCCCATGATTCCCCATGATTCCAATGGGCGCCATGGCCCGGGCAGTGAGAACAGGGTTCGGTCGCAACATAATTCATCCAGATATGATATTATGCCTATTATATATAATCATATATATATAAATCCTAATGGTTATAAACCATTGTTAATCAATAATAGCATTTGGTGCTAGTTTAACTACTTGGTGGTTTCAACCTCCGGTTTTCGGATCAATCTCCCTCGGAGGAAATTCAAGACTTGACAGCACCGAGCAGCAACTTCTAAGCTAGATCTATTTGGCTTTGCTTAGGGGACCCTCAGAAAATAAGACATCTTCCCGGATCTTCCCCATAGATTCCCCAGTCGCAGTGGATCCATGAGACTCAGCAACCCATTTCGACTGGGTAACTGTTGACACCGACTCAGAAAATCTAAACTGACAATCGATCAACCAAGCAATTCCAAAGTGAGGGGATTCAGCAACCAATTCCATGGTCGATGATGTAGTTGGGTTGTCCATGTATCAAAACAGCGTTCAACTGGAGTTATTTAAGCACAGAAAGCGTCGTCGTAAACTGGGGCCCCACCTTGGCATACCAAGGTGCGTCAATCCGGCAGGTGCAGCTGCCACTTGTCTTTGCCTCGGTGGCTTTCATGGCTTCGGAATCCGTCTCGACAAGTTCAGATCCATGCAGATCCTCCCAGTGGGATCGTCCCGGAAAGCACCTAATTCACCGGGTTTATCTGACAGGCGAACCCCAGTTCAACTGCTATTTTTAGTGAGAGGATACCGAGGATACCCCAGTTTTTGGAGAAACCCTTGGGCATCATGTTTGAAAAGGTTGCACATGAAACATACAAAAATAAAAGGCTTAATATTCCCCATACAACGCTTGGTTATATATGGATGTGTCCTAAAATGGGGATACCCCCAAATCATCAATTTCAATGGTTTTTTTCATCATAGCATTCATTTTGGGGTACCCCCATTTAAAGAAACCCCCATTCATCTGGCTGAACTGGCCATGGTTTCAGATGATTCCCCCACATTCAGCATCATTCCAGTGACGTTACGACGTGAGGTCGCAACATAATTCATCCAGATATGATATTATGCCTATCATATATAATCATATATATATATATATTAAATCCTAATGATCATAAACCCTTGTTAATCAATAATAGCATTGATTATGAACCATTACAGCTGGAGTAGTAATCCCATTGTCATCTTCATCCCCACTACAACATCAAAGTGGCTAAATGTCTAGAAATGGACTACAGTATCCATCATTTATGGCCATCAAATCATAGGGGAAACTCTGTGTGTGTGTGTTTTTGTCTAAGTGGATGGACTGAGGAAAAAAAAACTCAAAAAAATCAGGTAGCAAACCACCAAACCGAAGTGCCAAGTTGCTAAGGATGAAACTGTAAAACCACTTTCCATGATTGCCATTCTCCCTGAACCATTTCTTCCTTGAGAGCAGGAAGAGACCGTTGAGACCGGATTAAAGATTTTCGGAAAAATGTCGTAAAAATATGGGGACTGTAACCCCAAGACATGTCCGGAAAAGATGGGGATAGAAAAATGGAGATACCCTCTGGTTTCATCAAACATCGCAATGCACAATCTCCAATTTATAGATGTTTCCCCCATGCAAGCCTTCTTTTTTTGGGATTTCCCATTGCTATGTTTGATTACGGGAGGGTAGTGGGTATGAGTCACAAGTATGAAACACAATATACTAATTGATATACCCGGTACAAAAGTTCTGCCATAGATTTTAGTACCAGCCATTTTGCATCCATTTGGGCAAGGGTCACAAGCTGGCCAATGCCTCGTGAAAACCACACACAGCTGTTGAATAGATGTTCATCCCTATTTAAGATTCAAGGGGTACACATCCTCATCAAACTGGCAAACAAAAGTAACGACAGTACTTAAAATTTACCAAGTTTTGATGAGCCACCCATCACTGTCAATTTCAAAATTTTAGGTGTTACCCTCCGGTAATCAAACATGGACATGGACAATCCCCGCTTTTTAGATGATTCTTCCATTAAGACCTGTTTTCATACAGGAATTTCCATTGCCATGTTTGATTGAAAGAGGGTAGACCCCAATCTTTCTAGTCAGACCCCAAACCCAAAAATCCAATTTCTTGTAGCTAGAACATCTTAGATCCCTCCTTTTGTTTCTTAGATGCCCGTTGTTGTTTCGTTTTTTTTGTCCAAATCATTTTCTCATGTTTTTCCGGTTTCACCTGAAGATTTTGAAGCAGCACAATCATGTGTGCCACAATGAAAACAAGGTATATGGGCTATGGTCGTCCATCATCATTCAAGAGTCTCATTACTCGTGGACTATAAATCCATCTTTTGACGATGGCACGTTGGGCTATAACCTCAGGAATAAGTAGGGTAAGCAGGCTTAGTCCTTTTATTTTCAATCAACGTCACAAATGGTCAAACAATGATATACCCTCTGGTAATTTAACATAGCTATTGACAATTGCCATAGAAATAGTTGATTTACCCAGCTATAAAATTCTTATTTTCCATAGGTATGTTGTGTCATTCATCCCACAATGGGAATCCAAACATTATGGCCATGAGCAAACTGTTAGATTACCCGATGAGCAAAACATAGCCCCCATGACATCCCCCGGCTCACCATTTTCCATGCAAACAAAACTCACCCTTCTACCCATGAAAAAAAAAAACTGCATATAGCGCACGTTCTCCCTGTGGGCAATTCAGCCCAGATTCTTGTTGGTTAAACATGTTAAACCACCATTTCTGTTGGTGAATGTCATTCGACCAAACAATAAACCATCCCATCTACCGACCAGTTGCGGGTCATTTTCCAGCATCCCATTGATAGGGGTATAGCCAATTTCATAGACCTCTATTGGGGATGATTTATCATAGTTATCCCATTATCATCCCAGTATTATCCAATAATAAGCCAAGATTCTTGTGTTTACCATCATTTGTGGTATTATCGGGTTTACTACATGTTTGTATTATCAATATCAACTATCTGTCATATGCTATTATGTATTTAGAATCCCCAGTGAAAAATATCATCCTGTTGTCGATATCAATATATGTATAATTATGTATATATAATTATATGCATGGTCCAATGTGTATATTTATATGTAATACCACTATTATTCTATGACTATATCATGATTATCCCATGATTACCCCATATTCTTATGTTTACCATCATTATTGAGGTATAATTACAGTACAATTATAATGATACAAGATATGTTATCATTAGAAATGATGGTAAACAATTGTGATATATTAGAATTACCACCATTATATTATCATGATACCAGGATATAACATCTCATGCCTACTTCGTTGCTCGTCCCACTTACCAACTAGGTTATATTCCTGGTTTTGTTCATGGGATACGTATGTAGTAGGCTAAATCAACCTAATCCACGTTGAACTAACCTCTTAAGATAGGTGGGAGGCACCAGGTATCATATGTTTCCGGTCTAAGGGCTAAATTATAGAGGATATAGCACCAATTTACTGGATATATTGGTGGTATATCATAGTTGGTGGTCTACGATTGAGGATATACGAATATACCACCAATTTCGATGGCTTTCCATGGCCTCCTGCAACTGGATTTCTTCGCCAGGCATCAATTCCTCATTGCTGGCATGGACGGTTTCCTTGCCGCCAAGCTGTTCCACTGTAGGCCATGAATCTTGGCGTGGAACGACTGCGAACACCCTGTTAGTGGATGGAAATGGGTGATTTAACCATGCAAAAATGGTGACTTAAAGTGGATATTCATAGATTCATAGGTCATTTAATCACAGAAACATTGTGGCTTAAGTGGTAGTAGCTACCATACTAACAACGGTGATTTGACTGGATCTTAATTGATTAACTATGTGGAAGCCATGGCCTATTTAGTTCGACCAGTCACCTATCAAAATCGTGATTTGCCATAGCTATGTTATGTGAGTTTACCGGAGGGTAGCCCCTTAAAGATGCAGAAAAGGTGACTTATGTGAAATTTAGAACTCTTTTGATAGGAATCAAATCTTTTCAATCTTTTTGAGGGTTACTAAAATCATCTGAGTTTCTTTGGGTAAATCATCATATCTGGCTTTTGCATTTGAGATTGTATATATGTCATCCATGCCATATATTTATCGTTATTTATCTATGGTCCATGGTTCATGTGGTGTGGTGTTTCGGAAAAACTACTTTCTCTTAATAGAAATGATTAATTGACATATTTTTCAAATAACATGTTTGTCAAAATTAAAACATGTTTTTTCTCAAACAGGAATGATTTGGGTCCGGATTTGGGGAACATGCGATGGATTTAACATTTGAACAACTATGTTTGGGATCTCACGGAAATCCTTTAAACGCTGGTATGAAACCAATTTTAGCCACTCGGATACATTCGATTAAGGCGCCAAACTTTGATTTCTGACGGGTTTTTGCTTCCAACTAACATCACCGTAGATAGTAGACGGATCTCCTTCGTGATTTCCAGAATCTCAGTCAATCTCTATCAGTTTCCCAGAAAGTGGGTATCCAAACAGCACACGCACACAAGGGCCCAACCCAGCGCACAAAAACTCAGGGCGTGCTTCGTTGACTCTGTTCTTCGATCGCCAAACTTCAAGAATTTGGGATTTACCATGGATTTTCCATCCACTTGGAGGGCCAGTTTCGTGTTTCTGGTGTTTCTGGGGTGTAATAAACCCAGTTATAAATGGGATACCATGTGGCGGTAAACATAGCTATCAAACATCTCCATTTTCATGGGTCTTTTTGCTATAAATGAGCCATTGTCCATAGCTATGTTAGTTTACTGGAGGGGGATCCAATGAATGGGATTTTTTAACTAAGGTTTGCTAACATTACTAAGTGGGATGATCCCTCAAGTACATAATATCCGGATATATCTGGGGCAGAGTCTATCTTGCCATCGTCCATTTTTTTAAAATGTGTCCCACACTGGGATCTTTATGGCTGCAGAAATCGCTCACTTTTCATGGATAGTTGGGTCAACATTGTCCGTTGAAACCTTCCCTGACACTCGTCAATTAACCACACTGATGGTTTCAAAACCCTGAAAAATATGGCAACATCGTCCCAAAAAGGGTTGAGCACCAGGCGAAAAAACACACCAGCCCAACATCGTCCCAACATCGTCCCAACATCTTCCCAACATTTTCCCAACATCATCATCATCATCATCATCATCACCATCACCATCACCATCACCATCACCATCCTCCTCATCCCCATCCTCATCCTCATCCTCATCCTCATCCTCATCATCATCATCATCATCACCATCATCATCACCAACACCATCACCATCACCATCACCATCCTCCTCATCCCCATCCTCATCCTCATCCTCATCAGCATCATCATCATCAGCATCACCATCATCATCACCATCACCACCACCATCACCATCACCATCACCATCCTCCTCATCCCCATCCTCATCCTCATCCTCATCCTCATCAGCATCAGCACCATCATCATCATCATCACCATCATCACCATCATCATCACCATCACCATCACCATCATCATCATCAACATCATCATCATCATCATCATCATCCTCACCCTCATCCTCATCCTCATCAGCATCATCATCATCATCAGCATCACCATCATCATCACCATCACCACCACCATCACCATCACCATCACCATCCTCCTCATCCCCATCCTCATCCTCATCCTCATCCTCATCAGCATCAGCACCATCATCATCATCATCATCACCATCATCACCATCATCATCACCATCACCATCACCATCACCATCACCATCATCATCATCATCATCATCCTCATCCTCATCCTCATCCTCATCCTCATCCTCATCCTCACCTTCCTCCTCCTCCTCATCATCATCAGCAACATAGTCTTTCTGGATCAATTTCTGGTATTACCGGTTAAATCAGGGTCAAAGCCCCATTTCCTTCGATGATTTTCTGATTTTCCCACGTTAAACCTCCATGGACACTTCAGGGGTTCCCCAGCTTGCCATGTTTGATGACACCGGAGGGTATATCTCAATCAACTGATCCCAATCAGTATCCCAAAATCATTCCATTAATATTGAGCCCATGATTTTCTGCATTCATATCACGGTCAATCATGGTCAATCTTTGGATCAAAATTATCTTTTGCTGCTTGGATGGCTATTTTCCATTTACAGCAAAAACACCAAAAGGTTATTTCCTACCCATCCAGTGATGATATGAACGACGCTACTTGGTGATCCAAAAAAAATCTTCCCCTTCACCATGCCAACCCATGGCCGGCCCCATGGCCGGCCCCATTCCCGTCCAGCAGCCGACCATGGCCCACGGGCTGTATTCCATCAACTCTGCATGCGTCAAGGCCTGCCAGGTCTTAGTGCGTGTGAGGTTGGAGAGGCTGTCCTCAGCCAGGGAAGCTGAGCTTTTGGAGGAGCCGGGAAAACCGTGGAAAAACCTTGGGAAGACCATCATGAGAATAGAAGGGGAATTTTCCAATTACTGTAAGAACTATAGTTTAGTTGATTAACATTTAAGAACTATACTTTGGAATGCATGATCACAAGTGCATTTACAGTTTTACTGACTGGTGCTTTCAACCCAAAAAATGCGCGACTGTCAATGGGGATCATGATCTCATTTCCATTGCCGAAAACAAACCACCAACTAGGGAAAGAAAACATGTGGAATACATCATTTTAATAGGAAAATCGTCTATAAACGAATAGGGAACTTCCAATTGCCAATTGCTAGTGGAAATTCTGGAAGACACAAACACAAGTGTTTTGTTTTCTTGCTCGGTACGAAGTATTCCTCTATTTGTAGGAAAAAGAGAAGCGATTTACCTCAAGCTTTACCCAGGATGGGAGATTCCAGCATCTTTTGTGAGGAGTATTCTCTGTCCCTTCAAATGTGAAGGAAAAAAGAAATCCAATAAGGCCATTCGGCTTTCTGTGACGCTATGGCTTCCCAGTCTATCCATACTTCACGTGTCACAAGTGGGTTATCAAAGTCGGATCCACCGACCCAGGTTGATGTTTTGGGCACACCCAGAGGTTTTTTCCTCCTCCGGGCTGGGTTTGTCTGAACATAGGGTACACCCTAAAAACATTGGTTCATGATTTTCCCCACGTAGTATTAGTGATGGCTATTTGTGGGTATAGCCACATTTTCACACAGACCTTTTCGAGAAATCCTAAAAAATCCTCCCCAAACCACGCACCCAAAGACCCGCCAGGATGCATGCAAGTAGTACCTGCCATCTCCAGTGCAGCCGCCCAGAATCATGATATGGCCTCCTGGAAAGGTAAAACTGGCGATGTCCCATATGCAACTGGGGTATAACATGGATATATATTATATATATATATATATTATATATATATATATATATTTATAGAAGTTTCCTAAAATGGGGGTACCCCTAAATCATCTATTTTGAACGTATTTTAATAGTATTTTCCATTACAAACCATCCATATTCACTTGTAACTGGAACGCTGGCGTGCACCCCAAAGGCCACGGTACAGGCTCCGAAATTGGGGATGGATTGTTCACTTCTTTAGTTCTTTGTGGTGAAATGATGATGATGATGATGATGATGGTAAACTAACATAACCAATATCAATCATTATTAGTTTCCATAACCATCTTGAAACATGATATAATAGTGGGATTAATAGTGGTTAGTGGTGGTCAATAGTGATTAATCATAATAGTGACCAGGTTGGTGGTTGACCTACCCCTCTGAAAAATATGATTTCGTCAATTGGGATCATGACATTCCCAACATATGGAAAGTCATAAAACATGTTCCAAACCACCAACCGGTTATTGAATGGTTCTAGTTCGATTCACGGGGTCATGACGCGACCACAGTGCAGAGACAAACAGCATGGATTCTTCGGCCACCATGATTGAACTGTTCTCACCGCGGCTTATTATAAGCAAGATTTCCTGTCCCGATCCGGAATAGAAATTGCATGAAAAATGGACGCACACAGAGCGGTTACAAAACCACATAAAACCACTTTCGAAGTCACTTTCCCGCCCCTTGTTGCTCGCCGGAAAGCTGGCTCATTGCCTACTACGGCAGTCATATTGAGATACGAAAGAATGACTCCTGAATATGGGAAACCGCTGTGGTAAACTGTCACATAACGAACTGGAAAACCACCATTTCTTTAGGGGTAATCAACTATAAATGGCAATTTTCAATAGCTATGTTAGTTTACCAGAGGGTATTCATCATTCCCATGGTTTCTTGGAAATATCCCCTCTGGTGATTCGACACATTGAGTTCCATGATTTATGATGATTTACCGTTCTGAAAAATGATGACTTTTCCAGTTCGCAAATCCTTAAATTACCATTTTAGGTATTCTGATGATGTACTATTCATCCAGTATGGTTGGTTTTCTGCCACCATGATTAACATTATCAGCCATTATTAATCCTTATTAAGCATTATTAACCATAGATTTCACTCTTCATTGGGCTTACCGTCCAGTATTTACCATCCATCATGAACCAATGTGTGTTTCACCATATACCCTCTGGTTATTTAACATAGCCATGGAAAATGGCTCATTTCCACATGATTTGTGATGATTTACCTATTAAAAAAGGTGATTTCCCATAGCTACGTTGAATATCCACAGGGTAACCAAAAACTTCCGGTGAAGTCTTCATCGCTGGCCCCCGCGCACCCATGTACATGCCCGAATCTTTGTCGACCCACAACACGGCATAGGGCACCTTAGCTTCGGTCACCATCAAGATCGACGAGGAAGTGGAATGCACGAGGGACAGAGGTTTGGGACCATCCATTGGGATTACCCTCTGGTAAACATACAAAAAACTGTGGAACATCGGAAAATCACCATCTTTTGAAGGTAAATCAACTATACATGGGCCACTTTCAATAGCTATGTTAAATTAACAGAGGGTATTGATGAAAATTACATTGAAACAAAACATCTTCATCAACATCCCCAAATTGAGGTTTCCGAAGTCATGTGCAGAGAATTTTTTCATCCAAGGACAATGGATGACCATGACTTAGTCTAGGTTAAGAACCATGTTGCTTTGGGGATGCACCTGACTTGTTGGAAACTCCCATGTAACATGTTGGAATGAGATTCATTCACCCAATGGTGGTATTCCCGTCCCATTTGGGGATGAGATTGACCACCAATGGTGATATTGGGCATGGTGCAATTATTCTTGGATTTATGAATCATCACATGGTCAATCTTGGGTAGTCCACAAAATCTTCATGTCATCTTTTGCCGGTTTTATGGCTATTTTCCATTTATAGCAAAAAAATACCTAAAGGATTATTTCCTTACGTTCTTCCCATCCAGTGGGGATGATGGCCTTGTCATACCAATTTTTCTTACTCAACCCTAACCCTTGCTATCCAGTTGGTTGCCATCCAGGGTCTATGGGATGATCGAAAAGATGATGGGAATTGTCGGTCAAAAAATCCCACGTCAATCGGTCAAATCTCCTGGCGATGTTCCGATCTACACCGTGGTCGTGTTGGTTGTATCCAAACGAGAGTGTCATGTTCCAGATTCAATTTTGCCAAGGTGAAGCTCTTGTTAGTGATTGCTAATAATGCTAATAGCCCAAAAAAGAAACCCTTATTTTTGGACGGGACGTATCTTTTTTAGGGGCTGGTTGTACGCCCACGATACATCCCGAACATGTGGTGTCTGCAGCGATATGACCGTGTTTCCGAATATACTCTGGTTGGTGGTATACCTACCCCTCTCAAAAATATGAGTCAGTTGGGATTATGACATTCCCAATATATGGAAAAATAAAAATTCATGTTCCAAACCACCAACCAGTTGTAGATGGTTGTAGGTATATTAACCCCAGTGATGGACATCTATACTTATATTCCCCAATGATATTTCATCATTGTTAATATCCCCATATTAAATCCCCAACTGGCAATTGAAGCAGCAAAACTTCATCAACCCAATGAACTATCACCATTCATATTTATCCCATTATAACATCTTTGGCTAGTTGAGCATTTAATGTGTACCATATGTCTGGGTAAATTACAATAATTCACAAACCTGAATTAAGGCTATTTTGGGTTAGTTACCCTTACTAACCACGATTCCAGTGAGGGAGAACAGTGAGGTCGTTATAATTTGCCCAGATATGTTTTTCTATAATCCATAATTCTTATATCACTGCATATTCCATATTCTTATTTCACAATCCATCCCATTTATGTATACCATATATGTTTCCATATTTTTCTATATTCCACAAGTATATCCCCCAAGAAGAAGTTGGCAAAACGTGTAATTTTCTTCGCCATTGTTTACCCAAGTCGCAGGATGCCCCTTGTTGAGAACATGCACCAGCTGCTCCTCAACGCAGCTGACCGAGGCCCGTCACGGTCCGAAGAAAAAATCCGTGGATCCTTATGGATATACTGTGGATAAACACTGATACATCATGTTTCTGTATGTTTCAAACATTTAAAAAAAACAGTTCCGGGATTTTCTGCATATTTAATGGGGATACTGTGGCGATATCATTGAGAAGAATATCATGATATATAGTGGCATATATAGAGTCAACAATATGAGACTTTTCAAATGCTATTTCAAATGGTCTCCTGCAAGAACATGTTGCCACCAAAGGGTGTTTCAAATATGTCCGCTATGGTCAATTGTCAGATATCTTTTCCAGAGCCCCATCAGAAAGCCCAGCGGCATGGGACGGGGAAAAAGGGGCCGCATGATTTCAGTTACCTAAGGATACCATCACCGGAAATACGTGATATGGGTGATGTTTGCACTGGAACCATTCATATCCCAGAAGCTGCTGAATGGGAAAAAACCTAGCTCAAGCACCACATTTGGATGAACACAACGTATTTCGATGGGATTTGCCTGAAAATAGGGTAGCCTTGATAAATCTGCTGGTTGAACATCATCTTCACAATTTTAATTCTCATAACTTGGGACATATACCTCATTTTCAGACACACCCAGATGGGAACAAAACCAGGAATTCTCATCATCTTCTTGCTCGGCACAGTGGTTCCGGCCAATGAACACCTAGTTTAATGATGTTAAATGGTCTTATAATCCAATAACTATACTTATGCCCTATGGTCAATCTTTGGTAGTCTACAAACAATTGTCATCTTTTGATGGTTGGCTGGTTATTTTCATTTTAAAGGAAAAAAAGGGCCACACGGATTAAACTACACTATGCTAACATGTTATCAAAGCACTATGAAGATACATCAACATGTTATCACCGTACTATGAAGATACTTCAACATGTTATCAACATGTGTTGACTCCGCAGTATCAAGGACGCAGTCGTCAGGACGTTAATATCCCACCCCACGCCACCCCACCCCACCCCACCCCACCGTGCTGTCAACGTAGCATCACGTTGCATCATCAACGTCTTCCTAGTTGGTGGAACATGTGCTGACACCGTAGTATCAAGGACGTAGTCGTCAGGACGTTAATATCCCACCCCACCCCACCTTGCTGTCAACGTAGCATCACGTTGCATCATCAACGTCTTCCTAGTTGGTGGAACATGTGTTGACACCGTAGTATCAAGGACGTAGTCGTCAGGACGTTAATATCCCACCCCACCCAACCCCACCCCACACATATATATATGGTCCCGGCCGGCGGCCGGCAACCCCCCCCAATGGTATCCCCCGCAGGAACCATCTCCATACATACATACATACATACATACATACATACATAACATTACACAACATTACATAACATTACATTACATTACATCACATTACCTTACATTACACACATACATACATACACACACAGAGACATACATACATACATACATACATACATACATACATACATACATACATACATACATACATACATACATACATACATACATACATACATTACATACATACATACATACATACATACATACATACATACATACATACATACATACATACATACATACATACATACATACATACATACATACATACATACATGCATACATACATGCATACATACATACATGCCTATACCTACCAACCTACGTAGGTACATACATACTACACCCAACCCACCCCACAGGGGGGGGGCGGAGAAGCAGAGGTACCTTGCATGATAGTTGGATTCCAGGGAGGTAGTACACCCAATCCTAGGAACCA
>CAMXCT020004131.1:0-45087 GCA_947184155.2 Cladocopium goreaui | reverse complement strand
GGATCGTGATCGTGCGTCATATCATCATATCACGTATCTAGAAATGATATCAAATGATATCAAACGAAAGCTCTATATATATAGTAATATATAATAATATATATATAATATACAGAGAGAGAGAGAGGGAGAGAATGCCAGAGTATGCCAACCGATCAAGGACATGTTCTTCTTAGCGATCCTCGTGGAATGTATCCCGTTCCAAGTCGCAAGATCTGGTGCTTGGCCCACGGTGACGTATGCCACTCCGTCAGGAAACATCTCTGACCTTGTGGTCAAGGTACAATGAGGCAACATGGGATACCATGGGACCAACACATATATAAATTATATATTATTGCATACCATTATTGCTAATTATTACTACCAGTAATTCGAGGTTTCCTAAAATGGGTGTACCCCTAAATCATCTATTTTAATAGGAGTTGCCATTAGAAACCATCCAGTTTGCGGTATCTTCATTTATGGAAACCATCCAAGTGATGGGAGTGATCATGGCCATGGTTGCCGGGATCTCTAGGAACAAATCACAAGTTGGCCACTCAAAGGTAAGCCTGCGTGAACCGATCATGTGTTTAAAATTTTAAATATCATCTTCAACATGCCATTGATCTGCAGGTTATGGGTCTGCCAGGTGACAAGGATTCTTCGTGATGGATAGTGGCACAAGTGGCCACAGTTTTGCCCATGCCACCCGCTCCATGAACCACGCAAAGGCCAGAGGCCTTGCAGTGGGCGATGGATGGCCCGTTGAAAACCACCTTTCACGGATTTCGGTCCTAACTATCCAAGTTTGTGTATCCCATCCGATAAAACTCCCACATTTTCCCATAAAACATGGGGACTTTGACCATGTTCGCCCATATCGCCATAAAATCCATGGGATCCATGGGTGGTGGTACGAGTAGCACCTTGAGGCATTTCTGCAGACTCTTGGCGACCGATTCCGTGAGCCCCGCGCGCCAGGCATAGTTCACCGGCAGCGGGGGCACTTCGCAACGCTGCTGGATGGGCATGGCATGGCGACCCTGGGGTCGACCGGGAAATCAAGGAACAAAACCATGGCCGGTCCATGGAAGATTTATGGAAAATCATCCAGAAATCGCAAAAAATGAAGGTTTTGAATGGGAAAATCCTTGAACTAAATGGAGGTGTTTAATGGGAAAATCATCTGCTAATGAAGGTTTTTGCTGGAAAATCATCGAACTAAATGCTGGAATTGTCATTGCTATGTTTGATTGCGAGAGCGTAAGTAGAGTTGATATTAGGTATTGTCAGGTGCTGATGTTCAGTGGTTTTTAGTGTTGTTGGGCTAGTTAGGTGATGATGTTTCAATGGATTGTTTCGAGTGGCAGTTGGGTGCACTGCTGAATTAAAGTCGCATTGAAGTTGACTCGGTGCAAACGGCTCAAGTTTTTGACTCCCGATGTCGGCATGTGGTTGCTATGGTCTCTGTCTCAACATGCCCCAGCCATGTGGGACATCATGTGGGTGGTCAAAATTGGGTACCCCAATCATCCCCAATCATTGGATGGTTGTAATCTCATATGGATGGTTAATATCCCAATCATTGGCTGGTTATGGATGGTTAATACTAAAAATACCCCATGATTAACAGATAACCATGGATAACCATCATTATTGCACCATTCTGGATGGTTAAAATATGTTAAAATCGGTCCGAGTTTTGGAGCGGCAGCGATTTTTTTCGATGCTTCGCTTGATGCTTCGAACCCTGCATCCACACATCTCCTCAGCGATGAAAAAAGGTGACACCTGCGATCTCAGAAGCTTCCAACCTTTAGAGAGACATGGAACCATTAGTCTAGATCTAGACATGGGTAGACACATCATGGATATGGCCATTTTGATAGGGAAAATGATGAAAATGAGGCTCCGAACCAGTGGATCTAAGGTTTTTGATGTTTTTTTGTTTTTTTTTCGGGCGTTCCCAACATGTTCATCATTTTTCAGAACCCAGTCTCTGTCGCCTGAGCCGCCAACTCGTAGAAAAAAATGTATGCCGCAGGGAGGTTCAATGCCTGTTACATAGCGATCGAAGGGATCCAGCTTCAAAAGGCGTCTGCAAAGGATACCCAGAATGATGAAAAATGATGAGAAACATGCGTTAAATATATATTGGTGCACTTGTTATCACTTGTTCATAATATAGGGATGATGATAAACCAATATAAAATATTATATAGATATATGTTTATGTTTGTCGCAGTGTGGTCTGCTCCCCTTTTCTCTGTCCCAGGCAACGGTAGGCGTCTGTGGCGCGCCATCTGCAGGCACTGCAAAATTGGAAAATGGGTCCTTAAGCAGCTGAAAAACTAAAAGTAAACCAGATGCGTCCATCCTCCTCCAAGTTGCAGTGCACTCCACCAGGGCGGCATGTGGGCGGGTGCCCAAAACACTGACACCCAGCGAAAAACATTCAAGGCATGTTTGTCGCAGTGTGGTCTGCTCCCCTTTTCTCTGTCCCAGGCAACGGTAGGCGTCTGTGGCGCGCCATCTGCAGGCACTGCAAAATTGGAAAATGGGTCCTTAAGCAGCTGAAAAACTAAAAGTAAACCAGATGCGTCCATCCTCCTCCAAGTTGCAGTGCACTCCAGTCCCACAACTACCGGCGCCCTCAGCAGCGAGTTGATAGCTGCTAGCGCAGCCATTCGTGCCACTTCAGGAATCTGGGGGGCGCTTGTCCAAGGCATCTAAAAGAAAAGGCAGAAAGGAAGAAGCTGATTTCACTTTCTCACGGCATTCAGCAGGGAGAGAGGCTAACACTCCACTGGCAGCTGTTTCTTGCAGGTAGCTCTCTAAAGTACTTAGTTGTTTTAAGCGAAGCCGCCAAAGTATATCCCAAATGGGAGTTCCAGTGTGATACAAATGAACAGCTCCGCCGCCTCTAAGACCACCTGGGGTGATCTGGCTACTATGTGGTACTTGTAAAGCTTCTGCTATTTTGTCCCATCTCCGCCGGTATGCAGCTGGTGAGGCAGAGAAAAGAAAAGCCTCCGGCTCTAAGTTCCCAAAAACGGAAACCAGCAGCCTCACCGTGGAAGCATGGGAAACGCGGGCATGTTGAACTCGGCCGCGACCCCTACGTCCCGGCTTTGGAGCTCCCACTCGCAGAAAACAAACATCGTCATCCACGCATAGGTCGGCCGGTAAAAGCAGATCAGCTCTTCGTGCTTTAATAGGCTCTCCAATCCTTGTGGCACCATGAAAAGCCAAAGCAGTCACGCCGACCCACCGGTGCCATCCCCAAAGTAATCCCAGACTCAAAAAGGCATCTAGTAACTGCCGAGGCATGGGCGGTCTGTGCTGCACAGGTTGTACTATTTCCCAGCGTTGAAGCAAATCCCAAGCTGGTGCCAGTTGCGCTCGCACTGCAGGCGATGACTTCTGGTAGTGCACCACCAGGTGGCGAAATAAGTACATGGGCTCTCCGCGCTGAAAACTCCAGTGGCCAAAACTTTGCAAAAAAGAAACCTGAAACAAAGGGCTATCCCAAAGGTGTTGGAGTACATCTGCAGGCAAATTCTCTGACAGCCATCTCGCATAGCGTTCTAAGGCTCGGGCTTGCAGCAGTCGTGTAGCAGGCGTCACTGTGTCCACCTCATCTAGCTCAACTGCTGGTAGCACTCTTCGGACTCGCGGCCCTGGGTGCGAAGCCTCGCCTATTCGGCGGCCACAACACTTTGCACAGCTAGCTACGTCGAACTTCTGTCTACGGTCAGTTGGCTTCAGCTCTTCAGCCACAACTTTGGCTAAAAACCGACATAAACCAGTGGGGTAAGCTTCTGCTGCTTTCAAACAGCAGCCCCGACTCTTGCTGTATCCAACAAGCTGAATGTGCGGCCTTTCACATTGGCACAGTAGGGTCTCCCCAGCTACGCTGGTATTCGTCAAAAACCTCGTTCTCTTCCGCCAAGGAGTGCCCCATCTGCAGTAGTCAGTTGTAAAAAACCGTAACCCAAGTGTGGTGATAAGCCTAACCCATTCAGGCTGCCACCAGAGATAGCTTCCCGCAGGATTCTCTACCCACCAGCAGATCCCGTGCGCATGCACGAGGGCGATGAAAGCAGCCAACCATTGCGACATAGCATTGCCGACTTGGACTTTCTCGCGCATGTTGTCTGTCAGGTCAGCAAGGCCTGTCGGGCATTCTTTCGTTCGCACTGGTGGTCGGACTGCTCGTGAAAAAGACGCACAAACCGGTCCGGCGCCCACCGACAAAAAGGCTGCTGCCTCAACAAGGCTGGCCAGAAAGTCCTGCACACTCGGGTCCAACAAATTTTCACTAGCATGGTGTGCCACATCGAAGGTCAGAACCCAATGGCCTGTTGTTTCTGCTAAAGCCTTTGCCGCACCACGTTGGCCAGAAAAGAGGTCTAAGTGCCCTTGCCGCAACACGAGCTCTTCCAGTTTTTGGCCTGGTGGAAGCACAAACTGCGACGCCGGCAACTTCCGCAGCAATGCAACGCAATCGGCGCTCAAAGGTGCGGCTTGCAACCATGGCTCTACGCGTCCGGTGACAGGAGTGGTGTCTGCCTTATCCCCCCCCCCCGTCCTAGCAGTCCTCCTTTTTGCATAGTCTCGCCGAAGTGCTGCACGTCGAGAAAGAGGATCCAAGGGGCTAACATTCAGCTCACGCTCGGCAGGCAGCCTAGCAATCACCTTGTCATCGACTTGCGCCTCAGCCAAAACTTTGTCCAGCTCCTCAAAATCGCCAGCTTCAGCGGCGGTGAACCACCTCTGCGCGGGCTGAGGATCTCGACATGTCCGGTCCCTCGTAGGGTCATCTGCTACATTGTCAGCAGTGTTCACATAGTTTACTGCAGGGTAGGTGTTATACGCTAGCAACCATGGCAAGTGACGCCTCAGCTTTTGATTCAAGCTTGCCGAAGAAGCTCTTCCCCGCACCAACGCTCCCAAAACCACTTGACTGTCAGAGCCCAGAAGCAATCTGGAGTTTGGATGCTTCCTGGACCGACGAGCTTCAGAAGCCAGCGCTGCTGACAACTCACTAAGGTTGATGTGAGTTCGCCGTTTGATCTTCCTTCTGCCAATCAAAGAAAAACGTTTCGACTTGGCTGCTGCTCTCCACAAGGGGTGCGACCGAGCTGGAAGCTCGCCCGCAGGTACTTCAGCTTCTGGCTGTAGTATCCCATGCACCTTCTGCAACGCTTTCAAAGGGCTCAGGAGGCGCGACCAGGAGGCTTTTGTCAGCCGCTGCCTCGCGAGTTCCCCCGCCAGGCTGTGGGTCACAGGAGAGGCGACCTCAGCCTCCCACTTGTCTGAAGCATCCACTAAAGCAAGCTCCGGCAGTACTTCTGCCCTCAAATCGCTGCAGAACAAAGGTGCAAAAACGACCATGGTCCAAAGTTCATCTACGGCCTTTGCCGACAGCTGAAAAACTACTCCATAGTCAAAACGCTGGATTTCCGAAAAAACTTCTTCCAGCAAACACATGCACCTCCGTCTCATCTGCAGGATCGACACCCAAGCACCAGTGAGCACCTCAAGCAACTTTCTGTCAGCATAACCACACCGTGCCAGTTGGGCAGTAAGCACCGCTACTGGTACCGCTCGTTCCAGCTGCGCCCTAATGATGCCAGTGTCTCCATCCAAACTGATGCCCCAAAACTTGGCATGGACTTGCCCTCGGAAACGTTTGCCATCGTGAGGTTTTAGCCCCACTTGCTTGTACAACTGGACCATGCGATCAGCCAGTGGAGAGGAAACAGTAGAAGCAGGCTTCGCTCGAGGCACTTGTTCCAAGATGATGAAATCATCTATCACGATGCCTACCACCCAGTTCTGGCGGGGCATGCGCCCGCGCAAGGTGATGCAGTCCCCCAGTTTGATGCCGCTCTGCAACGCCAACTTCATATGTGCTTGCTGCCCGAACTCCACACTATTGAGGTCCCCCATCGCCATCGTGTTGAGGGCGGGGATGTAGTGAGTTGCCTCCCCTTCCACATATCTGAAACTCTTGAAGCGCTGCGCTTCGGCTGCAGTGAGGGAGAAGGCTAAAGCATTGCGAGCAGCACGGTTTCTGCTAACCTTGTAGAAATAGTAGTAGTCTTGCAGATCCTCACCTGCCGCAAGCAGAACCCGGTCAGGGGGAAGCACCATATCCAAAAGAGGCGTTGCACAACCCATGCTCTGAGTCCATGCATTCAGTGGTTCTTCGGCCAGATTCGCTGGCCTGGCATCCATGATAAGGCGGTCCTTTTCCAAATTCTTCATCAGGCAAAACAGTCCAGCCCTCAAGGGCATGCGCACTTGTGCAGGAGTAAAAAGGGCTAGTCTGCCAGTTTCATCCAGGGAGTGCAGCAGCTTGAGTACCTCAGCATGTTGGCCTCGCACTTGCACACGGGGAACTGGTTCCAGAATCTCCTCAGGGGCGAGGGCATAGTCTAAGGGCTCTGCATACCATGCCGCTGCATCAGCATCCAGCAAAGGCACTGGATCAAACGCTGGGCATCCGCTAAACTGCAAACGGTGAGCTTCTATGTCTTTAGCAGTTTGGACCTCGCTCACTAAGGAGCTCGCTTTGCTGGCAGGACCGGCACGATGTCTTGGCACAGAACTGGAAAAAACACTGGACCCTTGTTGGGCGATCAGCTGGAGAGCAACGGTGGTCAGCAAAGCTACATTGTGCTCCAGGCTCTCCACTTTCCCGGCTGTTCTACCCATAGCAGCGGCAGCGATGGGCCCCGAAGCGGCCCACTCAGTGCATAGGCGCACCAACCGAGAGACAATGCCCTGCTGCTCTTCGGTCAGAGGGGCATTAGCCCTGAAGTCCTGGGGGCAGCGCGCAGGCGATCCCAGCTGCAGCCAATTCATTGTCAAAACCATGACATTCAGCGCCCGTCGCAGAGCATTGGTGGCCTTGTCACCGCTCCGCAATTGCCCTTTGTGGAAAGGCATAGGCATAGGCCACACTGGCCTAGAGGTACAGGGTTCATGTTCTTCCCTGTCAGCCTGGGTTTTCAGAGAAGCATGCAAAAAAGCTCGCAGGCGGCTGGAAGGTCCTCCAAGCATCCACCTGAGTAATGAATTCCAAAAAGAGGTGACCTCGACAGTGCTAGCTTCGGCACCAGGCACCTTTCGTGCATTGGCGGAATCAGCGGCACCGACAACGGCAGGAAAGCTTTGTTTCAACGCAGCAGGCAATTCATTATGCAGCTTTTTGAGTTCATCAGCCCTTCCCCTTGCAACTGGTCCCCGACCGTTGTTCGCGGTACCACTTAAGGTCCGCGCTGGTGAAGAAGAACTCGGCAAAGGACCAGTGCAAGGCTCGGGGCCTACATGTTGAGCTGCAGTACTCATTTGTGGTCGGCGGTTGCAGCTCCGTCCATTTCGGCTGCACCACCATCGCCGCTGCTTTGTTGCTTTCCCTTGCCCTTGCCTTTCTTCTTTGGTTCGGCCTTGGCAGTCGGCTTTTGCTCGACCGGCGGGTTGCCAGGCGGAGTTCGCCTTGATGTCAACTTCCGCTTCTTCTCCGCCAGGCTGTCGTAATCGTTGAGCTTCTGGAGGAACAAATCGACCCACCTTCCATCCACCAAGCGCGTGTAAGGGGCTTCGTTCTCCTGCGGCAGGGAGTGGGCCGCAAATTGCGCCAGCGGCGGCGGCTCCTCTAGGGCCATCTCGCCCGCTAAAATCCAGTTGCCACGATCTATGCTGAGTTGATCCCCTTGGCAAAGCAACAGGGCCAATCGAGCCCGGGCTTCGGCAGGCTTTTCGGCCCGCAGGCAGTCCAAGGCACCCGCAATTCCCCACAACAGCCGCACTGGAGTCTGAAAGTTTTGCACGCGCGACCTCATCTCTAGCCAGGCGCGTGCTGTCACTTGCACTCCCGCGCTTCCAGGCACCTGCGCCTGCAGATTGAAGTCCTGCTCCATGTTCCCCTCGATGATCTTGTAGATCTCTTGAGGCTGTGCAAGTAGGGCTCGCCGCAAAGCTCGCAGTGCTGCTGCATAGCGGCGGGAACCCGCCACCGCTGATGTCTCGCTGCTTCCCGACCCAACACCGTCTAGCACGGCATCCAAACTTTTGTCTGCTTTCTTTTGCTGCGCCAAATGCCCGGCTATCTGAGTGAGCTTGGTAACTGCTGAAGTCAGAACTGCATTGGCCACAGCTTGAGGTCCTTCGGCGTCGAGCTCGGGCATCTCGGGCTCGTCTGCCTCGCTTTCGGACAAGGGGTCGCGAGACTGCACAGGAGCTGCTTTTCGCGGCAGCGGAAGATCTTGCAACTTGGGCTTTCCTTTCTGCGCTAAACTGATCATCTGCTCGATGTGGGCTTGGGGAATGCCTGCTTCTCTGGCAGCTTGAACCACTTCTGCATCGATGCTGCCTCGATGTGTTCCCAATCCAGGAGGGCATTGGAATGAGACGCGAGGTGCTGTCGCAGGGGGAGCAGCTGATGGCCCTGGCCCAGCTCGCAGCGCTGGTGGTCGCTGCTTCTCTGCAGCTAAATGCTTCAAACTTTCGGCAATCTGGCCGACACTCTTCTCCAAAACCGCCAACCGCTGGTCTATTGCACTGGGTGCTGCCTCTTCAGGCGGAGCACTAGGAGCTGTCCAAAAAGCAAAATGCTGTTCAGCTACCTCAATCAAAGTATCAGCGACTGGGACAACAAATGGTCCGGCAGGGTCAAATGGATAGTCAAAATCTGCAAACTCAGTCGTAGGATCAAAAACAAGATGAGCTTCACACTCGGCTGCAAGAATTCCCACCCAGAGCTTCGCTGAGTGAGCACCGCCAGCCGGGTCGGCTCGGTCCAAAAAAGGGGCCTCAAGAACAACTGGCTTTCCCAGGGCTCGTTGTGGCAAAACTCGTCTGCTGGATACTCGGTGCCAAACGGAAAACGGCACCGCAACTAGCAGTCTTCCCTCAACTTCAGAAATGGCGATGCAAGCTACCGTAGTAGGTTCACCCCCAGCTTCAGAAGGAACTTCAAAAACACCAACAGGATAGGCTGGATCTGGGGCCAATCCCGCCTCACCTTCAATGAGGACTGTGCACTGCCGCGCTGTCACAGGATTTGGAGGACGCAGCGCTTCGTCCCGCTCCTCGTCTTCAGGCAGATCCGAATGCATCAGGTGGTGGCCACTGCAAGCCAGCAGTGTTCACCGCCACACTAGCTTCCCAGTAAGTCGGGAACCCTGCAAAAACTGAATCTCCGCAATTGCCGCCCTGCTTAACCAGGGGCTTGATAGCAGAAAAAGAGCTGAATACACGGACAGGGTTGTAGCTCTGCCCTGAAATATCCCGACACAAAACGTAGCAACGAGACTGCAATCGAATGCGGTCCCTCCCACTCGTGCCTCGCTCCTCACCAGCCAAGCACCGGCGAAAAAATTTGCCAATCTCAATGGCCACCTCTCGCCTCTCCGCTTCAGTGTAATCCGCGGCCGTAGCTTTACCTGAGTAAGCAGGGCTGTTGGCAGATGACACAATTGAAGGAGCAGCAGCAGCTGAGTTACCAGAAGGGGCTGGGGAATAAACAGCTGGTCCCTGGGGGAAATTGCAAGTAACAGTGATAGGAGAGCCAGTTGCAGCTCTGCCGGGTCTCACCGGTGCTTGAGTCTCACCACCCTCTAGGTCAATCACCCGCAACGTGAGCTGCAGCACCTCCTCACGTAGAGCTCGCACTTCACGCACCAGCTCAGCAATACCCTCGCTCATGCGAGTCGGGACTTAACAGCCCAATAATTGTGCACAGCCCCAACACGGAGTTTCAACTGAATATTCAGATACTGCCTTAACAAAATAAGGTATTCCAGCACTTGACCAAGTACCAACCCCAAAAAAATGCCGAGACAAAGGCTGCCCCAATGGATGGATTCCACCTCAAGGTCCTGACAAATGACAGGGGGGTGGACTAGGGGTTCACGGAGGATAGCAGACACCAACGCCGCCGAAATTCCTCCTGTCACCGCGGAAGTTGGAAGGGCCCTGGGCATTAGCTAGCAGCTTGTGCCCAAAACACTGACACCCAGCGAAAAACATTCAAGGCATACTGTATACTATATATATAGAGATGGGTAATTATGTCTTGAAACTCTGATACTACCCAAGGTTTTTCCAAAACTTCAATGGAAAAAAAATGCCGAAAGCATTGGAAATGCCAAGGTTTTTTGGATACCTGGGGCCTGTCCTCGATCATCTTGTAGATCTTTTGGATGCTGATCGCATCAGCTTCATTCCTGGCGGAGAAAACCCTGGGATTTTGGAAGCAACGGTGATATAATGGTGATATAATGGCGATACAATGGTGACAATCCAACTTCTGGTGATAATCCAATGTAGACAAACCATATATGTTCATGATGATTCAATGGGGAATCAACCAGCAACGATGAGAGTACCAATCACCTTAAGGATACAATGGAGATATAATGGGGATGTAATGAATTATCATATAATATAATATAGTTAATCAACATATTCGATGGATTTCAATGGATAGTTATGGATAGTTCTGGGATACACATATTAAATAGGGGGGTTCGGTGCCCAAAAAAAATGGGGAACCCCCAACATTTGGCCGTTTCAATGGGGAATATGATGATAACAATTGGATTTTGTGGTACCCTACTTTCAGACATATGTGACAAGATATCTGGTCAGGCATATCTTCGACCCGGTGATGATCCACCAAGATGATCTGCAAACAGATTTGCTATGCCCTCTGAGTAGAAGTGGAAAATCCAGCTTTCCTCATGAAATCGGACTTGTTCATCTCAACATATCTCAAACTACTCAGATTCTTGACAGCTTTAGAAACGACTTTCCCATCCCAAGCCACTTTTCAAGCACTGAATGGCACCTTGCAATAACCCAACAAGAGCTGTCATCGATGTAGGACAGTCCCACCCACAGCGGGGACCACACCTGCGGATCATGAGTCGATCGTCACTGTGGCCAATGGGTTACCCGTTACCCTCCATTCCAATGATTCAATCTGGTTCGTTATCATATTCGGCCTATCAAAATGACCATGAAAATGAGGGCTATATCACCAGGTGATGTCTAAAATATGCCTAAAATGAACATTTGCAGACATTCCCTGGTGACATTTATCCATTCCCTCCAGGTCTTTCAAGACTTGGGGGGCTCCATCCCCCTCAGAGCATCATCTCAGGTGCCTTCATCAAGTCCCACTTTTTCCAGCTGGGTGGGTATCCAGACATCAAGAAATGTCGGCTCATATCAGCCTCGCAGCGTGACATCCGATGGGGAGCCTTGAAAATGGCAACCAGCTGCCTGAAGTGCCGCAATCGTGAAATGATCCCAGATCGGATCCGAGCTTCAAATGTTTCAACATGTTTCTCCACGAAAACAACCAGTCACAAAATTCGTAGCAAAGAGTGTTGTGTGCATCCATGTTTAAACAACATATGATGGTTTTTATCTATTGGCTTTGATAATCATAAACATGTTTTTCAACCATGGTCGATCAACTTTTTACACATCTATTACCAACCATACCCAGCAATATCCCACTAAAATCCACTAAATATCTCCATGATATCCCAGAAAATCTCCCCAAAAATCTCTGTCCCCGTCCCCGTCGCCTCATCGCGACCACTCAGGTTGATGACATTGGGTTGAGCCTTCACCAAGCGGATCCCTGGCGCCACGCTTCGCCGAGGGAGGCGTTATTCAATAAGAGGATCATATGATTATAACACTTATTGATAGGAAATATATACCATCTGGTTATGACTAACATAGCCATGGAAAGATCCACCATGCTATTAATAGGTAAACCATCTATAAATGGGCCATGTTCCATGGCTATGTTAAATAACCAGAGGGTATATATATATATGTATATTCCCGAGAAATATGGAAGTTGTTAATAGGAAATATATGGAACTGATAATATAAACATTCCCAAGAAATACATGGGAACTTATAGGATACAACCAAAAAACTGATAACGCATATATCATATAACTAAGGTATAACATGGTTGCCTGATAGGAGTACCACTGCCTATACTGGTTATGTATTGCTATATGGGACCCTGGGAGATCTTTTCAAGGTGAGAAAAAAATGGTCCCATGTGCAGATTGCAGATGTGTCAAAACCTATGACTCATCATATTTGGGGCTTATGAACTTCCATAAATCCCCCTATTTGGGGGATCAAAAGAACCCTTCCACAGCCACACTGGGTTCCCCTGACGGTTCACGCTCAAAGGCAACATCTCTGTGAGGGAACGCCGCGCATCGTTGGCAGGGCGCTTCCGTAGAGGACCAAAGTCCAACTGGGCGAAGGGATGGGATGGTCCCAAAAAAGGCGCTTGGAAAAAATCGCTTGTCTTGTGGCAGAAAATATGATATCATCTGATCTCAAGTTCTTCAAATGTGGTATCATGTTTATCATGTTGAATCGTATATTCTAATAATCGTATCATATCGTATCCATATTAGGTCTCCATTAAAGGTCTCCATATGGTCTCTACGTTGCTGCTTTTTCGCGCGCGGCCTGACTCCATGGGATGCGTTTCTTCCCCAAGATATGGGAGAGCTGATGGATGAGGACCATGGAGGTCATCAAGGCGTCGTAGCCGGCCTTTTTTCACAACGAACGAAGTTAGGTGAGTTAATCATGATATATTGTAATTATCCATAGTATTTTTTCTTGGTGAATATCTCTAGTATATATTATATATATACATATAATATATATATATAATATATATAATTTATATATATATAATATATATATAATATAATATATATAATATATAATATATATATAATATAATATATATATGTATATATATATGTGATGTAAATATGATGTTTGGAGATATTTGGAAAGTCAATCATCTTATGCAGTTTTGAAGGGCTGAATCACCTAATTCTTTGGGTGGTCCATCACACAATAAAGGCTATGCCAATCGGGGGATCAATACGGATCAATCACTTCGCCAATCGGGGTAGGGGAACTCCCAAAACCATGCCAAAAAGCCGAAACAAATCGATGTCCGATAAATATGCAGGTACCCAACCTCCACCCGAAACCGTGGCGGAGCTGAATCCGTAATTCAAAGATGCGACGCGAGCCTCGTGTGACGAATCCATCTCATCCTCGGAAGTTGTGCCTGGCCCGAAACCGTGCAGACTCCGGTCCCAGATGCTGCCAATGTGCTTCGAAGAATCTTGGGAAACCAAACCTTCCATCCGAGGGTGTCTTGTAATATGATATATTATATATACAGTATATATTATATATCTATATATATATATGTATTGTGTTCATATACAGTGTGTATATATATATCATATATATATATGAAGATCATATATATATGAAAATCATATATATATATATGATATATATACACACTTTGTATAATCTCACCTATAGCTGGTCATGTTCCGTTTGGGTATGGGTCACACTTGTGTGCCCATCAGAAATTGATCAGGTTACGTTGAAGTATAAAACCAGCCGTTTTTGGTGGTTGATATATTTGACCCATAGTGCCCAAGTTCCAAATTGTATCCGATCTCTGGTTGAATCCCCACTGGTTGCACATCAAATCTCCATGGCTTTCCGATTTTGGTGGCCCATTTCATGATTTTCATGGTCCTTGAAACTCGCTGCCATCCCAACACTTCATCCACCTTGTGCAGGTCTGGTGGGAAGTCGATAGTCTACACCTTCCAGGTTATTCACCTGGCACAATGCGTCCGCAGGGTCCAACTCCAAGGTGGGAAAAGTCCCCTCCAGTGACAAACATGGCTAGCTGGGAAATTGCCTATGGAGGTGTCTCCATGGGAAAATCATGGTATAAATGGAGGAGGTTCCATTGCCATGGTTGATTGCCTGAAACAACCGCAACAGGCGGAAAATGAGGTATGGACCACTCAGCCATGATCTGACATGATCCGACTCAACTCCTGAAAGTAGCCCCGCCTCAAAGGTCAAAGGCAAAGGTTTCTGAGAATCTTCGGTCGTTGCAGCCTGAGAACTGTTTGCAACCGGGAGTCCAACCCTGGCAACCCAGCGGCCCAACTTTCCCATGCTGTGGCTCTGAGTGAAGCTATGGGGTAAACAGCATGAGATGGTTGAGCTGACACACGACGGATCCCTCCAGAATGTACAGCTGGGGCAGCAGGATACCTACCTTAAAGATCCTTAAAGCCTTTTTTGCTGTCCATCTTTTCAATAGCACAATCAATGGCTGAATTGCTGGCAAGAACAAAGTCCGTGTATGTCAGCATATGCATAGTAAGAGTTGTAAGAGTTTCCAGTCATTTGGAAACTCCGTCAATGCAAGATCTGTTAGGGCCACCCCCCAAGCGCAGAATGGTTTCCGACCAAAATTGACCCCCAAAATCTGCGTTTCCTGCATAGTTCTTCCAAATTGATGTGCCTAAAAAAGGATCCCCTGAATTTAGTGGTTGATCACAATCTTCATTCATTTTCCCCATTAAAAATCTTCAATGGCACCATACCCAGTAGCACCTCTGTGGATCAGGTCCTGCAACCCCCACCTGGGCCATGAAGTCACAAAGGCCTTTCAGGTTGGCTGGCGGCTGCAGACCCACCAACAGCTCATGAGCCTGGACGATGGGATGGAGGCCAGTTGAAGGGGGAAACCACAGAATCCTGTGGCGAAATGGGACCGTTCACACATGATTTGGATGATGAAAATCTGCTGGTGAAATATTGATCGAGGCGTTCAAACCATCCAACAGCAACGACTATGAGAATCACCAAAGACCACATGTGAACTCGAGAAATTCTCAACATCTCCTAGCTATGTCCATCCCAAATCAAAGCCCCTTTTTTTGGGGGGGGGGAAAAACACATCCAGTGAAAACACGTTGTCTAGTCCCAAAACCGTTAGGGAGGTTAATGAAGCTTATTCCCATCAAACTCTGATTCTGAAACAACAAATCAGTGCGTGGTTGCCAACCAAAATCAGTTGGTTCCCCTGAAACCAACTCTCACTTCCCCCAAAAAAATCAAAACCTCGTGGTTCCCCCCAAAAAAATTGCCTTTTCACTTGGTCTGTGGGCCCCTCCCCAGTCATAAAGCCCCAAAAAATTAGCCATACCCTCTGGTAAACATACAAAAAACTATGGAAAGATCCACCATTTTTAATGGGAAAACTCACTATAAATGGGCCATTTTCAATAGCTATGTTAGTCATACCAGAGGGTACCCATCCCATCCCTGGCGTTGCCTCTGCCAAGAACTTCGTATCCAAGGTCTGGGGGAAAAGTTGGAGCCAAGAAGCCTGGCTCCAAGGGGAAGACTCCATAGGTTTCCCATGGAGCTTTTACCATGTTTTTTAAAACCATGAAATAACGGTGCCCTTGGTGTTCTGTTTGTATTGTCAACATTCATATCAATGAAATTCTGTGGAAGCTTGGATCGGAATATCGCATAGTTTTTTGAGGGGACCCGTTTTCTTGAGCAAATGACTGACCATCCAATCTTTAGAGGGTCCACTTTCATTTGTTTTGCTCTCATGATCCTGGTTTTTGCTTGTGGCAGTGGCCAAAACGTGATCTTTGGTGTTATGACTACTAGTTACTATCATCTTTGGATTATTTTTTTCTTTAACACATGGCCCCCAGGATTATTTTTTACATGGCCCCCGAAAAAACTCAACTTGCTCATAACTTGACCAACTGCCATCTCCGCGACATGGAGCCCCATGATGTGACCTTGAAGTCCTGAATGCTTTCAGGAAGGTCTGCATAAAACGTTTGGTAGAGGTGCAGGAAGTCGTAAAAACCTCAGCAGGTAGACCCTGGAAAAATGTGTTGACATCCAAAAAAAAAGATGAAGAGACAGAAGTGCCGCACGTGCGAGAAAAATTGACCCGGATGATTCCCAAGTCATGTCATGGCGAATGTCTTCGATACCAGAAATTGGTGTTACATACAATGTTATGTATAAATGTATACGTCAATGTAGATATACTGTATATATATATATTGTTGTGTAGAGTTTTTGTCAAGATAATAAAAAAAAATGAAAATCCCCAGCCAAGCTTTGCTCCCTTGTGTCAGGTGATCGTAGAAAATGGTTGATCTGCGAGCCTAGACTCATTGGTTTTCCTAAGCCCCCGCTACATAAAGTGCAAAATACTGCGACATGACATAAACGGTGGTATTACTATATATTTATATATATATATATAATCGAAAATGGAAACAATGGTGTTACTATTGCATACACAGATAACCCAACAAGATACAAAATATATTGCATGAACCATCATGAACTTGCCTGAACCATCTTTCACCGTGGTAGAAACCTGCAGACAAACACCTGCAAAACCTCCACATTGGAAAACTGTATCAGCCACCGCTGAAAACGACAAGAAACAGTTGTGTCCCACCAAGGGCGTTTGATTCTTCGTGATCTCATCAGTAAGACTTCGCACCCCAACCTGTGCCATCGGTTAATGTTGTCCCTCCGGTAATTTAACATGTGAATGCTGGAAAATTCATCAAGGAAATGATTCAACCATGATCAATCACTGGATTCTTTGGTATACTAACCCAAAAAACATAGAGGCCTTAAATCCATTCCTAAGTGGAAAGTCTCATAAATCACTTTTCTATCTTTTTCGGGCTTTAAAAAAATCCACGTGTTTTGGATAAAAACCGTGTACAGAAAAAAAAACGGAAAAGCCATCCTTTGGGACTACAAAATCCTGCCAGATTCTGCACCTCTTCATCGATGGCCTCCATCTCACTCTGAAGCGTCCGAAGCTGTTCCTCGTAAACTTCAGCCTGGATTTGTCCGAATCTGGGTGACCTGGCTGCCCCAAGGGGGAATCACACAGAAAACAAAACATGTCAAAACATATTTTGACCAGAAGTTCTAGGGTTTCTGGCAGACTTTCCCTCCAATTCTAGGATGTTTGTCTCCGAATCCAAACATATATCGTCTCTATAATAATAAAATATTATATTATATTATATTATATTATATTATATAATATATACAAATAAATATATATATAATATATCATAATATAATATAATATAATATGATATAATATAATATAATATAACATAATAAAATATAATATAATATATACAAAATATATATAATATAATATAATATAATATAATATAATATATTATAATACAATACAATATAATACAATACAATAATATATATATATATTATAATATAATATAATATATATAATATAGTATATATTATAATAAAATATAATATAATATAATAAAATATAATATAATATAATATATACAAATAAATATATATATATAATATATCATAATATAATATAATATATACAAAATATATTTTTAATATAATATAATATAATAAAATATAATATAATATAATATAATATATACAAATAAATATATATATAATATATCATAATATAATATAATATAACATAATATAATATAATATATACAAAATATATATAATATAATATAATACAATACAATATAATACAATACAATACAATACAATATAATATATATATATTATAATATAATATAATATATATAATATAGTATATATTATAATATAATATAATATAATATAATATATACAAATAAATATATATATAATATATCATAATATAATATAATATAATATATAATATAATATAATATAATATATACAATATAATACAATAATATAATACAATACAATACATATAATATAGTATAATTATAAATAATATATATAATACAATATAATATAATATAATACAATACAATACAATATAATATATATATATTATAATATAATATAATATATATAATATAGTATTTATTATAATATAATATAATATAATATAATATAAAAGTATATAATACAATACAATATAATTTAATACAATACAATATAATATAATATAATATAATATATATAATATAATGTATATTATAATATATATATAGTGGTTGCAAATCCTGTAACCACATTTGTCCACAAACCCACCGCCACGGTGCCGTGCTGTGCCTGAGATTTGTAGACCTGACGGTTTGCTGCGGTTGCGCGGTGATTGGATCAGTTCATGTACGTTCCAGTAATCAAACATGGCAAAAGGAAGTCCCTATTAATTTGGAATCTTAACGGGAAAATCATTCATAGATGGGAGAATGTCCACTACCACGTTTGATTACCAGTTTGCCTATTAAAAATGCGTCGAGTGTCTGGGTCTGTCCAAGTAAGAACTCACTCCGTTGGACAACATTATCAAATGGTGCCACGTAATTGTAGCAAGAAAGACATCCACAGGGTCTTTCCACGAAAAGCAGCCACAAACAAACACAGGGAATGTTTCCGAATTGTCCAAACAGAATGTCGACCACCACCAGCACCATCAGCACCACTGGCACCACCAGCACCACCAGCACCACCACTGCCATTGCCATCGCTAGGTTCCCCGGCACATAGAAAGCGTTCCCCGTCACGACGCGAGGAGTGACTGTAGACGGATGGAAATTCCTGCAACGCTGGCGTAAAAGCAGGTGGCTGGTGGTTCACAATATAACATACATGTTATATAATATATGTATACATACATTATATATCATGTGTATATATATATATATACTGTATATGTACTTATATGTGCATATATGTCTATTTACCCTCCGTTAATCAAACGTGGCTTGCTGGCAAATCACCCATGTGTAATTAGTTCGACATAGTGCGATTGTGTTGCCAGCTATAAAATCTATAAACCTCAATTTTGATCTGTGATTCTTCAGCTAGCCACGTCAGATTTGCCAAAGGGCATCTATGATTGTCTATGATTCCTGATTGGTGGTTTCAACCCCTCTGAAAAATATTAGTCAATGGGAAGGATTATCCCATATATTATGGAAAATAAAAGCCATGTTCCAAACCACCAACCAGGTCTAGATTGTGAGCCACCATTCTCCAGATCCAGCAAGCCTTGCAAGTTTTACCTCGCCTGGGCAATGATGGTATGCATCAACAGACGCCTTAGTTGATCAGTTGAGCAGCGGTGCACCGTGACCCGTTGTCCGTTGGATCGTTGGTTGTTTCTGTTTTTAATGTGCAGTTTGATCAAAAAAACTTGCTGATATTGCGAAATGTATGGTCAAAGATTGGAAGTTGGATCGTGATCATCTACCAAGCATGATCAAAAACCTATTGATGGGAGAAGGTTAGATGAGTAAACCAACCATGACTAAACATAATCAAAAAGGGTGATGTGTGGTGAGAACTGTAGAACATCGACGTTCTTAACATCGTCTACGGAAACCTCGACGTTCTTTGCCAAGACTCTGAAAGGCGTTCTCCATTGGAATCTCCAACGGTGTGTTGCTGGGCGACCTGGACATTTCCCAAGGTAATGGTCAGATCTTGCGTGCTTGGTGGCCGAATCGGAATCGGATTTCATGTGTCCTTTCAGCCCAGTAAGTGGAGTAGGATGAGTAGGTATGGTTAGTCCAGTTATATCCAGTTATAAGTTATAACCCACTTTAACCCACTTATAAGTTATAACTAGTTATAACCCACTTACTAGCTGGGGTGAGCCAACAACTACTCTTGCCCCTCTGCTGCGCGCGCGGCTCAAGCCACTCTCGGACTTGCTGACGACAGGCGTCGACCACCGCACGATCTGCACCTGCGAAGTGTAGTGAACTTACCCTCTGGTTATGACTAACATAGCTATTGAAAATGGCCATAGAAATAGTGAGTTTTCCCATTAAAAATGGTGATTTATGGCCATTTATAGTGAGTTTTCCCATTAAAAATTGTGATTTATGGCCATTTATAGTGAGTTTTCCCATTAAAAATGGTGATTTATGGCCATTTATAGTGAGTTTTTCCATTAAAAATTGTGATTTTCCATAGTTTTTTGTATGTTTACCAGAGGGTACAATGAGCCTGGTTGTGGAACCCTGCATTTGGTCATAGATATCCTCAGGTAATCTAACCCAACTATCAAAATTTCACCGTATTGAAATGTTTTGAACAGGTAAACCATCTATGGGCCATCTATACCATGGCTATATCAAAAAAATATGGAGAAAAAAACGGAGCGTATCGTTTTATGGTGGAATAGAAAGTGATGGTCAAAGATTGAAAAATATCCTGCATACTTGTTCGCATTCTTTTGGTCGTCTATAGCTCATATATGCTAATATATGTTCATAAATACGCCTCACTTCCATTCCGCTTACAATCATGAACACCAGTCATAACTGACGTTACATGTGACATTAGCACTCCATTCAACCGATAACTACCCCTTCTTACTTGCATTTGTAACTCCATGTTGCTATGGGTCAAACGTGCAAACCATCCCATTTTAATCTTGAGGTACCCAAGTCTGACCCATACACACACAACTGGTGGAGGCCCATATAATATATATATATATATAATATATGGCGTATATATATTGTAATATTATATATATATACGCCATATATGTATCTATATATATATATATATATACGCCATATATATAGTAATATACGTACATATACTATGTATATATATATATATTTGTGTGTCTTCAAAATGTCACTCACTGAGACCCTGCCGGGAACACGCTGTCAAAGCAAATGTTTTGACCAAAAGGAAGTTGTATGTAACAAGCTGGGCAGACTGATAGCCAACAATTTTTGTTGTGCTATCCATCACTGCAGCGCGCTGATCAATGATTAATCACTGATCTTTTCCCACCAAAAAATCCCATTGCGGGACGGGTGGGGCGCAGCTTGGGAGCAATGAAAAATCCAAAACGGTTGAATTTGCAAATCGTTCATGACAACCTCATCACACAAACAAGGCATTTCATGGAAAAGTCCCAATTGTGTGTCTTCAAAATGTCACTCACTGAGACCCTGCCGGGAACACGCTGTCAAAGCAAATGTTTTGACCAAAAGGAAGTTGTATGTAACAAGCTGGGCAGACTGATAGCCAACAATTTTTGTTGTGCTATCCATCACTGCAGCGCGCTGATCAATGATTAATCACTGATCTTTTCCAAACACCCCTTCATACCGTCAGGTGTTTTTCATGACTAAAGTAAACAAAGACGCCTCAAGCGCTGAAAGTCTAGCCATGGTCACTGCATGCATATGTTGTGACTTAACATTGATTGCCAACGCACCATCAAACACCGACCAAGCATGGAATGCCAACTGACCCCAGGATACTATACGACCCCAGTCATCATCAGACAGTAAACCCCTTGCACGCCAAATAGCAACTTCACCCTTGCGGATGTAATCACGTGCAGCCCTTTCGCTGAGCCACCTGCCGTACAAAAGGATATCATTCAAACTCATGCCTTGTCTGGATAGTTCAGATGCACCCGATCTACGGAATGTATGCGTTGTTAAATGCAAACTCTCAGCACCCAAAAGGAAAGCCAAACGCTTGACCCACCGTAGCATGCTCCCATAGGAAATATCAAACAGCAAGTCATGGGAATCTTTCAAAGGGAACCGTGAGATGTAATTTGCAAACCATTGTATCACTGACGGATTTGTCAACACCACCTTCTGCTCCATGCCACGCTTAGTCCGCCCCAAGCACAAAACCAGAGTATTGGGCCCCAGGATAACATCGCCAACCCTAAGGCATAATACCTCACGAACTCGCAGCAAACCACAGTAGGCCAAAAGCATTGCCAGACTCAACTGCGGCCTACCTAAAATAAGTGCCAGGACTATCATAGCATGGAGTAATTCAGGAGGTGCCGCTGGAGCTTGACGGACTGGGGATAGCGATGTCCATGCATCCAAAACCTTCCATGCAGTTTTTAAACGCAATCGTGGATGAACCTTTTGGAGAGCTGACAGAGCCCAAGAATATTCATTCTTGGATCCTCCCCGCTCAAACCCGTCCAGCACCCACTCCGCCAGAAAACTATCTTGCTGGCTTTCATCCATGTCATGCCAACTTCTCCCCAAATCAGCCAAATCACTGTTGAGGTGTTGCAAGGCTGCAATATACTTGGCTATTGTTGTAGGACGCAATGTGCTCAACAAGAAACGCTGGACTCGGTTGAGGCCAGTTCCATGTGACATGCTGCCCACTACCCCATGGATCTGAACTAATGGAATGACTGTTCAACTTCAAAGGTGCGAATGGCATGCGATAAGCTCTGCTTTGCGCAATCACCAACTTGTCAATACAACTACTTGCCAACGCCTGACAAAAATTGCTGGGATAATGAGCTGCTGGTGTTGTAAGAAACTTGCCACTGGAATCCAAACCTTTGAGTTGAGGATGTCTACGCGCATGTCGACATCGAAGTGCCAAGCCACGGCCATGATCTGGAACCAATAACCCCGTTGGTTTCTTTGTGGGTGCGCCAAACATGCATTGGTGGGTAACCAAATAAACAGCCCGTGTAAACACTTTGAAGGACTCTACCTCGGGTGTATTGAAAAATGATGGATATGGGGGGCCACGATCAGCCGGATGTTCCAGGCCAAACCAACCACCTCTCCTTCGGACTTCACCCAACAAACCCAAACAAAGCAAAAACAACGTGCTGCCCAACATCACTGAGGCCACTTCCTTTTTGGAGCAATACTCCAAAGGCTCCCAGGGACTGTCCCGCGACCGCAAAGGCCGAGGTCCCATCCGGTCTCTCAACGGCATGTGTCTAGCCGCCGAAATAGTGGAGCACGGAGGTGACCCAAACCCACCAATGACTCTGTCAGATGCAATCAAACCCAACAAAAAATTACCAACTTTTGCGTCCAATAAATTACCATATTGAATCACATCAACATCATGGAAATCACTGTCCGTCCCCGCTAATGGATCCACTGCAACGCCGAAAATATTGAAACCTGCCAATGCACCCTCATGTTCAATGTGCCAAATAACATCACCGGTTCTCCTAGGACCACTGCACAAATGAATAAAAAACAAGGCATCCTGAGGCCACATTGAGAGAGATCGCAAGTCGACCTCCGCATGCCGTGATTCCGGCTGTGCATCAGCTACCCGGCCCTTCGCATCTTCAGACGTCTCAGCCTCAAACATGCGTGACGGGGCATCAGCAGGATTATCGGCTGAGGGAACCCACATGTAAAACGGTTCATGACCACCACAAAGATTGACAGCTGCTACCTTCCTGCATCTGCCATTGATTTGCTTTGAAGACGACCGCCCTTTGACCAGGGCCCCCAGCATAGCTGCACTGTCAACAGGATGAATGAAGCGGTTGCCATCATCCCCCGGCCTCCGCAGCCGGTCATGACTAGCCCAGACCACTGCATCGCCCTCACCAACTGTGATGTGTGTAGGTTTCCATGGGGTGCCCAACAACTTCCACTTGACCATCTTCACGGGCAATCTAACTTTGTAAAAAGGACACTTGCCAGCCTTGTCAAGCCCAATACCCCAAGGTAGAGACAAATTGGTGTAAGTCCCCTGAGCTGAACAATACCGGGCTAAGGTCCTGACGATGTGCTGCGGCATCACCGCAAAAGCTCTTCCAAGGCCTGTCATTGAGGCATCAGTAGCTTCCACACGACTGTTCCAGGGTGAGGAAATGTCAAACTGCGCGAAAGGGATCAACAAAGCAGATACCAAAAGCTCGGTCCAAACTCTCGCTGGAAGTTCAACCAAGCCCGGCCTCAACCTCCTCTGTGAATCCAACCAGCCAAAAGTATCTTCAAAAATTGACCTCATGCAAGCCCGCGCTGAATGAACAAAACCATGCTTTCCCACGAGCCGTTCAACTACCTTAAAATGGACCTCCTTCTTCAACAGAACCTGGAATGTAGCTTGATAAAGATGCCGTCGCTTTTCCATTGAAACCCCGATCCAGTGGTCTTCTGGATGAACATAATAACCCTGTATCTCCTCCCCTGCCGCTGCATTGACCGACTTCTTCTCATGAGGTTGTACTCCACGCTTAACCCATGCATCCGACGCCCTATCAAGCCAAACCGGTCCTACAGGAAGTTCCCCACCATCATCCACATGATCTAAAGCCCAAACATCATCAATGATCGAACCCCAGACCAGCAAACTTTCGGGGGAAACTTCACCCGGATACAACCGTTTTTCAGGGGGGAGATTGGCGTCCCTGGCAATAAGGTCAGTTAAGGCTTGCCCAACCCGCTGAAGGTCCAAATCCCATCGGTGTGGCCCTGGAAGATGGATGCACTGTTCTGGGGTCCCCACGCCTACCAGGGATGGTGATCGGAGGACCACAGAGCCATTTCTGCCATTTCTTCCCAATCTGCAAGCGATGAAAATAATGTCTTGCATCTCGTTTGGAAACAACCACCAAGCCACTCTTCGGAACTGTAACTGACCGTAAACTGGGAATATATGCAAATTTTGGTCTAGGTAAAGCATCAGGATCAAGTAACTGGTTGACGCTAGGATCTGTAATAACCCTGTCTTCCAAATCATCTTTCGGAACTGCAAAGGCACCGGCTAGGCATTGAACTCCCCTGTGTCTTGCCACCTGTGATGGCTTCTTGTACCTATGCAGTCCCGCCTGAACGTTGCGCTTCACCAACTCGGGGTAGCTCGTAGAAAGCCAAGTATAGCCACGTTTAACCTTCCTTGGCCTCCTCCCTTTAGACAGCAGCAAAAGACGTGGTTCACGCACCTGTGCCGCCATTGTAGGATCAAGAGACTCCAAATGATCAGCTAAAGGAACATCAGCCGCATGGTCAGGAACCCCTCCACGAACTCCCAAAGGTAAAACAGCCCCACAACCGGAGTAGAGCTGTGTCTGCCTCAAAAACTGGTCCAAACCCCCGCGGGTAAGGGTAGGCTCACTGGTCATCACCATAGCCCGCAAAGTCCTTGCAATTCTTGCATGAACTCGCCGATGAGCCGAAGACAAATGAGTAGCACTACTTGCCCCATCCGCCTCCTCTCCATGCATCCAATTAAGAACAGCCAGGAGCAGATTACCACCATGAAAATCAATCTCATCCTCCCTTGACTCAACAGCACCCTCTCTAAGAAAACGGCCATCAACGCTCAAAGGAGGCAATGGAAAAACCTGCTGAGACGACTGTCCAAACCCTCCTAAAAGAGGTCTATCTAATTCAGCCAGCAACTTGCGGTCACCCAGAAGTTTGAACATGTTTGCAACCCGGTCAGCCAAACCATCACCATTGTGAGAAGTCATAGCCAAACGAATCACCCTGCACGATCGTAGGAAGAAAACATCAAAAGGCTCCCCCCCACCATCTATACCGCCCAAATGCTTCCAAGCCATCCACAAACTGCGTCTCATGCATTGGTGAGCGCCAGCATCGATGATGATGCCAGGGTCCTCTGACTGTTGATGAGCTCCAGGTTCTCCGCCTTCTCCCAAGTGCCACCCTTCTGCCGGGCACTTTGTATGGCCACGATGCGCTGGACAATGATGTCCAAAGCCCGGGCTATTTCTCGGCGGTTCACATGGTCTAACACCTCCGCCAGAGTGAGCACTTCTTTCAGGTCTCGTGGCTCCGTCAGCCCTGAGTGCTGATGCGCCCATGCGCTCACACTTGCTTCCCTCAGTTGGCTCGACCGATGAATCGTGCCTTTGCTCAACCTCGCATAGACCCCAGCCAGGAAGTGAGCCGTAAGGGCTCCAGGATTCTTCGCCGCAAAGTTCAACAGATCTCCCTTCTTCTTCAAGCGTAGTTGATCCACATGTGTCAAATCTTCGTAGGAGACTTTCTTGTCTTTGCCCTTCTCCTTCCAAACCAGAGGCTTCCGGGATGAGGAGGCTGAGCTTGAGCTGGATCGGCTTCGAGAACGGCTCCCTGAGGAGGAACTGCTCGTCGAGTCCGACCTCTTTTTCTTCTTCTTCCTCTTCTTCTTGTCTTTCTTGTCGGACTTCTTGGACTTCTTTTCTTTCTTCCTCTTTGACTTCTTCCTCTCCTCCTCCGATGAGATGGCCATGGCCTGCAACTGTTGAACTGCCTTCTCCAACGCCTTCAACTCCTCTGATGTTGGTGCAGCGCCTCCGGACTGCAACCCCAGCCCGGCACCCCCTCCTCCAGGGGCGGCGCCTGATCCGCCTGGCCCCATCTGACCTCCTCCGGGAATGGCCAATCCCACCATGTCCCCTGCCACACCAGCCATGTTCACCGTGACACCGCTCATCGATGAATTCAACTGGCCAACAATAAGCTGGGCTTCCTGGGACAAAGTGATCACCTCCACAGGGTCTGGGGTCCACAAAGTGTCGCAATTGGGGGGAACATAGATCCAGTTGATTGATCCTCCGGGGACTCCCGCTGGAGCCCTCCTTGTCCCATCGGGATTCTCTAATGGACTCTTCACCCCTAGCGCCACCAACCTCACAACCACCCATGTCCAGTCCGAACCATCTGTTACCGTAGTCCGGGCCACCACATCCGTATGGTTTGATAGAGTTCCAGCAATCCATATCTCATCCCAATGAGGAGGCCTTGAAATCAAAACAAAGCTACCCACACGGAACGGTGCTGCTGCTGCAACCCCGCCGGCTCCAGCACCACCAGCAACTAAGGCCATAGAGGTTAGGTCCACACCCCGTTCTTGCAGGACTAGCTGATCTTCGCTTTGACTGGTGCCAGCCCGCACCCAAATCTGATGAAGATACTCGCTGATCCAGCTGACCACACGCACAACCCAATAACACAAGTACCAGATGATGTGAAGTAGACAACGCAAGATGCCAATTATCTCAAATCGCAATTCCCACGCAATCCAAACCCCTCCAACTTGATACAACTTGTGTAATAGACCGGCGTCCAAATCGCCCACTAATTGATTGTGAACAAGCTGGGGCAACAAGGAAATCGAGTGGTCAACCAGAGTCTCAACAGCTACCCGCCAGAAACGCCACCGAATGTAGCTTACACTGGCACCACCAATGGCTAGAGGAACCAAGGTTCTAGACATAAGCCGCTTGAGGGAATCTTGAGCAATGAAAAATCCAAAACGGTTGAATTTGCAAATCGTTCATGACAACCTCATCACACAAACAAGGCATTTCATGGAAAAGTCCCAAATATATATATATATATATATATATATATGGGCGCTGCGCGTTTTCCGGGCTCCAGGAATATATACCATATCATATATATATATATGTGGCAGGGACCTTTTGGTATAATGCGACCGGCCTCCTTTCTGATCTTATCCAGTGGTTGTAGCTCTTTTCCTTCCTCTTCCTTTTCTTTCCTTACTTGTTCATCTATGCTTTCCCAGTGCTTTCTTCACCCTCATTACAGTTGTTATCTCTGGGTGCTTTTGGGACCCAAGATTCTCCTTGCCTCCCATGTGTTCCAATTTGTGTCCTTATTCAGCCAATTTGTTCTCCCTTTTCTTACTCCATTTTACTTTCCTACTCATTCTACTCTCTCCGTTGCTGTTTCTGTCTAGGCTTTAGAACCTTCAAGTGCTTTGGGGCCATAAACATTATCGAGTCCATCATCCGGGTCACCAGCATTTTGGGACGGAGAGGATAGTTTTTCTCCTCTTTCCTTTCTTTCCTTACTTGTTCCTCTAGTTTTTCCCAATGCTTTCTTCGCTTCTCTCCTCATTAATTACTGTTGTCCTCTCTGGGTGCTTTTGGACCCTCGACTCCTGATTCTTCTCGTCTCCCATTTGTGTCCGTGTTTGTTCCCCTTGTTCTCTCCAAGTTGTATCCTTCATTTCCTTCCCATTGCCATTCTTCTACCAGGCTGCTTTGGGAAGAATGGATTTCCTGGTCTTTGTTTCTCCCTACTTGCCTTCCTTTGTGGAAGTCTGCGTGATTTGGGACGAAACCATACGAAACCCATTATCCGTTACTCCGTTACATTCCCTTACCCTGGGTCCCTACCATATGTTACCCTACTTGCCTTTCTACTAGTCCCCAACTTGTCTCCTTATCATCTCTCCACTACCGTGCTTCTTTCCAGGTCTCCAGCATTTGGGACGGAGAAGAGAGCTTTTATCCTCTTTCCTTTCTTTCATTACTTGTTGCTCTAGTCTTTCCCACTGCCTTCTTCACTTCTCTCCTCACTACCGTTGTTCTCTTTAGGTGCTTTTGGGACCCAAGATTCTCCTTGTCTCCCACGTGTGTCTAGGCTTTAGGACCTCTAGGTGCTTTGGGGCAATAAACATTCCCGAGTCCTTCATTTGTGTTGCAGTCCTCCTCTCTCCATTCCTTTTGTCCATCCCTGTTACTGTTCTTCTTCCTGGATGCTTCTGGGCACAGGATACTCTTCGTCTCTTCGTCTCCCATTTGTTTCCGTGTTCGTTCCCCTTGTTGTCTCAAACTTGTTTCTGTACTTCTCTATCTATTGCTATTCTTTTCTCTGGGTACGTTTGGGACGCAAAGTTCTCCTTGTTTTCCACCTGTTTCCGTGCTTGTCTCCCGTGTTGGCTCCTACTCCCTGCCTGAGTTCTGTTTCTCTGGGTGCTTGATGGCAGCGGATTCTTCTTGTCTGTCATTTGTTTCCATGCTTAGCTGCTTGTCTCCTTGTTTGTTCTACTACTCCCCCCCCCGCGCTCAGTGTTCTTTGTTTTGGTTGCTTTGGGGACAGGACTCTCCTTGTGTCCCATCTGTTTCTGCGCCCGTCTCTCTGCTTGTTCTCAACTTGTTTTGACACTTCTTTCTTCGTTGCTGTTGTTCTCTCTGGGTGCTTCCGGCGCAGAGGATGCTCATCGGATGCTCCTTGTCCATTGTCTGTTTCCGTACTTGTCGTCCTTGTTGTCTCCATTTCGTGCCCTTCTTTCTTTCTTTCTTTCTGTCTGTCTTTCTTTCTTTCTTTCTGTCTTTCTTTTTTCTTTCTTTCTTTCTTTCTCTCTCTCTCTCTCTCTCTTGCTGTTCTTCTTTCTAGGTGCTTGTTGGGACCCCTGATTCTTCTCGTCTGCCATCTGTTTCCGTACGTGTCTTCCTTGTTCTCTCCAAGTCTTATACTTGTCTCCCTTGTTCTCTCCAAGTTGTATCCTTAATTCCCTCCCCATTGCTATTCTTCTTTTAGGCTGCTTTGGGAAGAATGTTTCTCCCTACTTGTCTTCCTTCGTATAAGTCTCCTTGCTTGTCTCTCAATTGCTGTGCTTGTCTCTGTGTGCTTTGGGACGAAACCTATTATCCGTTACATTCCCTTACTGTACCCTCGGTTACTACCACATGTTACCCTACTTGCCTTCCTACTTGTTTCCAACTTATCTCCTTATCATCTCTCCACTACCGTGCTTCTTTCCGGGTCTGCAGCATGTGGCACGGAGAGCAAGGTTTCTTTCCTCTTCCCTTTCTTTCCTTACTTGTTCATCTATTCTTTCTCAGTGCTTTCTTCACCCTCATTACAGTTGTTATCTCTGGGTGCTTTTGGGACCCAAGATTCTCCTTGCCTCCCATGTGTTCCAATTTGTGTCCTTATTCAGCCAATTTTTTCTCCCTTTTCTTACTCCATTTTACTTTCCTACTCATTCTACTCTCTCTGTTGCTGTTTCTGTCTAGGCTTTAGAACCTTCAGGTGCTTTGGGGCCATAAACATTACCGAGTCCATCATTTATGTCCCTTCCGTCACCTTGTTGCAGTGCTCCTCTTTCCATTCCTTGTTGTCCCTCCCTGTTACTGTTATTCTTCCTGGGTGCTTCTGGGCACAGGATACTCTTCGTGGTGCTCGATGGCAAAGGATCCTTCTTGCCTCCCATTTGTTTCCATACTTGTCTCCTTGTCTGTTCCCAACTTGTTTCTTTATTTTTCTATCTCCATTGCGATTCTTCTCTCCGGGTGAATTTGGTCAAAGGAATCTCCTCGTCTCCCGTTCCTCTCTCTCCATTGCTCAGTGTTCTTCGTTCTGGTGGCTTTGGGGACAGGACTCAAGTCTCATCTGTTTTCGTACTCGTCTCTCTACTTCACTCTCACATGTGGCTGTTCTCTCTGGGTGCTTCCGGGGGACAATATGCTCCTTGTCCTCTGTCTGTCTCCGTGCTTATCCCCCTTGTTCTCTCCAACTCGTGCCCTTACTTCTATCTTTCTCTCTCTCTCTCTCTCTCTCGCTGTTCTTCTCTCTAGGTGCTTATTTGGACACATGATTCTCTTCGTCTCCCATCTGTTTGCGTACTTGTCTCCCTTGTTCTCTCCAAGTTGTATCCTTAATTGCCTCCCCCTTGCTATTCTTCTCATTTCTTCTCTTAGGCTGCTTTCTGTACTTGTCTCTTAATTGCTGTGCTTGTCTCTGCGTGCTTTGGGACGAAACCTATTATCCGTTACATTCCCTTACCCTCGGTCACTACCACATGTTACCCTACTTGACTTCCTACTTGTCCCCAACTTGTCTCCTTATCATCTCTCCACTACCGTGCTTCTTTCCGGGTCACCAGCATTTTGGGACGGAGAGGAGAGTTTTTCTCCTCTTTCCGTACTTGTTCCTCTAGTTTTTCCCAATGCTTTCTTCGCTTCTCTCCTCATTAGTTACTGTTGTTCTCTCTGGGTGCTTTTGGACCCTGGACTCCTGATTCTTCTCGTCTCCCATTTGTGTCCGTGTTTGTTCCCCTTGTTCTCTCCAAGTTGTATCCTTCATTCCCTTCCCATTGCCATTCTTCTACCAGGCTGCTTTGGGAAGAATGGATTTCCTGGTCTTTGTTTCTCCCTACTTGCCTTCCTTTGTGGAAGTCTGTGTGATTTGGGACGAAACCATACGAAACCCATTATCCGTTACTCCGTTACATTCCCTTACCCTGGGTCCCTACCATATGTTACCCTACTTGCCTTTCTACTAGTCCCCAACTTGTCTCCTTATCATCTCTCCACTACCGTGCTTCTTTCCAGGTCTCCAGCATTTGGGACGGAGAAGAGAGCTTTTATCCTCTTTCCTTTCTTTCATTACTTGTTGCTCTAGTCTTTCCCACTGCCTTCTTCACTTCTCTCCTCACTACCGTTGTTCTCTTTAGGTGCTTTTGGGACCCAAGATTCTCCTTGTCTCCCACGTGTGTCTAGGCTTTAGGACCTCTAGGTGCTTTGGGGCAATAAACATTCCCGAGTCCTTCATTTGTGTTGCAGTCCTCCTCTCTCCATTCCTTTTGTCCATCCCTGTTACTGTTCTTCTTCCTGGATGCTTCTGGAAACAGGATACTCTTCGTCTCTTCGTCTCCCATTTGTTTCCGTGTTCGTTCCCCTTGTTGTCTCAAACTTGTTTCTGTACTTCTCTATCTATTGCTATTCTTTTCTCTGGGTACGTTTGGGACGCAAAGTTCTCCTTGTTTTCCACCTGTTTCTGTGCTTGTCTCCCTTGTTGATCCATTGCTCAGTGTTCTTTGTTTTGGTTGCTTTGGGGAAAGGACTCTCCTTGTGTCCCATCTGTTTCTGCGCCCGTCTCTCTGCTTGTTCTCAACTTGTTTTGACACTTCTTTCTTCGTTGCTGTTGTTCTCTCTGGGTGCTTCCGGCGCACAGGATGCTCATCGGATGCTCCTTGTCCATTGTCTGTTTCCGTACTTGTCGTCCTTGTTGTCTCCATTTCGTGCCCTTCTTTCTTTCTTTCTTTCTTTCTTTCTTTCCTTTCTTTCTTTCTTTCTTTCTTTCTTTCTTTTTTTCTTTCTCTCTCTCTCTCTCTCTCTCTCTCTCTCTCTCTCTTGCTCTTCTTCTTTCTAGGTGCTTGTTGGGACCCCTGATTCTTCTCGTCTGCCATCTGTTTCCGTACGTGTCTTCCTTGTTCTCTCCAAGTTGTATACTTGTATCCCTTGTTCTCTCCAAGTTGTATCCTTCATTCGCTCCCCATTGCTATTCTTCTCTCAGGCTGCTTTGGGCAGAATGCTTCTCCCTACTTGTCTTCCTTCGTATAAGTCTCCTTGCTTGTCTCTGTGTGCTTTGGGACGAAACCTATTATCCGTTACATTCCTTTACCCTCGGTCACTACCACATGTTTCCCTCCAAGCGGTCTCCTTATCCTCTCTCCACTACCGTGCTTCTTTCTAGGTCTCCAGCATTTTGGGACGGAGAAGAGAGCTTTTCTCCTCTTCCCTTTCTTTCATTACTTGTTCCTCTAGTCTTTCCCAGTGCCTTCTTCCCTTCTCTCCTCATTACTGTTGTTCTTTTTGGGTGCTTTTGGGACACAGGACTTTCATTGTCTGCAGTTTGTTTCCTTATTTTGCTACATAGTTTAATATTGGTGGCTTTTTTGGGTGGATATATAGTTTAGTATTGATGATTTTTGGGGTCAACAAAGTATATAATAAGATTCTCAGAAAGGGAACCACACACACATGGTTTAGCATGTTTTTTAAAACATAGTTTAGTATGCTTTGAATACATCTTTTAGTCTTGACATTTTTTGCATTTATAGATTACTATTGGGAGCTCAGCTTCTCGTTTTGGAGTATGCATTTTTTGCTTTAATTTGTTGAATTTTTGAAGTCAAAAAAAAAATGAAATTCCCAGAAAGAGAGCCAGACTTAGTTTAGCAGTAGTTTTTTTAAAATGAATACATAGTTTAGTATTGTTTAAATGCATGGTTACATAGTTTAGTATTGAGTTGTTTTTTGCATATATATAGATTACTATTGGGAGCTAAGCTTCTCACTTTTGGGGTATTCATTTTTTTTCATTTTTTTGATTTTTTTGAATTTGAAAAGATGAAGACATGGAATTAAAAAAAATATTATAGAAACTAAGGAAAAAAGAAATATATATTTAAGAATTGATGGTGTTATGACACAATATTAATAATGTAAGGATCAGAAAAATAACATAAAAGATAAAAAGTGAAAAAATGATGGATTAAAAAGAAACGCCTATATTAAAAAAAAATGAATTCAGAAAAATCAAAAAAACAATAACAAAATGAAATTCCCAGAAAGAGAGCCAGACTTAGTTTAGCAGTAGTTTTTTTTTCAAATACACAGTTTAGTATTCGGATTTGTTTTTGAATACATAGTTTAGTATTGAGTTTTTTCCATATACTGTATAGATTACTATTGGGAGCCCAGCTTCTCACTTTTGGGGTATTCATGTTTTCAATGTTTTATAATTTTTGAATTCAGAAAATTCAAAAAAATCAAAAAAATATGCATTCACATTTTTTTGATTTTTTTGAATTTCGAAAAAACAAACAAAATATTCAAAAAAATTAGCCAAAAACGAAAATATTTTGAATATTGTGTTCTTTTTTGAATTTCAAAAAAATAAAAATATTCAAAATATAATGAACTTCTCCCAAAAGTCTCGCTGAACCTCTTTTTTGGTGATTTCATTATTTTTTGAATATTTTGAATATTTTGAATTTTTTGAATTTCAAAATTTCAAATATTCAAAAAATTAGCCAATACAAAAATATTTTGAATATTTTGAATTTTGAATTTCAAAATATTCAAAATATTCAAAAAATTAGCCAATACAAAAATATTTTGAATATTTTGAATTTTTTGAATTTCAAAATATTCAAAATATTCAAAAAATTTAGCCAATACAAAAATATTTTGAATATTTTGATTTTTTTGAATTTCAAAATATTCAAAATATTCAAAAAATTTAGCCAATACAAAAATATTTTGAATATTTTGAATTTTTTGAATTTCAAAATATTCAAAATATTCAAAATATTCAAAATATTCAAAATATAATGAACTTCTCCCAAAAGTCTCTCTGAACCTCTTTTTTGGTGATTTTCATTATTATTTTGAATATTTTGAATTTTTTGAATTTATTCAAAAAATTTAGCCAATACAAAAATTTTGAATATTTTGAATTTTTTGAATTTCAAAATATTCAAAATATTCAAAAAATTTAGCCAATACAAAAATATTTTGAATATTTTGAATTTTTTATTCAAAATATTCAAAATAAAAAATTAGCCAATACAAAAATATTTTGAATATTTTGAATTTTTTGAATTTCAAAATATTCAAAATATTGAAAAAAATTAGCCAATATAAAAATATTTTGAATATTTTGAATTTTTTGAATTTCAAAAATTTCAAAATATTCAAAAAAATTAGCCAATACAAAAAATATTTTGAATATTTTGAATTTTTTGAATTTCAAAATATTCAAAATATTCAAAACTTTAGAGCCATATACAAATATTTTGAATTTTTGAATGTCAAAACTATTCAAAATATTCAAAATATAATGAACTTCTCCCGAAAGTCTCTCTGAACCTCTTTTTTGGTGATTTCATTATTTTTCAATATTTGACATTTGAATTTTTGAATTCAAAAATTCAAACTCTTCAAAAAAATTATTTTGAATTTTTTGAATTTCAAAATATTTAAAATATTCAAAAAATTTAGCCAATACAAAAATATTTTGAATTTTTTGAATTTCAAAATATTCAAAATATTCAAAAAATTTAGCCAATACAAAAATATTTTGAATATTTTGAATTTTTTTAATTTCACAATATTCAAAATATTCAAAAAATTTAGCCAATACAAAAATATTTTGAATATTGTGAATTTTTTGAATTTAAAAATATTCAAAATATTCAAAATATTCAAAATATAATGAACTTCTCCCAAAAGTCTCTCTGAACCTCTTTTATGTGATTTCATTATTTTTTAAATATTTTGAATATTTTCAATTTTTTGAATTTCAAAATATTCAAAATATTCAAAAAATTTAGCCAATACAAAAATATTTTGAATATATTGAATTTTTTGAATTTCAAAATATTCAAAATATTCAAAAAATTTAGCCAATACAAAAATATTTTGAATATTTTGAATTTTTTGAATTTCACAAAATTCAAAATATTCAAAAAATTTAGCCAATACAAAAATATTTTGAATATTTTGAATTTTTTGAATTTCAAAATATTCAAAAAATTTAGCCAATACAAAAATATTTTGAATATTTTGAATTTCAAAATATTCAAAATATTCAAAATATTCCAAAAATTCAGCCACTACAAAATATTTTGAATATGTTGAATTTTTGAATTTCAAATCTTCAATATTCAAAAATTTATCCAATACAAAAATATTTGAAATTTTGATTTTTTTGATTTCCAAATATTCAAAATATTCAAAATAAATGACTTCCTCCCAAAGTCTTCTCTGAACCTCTTTTTGTGGTGATTTCATTATTTTTTAATATTTTTGAATCTTTTTGATTTTTTTGAATTTCAAAAAAAATTCAAATTTCAAAAAAATTAGCCAATACAAAATATTTTTATATTTTGAACTTTTTGAATTTTCAAAATATCAAAATATTCAAAAAATTAGCCAATACAAAATATTTTGAATATTTTGATTTTTTTGAATTTCAGAATATTCAAAATATTCAAAAAAATTAGCCAATACAAAAATATTTTGAATATTTTGAATTTTTTGAATTTCAAAATATTCAAAATATTGAAAAAAATTAGCCAATATAAAAATATTTTGAATATTTTGAATTTTTTGAATTTCAAAAATTTCAAAATATTCAAAAAAATTAGCCAATACAAAAAATATTTTGAATATTTTGAATTTTTTGAATTTCAAAATATTCAAAATATTCAAAATATTCAAAATATAATGAACTTCTCCCAAAAGTCTCTCTGAACCTCTTTTTTGGTGATTTCATTATTTTTAAAATATTTTGAATATTTTGAATATTTTGATTTTTTTGAATTTCAAAAAATTCAAAATATTCAAAAAATTTAGCCAATACAAAAATATTTTGAATATTTTGAATTTTTTTAATTTCACAATATTCAAAATATTCAAAAAATTTAACCAGTACCAAAATATTTTGAATATTTTGAATATTTTGAATTTTTTGAATTTCAAAATATTCAAAATATAATGAACTTCTCCCAAAAGTCTCTCTGAACCTCTTTTTGGCGTCTGGGAGATTGCTTTCAATTTGAAATGGAATCAAATAGTCAACGGTCAAATAGTACATGAAGGTCCATCGTACATATATATATACTATATATATATATACACTATGATATGCACCATATATTATATCTTTATAACTTCACTATCTTTGTTCTTTACGGCATTTTTACAATGAGACAAGCATAATCACAATGACAAAAATAGACCATCCCCAAACAATAAATTGGTCCTTAAAACCATCCCCAAATGGCAGTTTTTGCCCGGATTGCCCCACTCAAACATGGCTAGCTGGACAATTCCCAATGATTTTTCCAGCTATAAACATCCGTTGAGTTCGGGGATTTCCCAGATTCCAAAAGGGCAGATCCAGATCCCATTTGAATCCCATCAAAATTTCCTATTGATGCTTCCCATTCAATCCGCATTGACACCAGAGGGTACCCAACCCCCACCTTCCGGTATCTCCAAGGCTGGCTGCTCCTCACTCGGAGCCGCGGCGCTCGGAGCTGTGGCCGTCGCAGCGCGCTTCAAGCGCTGCACTTCGTCGATGCGTTGCTGCACGCTGCGGCGCTTCTCCTGAGATAGGCCATCCACATGTGGGAAATCTATAGGGATAATTTGGTTGTAGGGTGTTATATGATAATGATAATCTATAATCATGGGATATAAGTAAGTATGGCAATTATAATTATGTGATAAATAGACTAGAGGTCACAGTTTAAAGTTTACAGGAATGGCTATACGATGTAACAAATATATTCATAATGGTAATGATAGTCACCTTTCCCAAGAGTGCAGGAGTAGCTTCTGAAATTCTTGTATTCCCCTAGAAACGATATCGGTTTCCCATAATTACAAATTGTTGAATCGGGGATGAAAAATATATGTGCGGATCCCACGCCACAAAGCTTCAAAGATGGGTATCTAACCAAGATAATGAGGTCTAGAATGCCCCATTTTGTTGTGGAGATGTAATATGAAATTATATAAATACCCTCTGGTAAACTAACATAACTATGGAAAGATCCACCATTTTCAATGGGTAAATCCACTATTTCTAACGCCATGTTCAATAGCTATGTTAGATTACCAGAGGGTAGATCACACCAAAACCATCCAAAACCTACAGTTCCTGATCCTTCTGTTAAGTTCAACCAGTTCAACCTGGATCAACTGGCTGTCCGACTACTAATCGATCGACCGTCCTCCTCATCAGAGGGTCTGAGCCATCCGAGGCCATATCTGCAGGGAAATTCAACACAATTTTTCCAACAAACATGGCTTGAGAGTCGAGTCTGACAATGGAGTGTATACCCTCCAAAAAAACACCATTGGTGGATCACCATTGGTGGATCACCATTGGTAGATCACCATTGGTGGATCACCATGTTTCCCATGAAATGGAAAATCTTCACCGGATTTCCCATCTTTTGTTTCAACAAAAGCCATCGGGTCCCGAAAAAATGTTCCGAAAAAAGCCATGATCGATGCTTTCCCATGGCAATTTCTTCATGGCTGTGCCCTTCAATCCCTTCACCTCGCCTAACCCAGTTGTTGAAGTTAAAGCCGTTCTCGTCTAGGAAGACCATCGTGGCGGCCTCATGGTCGATCATCTAGAGGCATATGGACAATGTCACCACCAAAAATGACCCCCAATTCATGAATAGCTCCAATTAACTCAGGATTTCGTGCTTATGGGTGCTTAATATATGTTTTTGGGAAGGGGTTTAATGCCAATGGATTGATGAGAGCATCTTTTACAGGCAACCATGGCTTTTACCCGAATTCTGTTAGGGTGGTACCTGTAATCTTTCCATTTTTTTTCCTGCAATCAATCAATTCTGGGAGAACTATTGCTGGATATATCCAAGTAATGTTTGGGGTTGTGGGCATGAGGTGCGGGCTATGTGGAACATCTGCAGTATATAGCATAAAACATGTACAATTTACATTCATGGATTCACTATTCATCACTCTTGTAAACGTTAGTCAAACGTGTGCGATATGACTGTTTTGGATATCTCTCGGCAATTTAAAGTCACTCATGTTTTGATGATTTCCTCCATGCTTACCGCTACCAGTATGTGTGATGATGTCTGCAATGAGCTCACCATAGATCATTCATGTCCAAGATAGATCCAAATCTTTATCTGGTTGGTGGTATACCTACCCCTCTGAAAAATATGAAAGCCAGTTGGGAGTATTATTCCCAATATATGGAAAAATAACATTCATGTTCCAAACCACCAACCTCTTTATGTAAACGTATTCAACATCCCAAAACTGCTTCTTGTTGGCTGAAAAACCCATCCACTATTCACCGCAGCCATTCTAAAAATCATGTTAGCCATCATGCTTAGCATCTATAGCCATCCCCACTAAAGATAGACAAGTGAAATCCTTCTAATATAGTGATTAAAATTGACGGTTCCATCTTCTTTGGGCTTACCTCTTTTAATTATCGATGTCTATAGTAATGGTGGGCTTACCATATATCGATAATTACCAAGTATATATCTTTTAATGGATGGTAATGGGCTTAGTAGTGGATGGTAAGCTTTTAAGAATTGCCTATCTTCTTTGGGCTTACCATGTATCGATGATCAAAGATTTTGGATCATCATCCCATCCGTGGAACATTGTGAGACCAAGGAGCTGAAACCGAGAAGTGATGCTCTGCCTGGGGCGTTGGATAGTTGTCATGTTTCATGGCACCAATGCTTGTGGGGTTCTCAAGTTGGAAAACCACCATATCTCCATATATCTCCATCATGAGGACATTGATGTAAGGTACTTCTCTTGAATCATCAGATTTTGCCTCAACATGCCTCAACGAGATCGGCTGCAGTCACAGTCATCTCCTACATCTCCCGCCCTCCGCACCGCTTTTTGCGGGAAGACGTACAAGGACACGGGCGACAAGATCCAGTGGGCCGAAGTCCTGGGACAACAACCAGCATATTTCTATGGCGTTTTCTGGTTGGTTGACCGACCCCGAAAAATGATGGACGAATCGTCAGTTGGGATGATGACATTCCCAGCTGAAATGGAAAAATAATCCAAATGTTCCGAAGCACCAATCAGATTTTCATGAGAAACAAAATGTCAAAAAAAGAACATCTAACGGCACAGCTCGGAGCTTCCCTGTCGAATTTCCACTGGGTAACCCTGGCCCTGTGCTCTTCGCAGGATCACGGCGTGCAGCGCAGAGCCCCACCTGTGCTGCACGCCGTCTCAGCGGGGTCTATCCCCGAGCTGGGACTACCCTCTGGTAATTTGGTACATAGCTATTGAAAATGGCCCATTTATAGTTGATTTACCTATTAAAAATGGTGATTTTCCATAGTTATGTTAGTTTACCAGAGGGTACATAGGGAAAATCATGGTTTACCAGTTCAACCACTGGATGGAATGGGGATGAATGGGGAATTTACAGTGGCATACCGAATCCCCATGGACCTTTTTGCGCGGCTAAATGGGGTCCCGCCTGCACAGGCAGAAAGGTTCGTGCGCCTTCACGGTGAGCAGAATAGCATCGCTCCACACCAATGAAGCGTTCGTTCTTCACCTGGAGCCAGTGCGCCCGTTGGACGGTCTGGGTCAATAATTGGGGACCAGCGGACCCACATGGTCCATGGTCTACTGATGTCTACTGTTTGTGTCAGCGGTCGTTCTGACCTTCCAGTAGTCTTGCTCCGGGCAGTACCCAAATCTCTGTTTCGGGCGCACGATCCCTTGCAGGGTTTCTGCTTTGAAATTCACAAGGGACGGCAGCCTTCCACGGACACAAATCGTCAGAGAGATCTCTGATCATTTTCAGATCCAGCCCGCCCACTCACCTAGCCAACTAACCACAACCCCCAATTACGAGTTGGTTTATAAATGGCATTGAACTAGTTCGATCTATCTACCATTGACATCCATAAATCATAGAAAATCACCCAGCAATTTCTAAAATAAATAAAGCACCGTAGAGCTAGGGATTGCTAGGGGGGCCACCTTTTTTTCCACGCAAAAAAACCATCATCTCCCAGTCACATGAAGCCCTGTGAGCTCCAAGTCAAAGGCCACAAATTCGGCGCGCCGCACCTCTTCTAAGACCTGTTTTGGCAGGACGAGACTCTGAACATCTCTGAACCATTGAGCAGCTGATGAACTTGATTCTGGATGGATGTCCACTTACGACATTTTGATACATGTTGGATACGTCTTCCACCAACTTCATATCCCTTTTCAATGTTTCAGATAAAGGAGGAGTCTCTCCGGTGCCGGAAAGATTCAGAAAGCTCTGACAGACATGAAGCTCCATTGATTCAACTCATCCATTTCCATCCCCCATGGCCTGCTTGTTCACTTGCTTCCAATTTTGCTGGCTTAAGGTGAGTCGCGCCACTGCGCGTCTCATGCCTAGCCGTTTTTTTTGGGGACCATGACGACTGCAAAATGGGCTCAAGAAGAAATCAAGGAATTCGTTACGACCTTGCTGTCTGCTTAAGGTTCTAAGTCCTTCAGGTCTTCCAGCAAGGGCTCCATGAATTCCGACCATGGATGATGCTTGTTGATTCAAGGAGCTTGGCTGTCCGACGTGGCCCAGCCCTATCATCTCGAGCCTGGTGTCGCCCATCGAACGGGCCACCGCAAGGGTGCGGAAAAGGGATAGGCAGAACTCCAGGTACTGAAGCTGCGACTGAACTATGTTGAAGTATGGAAATGAACTTCCAGCCATGCCAGCCACTTGGCTTAAGAGATGGGTCACTTGTCAGATTCATATGGCGCGTGATTTTCAGACCTTCATCTAGCATTAGTGTCAAGTGCAGTGGAGATGTCTTTTTTCCATGTTTGGCACCCATTTGCGATCATGCTTCTTGAGGGTGCAGCGGCTCACATGGGAAGTTCATGGTTCTTCGCTATGAGCCAAATCATAACATGCGTCAATCACACATCGTTTCCACCAGCAGTCCTTCAAGTATCATGTCTGGTAACCCTTAAGGTCCTAACAGAAACTGACTGGTTGACGGGGATTTCAGTCATACATAGGCATCAATCCCCTTTTCAATGGTAGTATATATATATATTGTCATGGTTGGGCTGAACCGCCCCTCAATTCCTACAGTCGTCTTCTGTGAGCAGCCACTTTGGGGCCTTTTCATCGCCAAGGATCGGGAGTGAGATATAGGGAATACCATGGGACACCCATAGCCATTCTACTGGGGATTCTATGATGAAATGAGACGCCATTGGAATCCAAACCATAGTCAACACTAACCAACTCCAACTTATCTCGTTGTCCTCCACATCCACAATAAACTGGCATCATCGTTGGGATATCAAAAGCCTACCAGGCTGATTCCATTTCCACGTCAGGCTGGTTGGAAAATGCGCACCATTTTTGACGGTTGGATCTATAGAATCTCTGGGATTAGTCCCACAAGGACCAAGATAACACGAAGTTCATCGACCTGAAATGGTCGTTTTGAGGCATATGGGTGTTCCTCGACATTGGGGTACCCCAAATCCCAATGTTGATTGATAACATGGCCCTTTAGTGAACGGAGAATCCATCATTTGGGGTCCCCCATTTCTGAGAAACTTACTTCCCCAGAATGTCTGGCAGATCTTACATACCCTGCACAAAATATGTAAAGATTCCTGGGTACTTGAAGGTTGCAACAGCACTAACACTGACAAACTGATTCTGGATATTTCTGGATATTTCTGGATATTTCTGATCAGCACAACAATTCACCAGAATATGTCTGGATTGTTCTGGATTTTTCTGATCAGCACAACATGTTTCATTATCAGCGCATTACTATTCCCGATTCACCAAGCTGACGGCCTCCAGTTACCCTCCCACGTTGCCTCTGGCCTCGGGCCTAAATGCCTGGAGAAACCCAGAAAATCATTCGGGGTTGATGAAAAATTAGGGATCCCTTGGACGATGGGTCTTGCCAACGAAATTTGAGGATGTACTGTACATGTCATTGATATATTGATATATATATATATACATAATTATATATATATTGATATAATATATATTGATAATATATAATATATATATAAGCTATGATACAAGCGATATTGACCGTATAATACGGCAGCCTTCAGGAATCATCCGGCTTTGTTTTAAACACATTAAGGATACTATGATATGGTTCTGGAGCAAAACGCTGTTACCCTGGGTGTCACATCCTAGTAGTTGTTGTTGATAGATAAATGTGCGTTCCCTCAAGATATCATATCATAGATTTTGACCCATCCCCACACTACCCTCTGGTAAACTAACATAGCTATTGAAAATGGCAATTTATAGTGAGTTTTCCCATTAAAAATTGTGATTTTCCATAGTTATGTTAGTTTACCAGAGGGTAACTGGTATAAGCCCTTGTCAAAATGGTGATAGACTGGATTGTTGGACCCAGAACTCAAAAACTTGTAATTCAGCTAATAAAGTGAGGTTTTGAGGTGTGGGAAGCATCCCTATAAACATATGTTTTTTCTGTCAAAATATCACTCCCCGGTGGATTACATCGCCAACGGATCTTTGGCGTCATCCAAACCCTTTATTTATCGGTTGATTTTCAAGATTGTTGGTTTGGTCACTTTCTCATCATTTGCAGATCCAACCTCTGGTTATAATAGCTATGGAAAATCACCGTTTTTAACAAGTAGATCATCATGAATCATCTATAAACGGGCCATTCTCCAATATTTTCCATATATGTTTTTCACCAGATGCCCCAGAAAACGTTGATCACCGCCTTTTTGCCCCTAAGCGCCACTGTTGGCTCGTTCGGACAGAATTTCGCGCACACGACTAACGAGGTGGGCCACCATGGTGATACGATCACGTTTCATCTGCTCCAAATTCACCTAAGGATGTCAAGTGTCCCCTGGGTCAACAAGAAATTCCCGGTCAACGAACCGTTTGCGAACTGGAAAATCACGATTTTTCATAGGTAAATCAATTATAAACTGGGCTGTTTTCTATAGCTATGTCAGTTTACCAAAGGGTATTCAGGAGACTCTTGGAATTAAAATTATAAAAACTCTGAAAAGGTGTGCTTATCCAAAAAAATACAGTACGAAATTGTGAACAAAACTGAAAAAAATGAAGATGTTACCCAATTTTTGGGGATATACATTTTCCACATGAAGTATTGAGATTGTGTCACGAAAAGACCGGATTCAACGCAAAATGAGTAACAAATTGACCAACCATTGTGAGGGATGTAGATAATTACTGGCACTCGAAGGTCCGAATAGATGCCACCAAAATATGATGACATCTGATAACATCTGATAACATGTCCAAAACAATCCTGATATATCCTGATATATCCTGATATATTTGGGCAAAATGATTGTTCCATCTTCAAAAACAACCCCAGATTTGTTCCATCTTCAAATTTGCCAAGCCCCGGTACTTTCGGCCGTCGGATATCCAAGGTGCTGAGGCCTCACTGAGAGCTGCGGCCAAGGTCGTTCCCTCTCCATGGTCCAACATCTTCAGTTCCGCATCAATCTGCTTGGAGATCTTCCCCAGCATGGCCTGTAGGAACCATGGACTTTTTCATGAGATCATTTTAGCATATTTTAGCCATCTTAGATGATTGATGACATTTTAGTCATAGATGATTGATGACAATAGCATATTTTAGCCATCTTAGATGATTGATGACAAATTTTTGAGCCTTGATTTAAGATGATTTAAGTTGATGCCATGCCACCTTTCGAATCCTTTCGATACAATTCCCCAGCACGGCAAAAAAAAACCCATCGAACGATGAGTCCATCAATTGCGTGTCCATCAACCAGAGAATCTGTCCATCTGCCACTCGCCGAACCTCCAAATCCAAGTGTTTTCCCGTCGCAGTTCCATGTAAAGCTTGCCGCATGAAGTCTGCCTAGCGCAACCGACGATCTCCGACGATTGGGCCTTGAACCTCAAATTCGCAAAAACGTCATGTGAATCCAAGATTTTTTGGGGGGTTGGGGGGTCTGAAAAAGGGGTGGCACATGGTGGCACCCTGTTTGAATCCAAATTCGACCGGAAAATGGACCCGGGGTTCACCACCAACACCTGCTGCGACTTGGACAAGGCGATGAGTCGGCAAATGTTCAAGGCAGAAGTCAGAGTGTCCATGGCATCAATGATCCTCGGCCGTGATCTATGGGAAACCATGGTAGTAAACACTGATCTGAGGGAAAATCGATGGGTTTCCCAGTGATTATAGCGGTTGAATACGGTTTAATGTTCTCATCACCTATTCTGAGATTTGGTTCACAGAATTCATTGGCTATGGGCATCTATGGGCATCTCGGTTCGTGAAAAGCAGTGAATGAGACCGGTGTGGATGAGACCGGTGTGATCAACTATATGCACGTATCTTCAGGGTAATTAATACATGGATATACATGATATACATGGGATACAGTAAATCTGAATGCTATGAACATGTCATTGGAAGATTTTTGGCTGAGACTCACTGTGATTCACTGGGAATGCAGTGAAGGCAGCCACAAGCCGCATTGATAACACAAAAAAAATCTGTGCTACTTCCACTTCATCTTGGAATGAAGCGCAACCTTCCTGCTTTGATGAGCAGCACAAAATCAAGATGGTCCCACCTTTCTAGCCAGACCAATCCCCGGATGATTGATGCGGATGTCGGATGTTTGATGGTTAAAATATGTTTGAAAATCCCCACTGGCTGATGCTAAAATTCCCCACTGTTTGGATCGGATTTAGAGATCCTCAGTTTTGATGCTGCGAAGAAACCCCACCGTTTCGGCTGGCTGAAAAAACCAACGTTTCGGCTGGCGCTTCCCCTACTGCCTTACCCCATGGATTGGTTTAAGGGAACTTCGCAAGAGGCTAACATCACCCCTGGTACAGCTTATAACTGGACATTGCCCCTGCTTCTCCTGAACTACAGTAAATGGGATGAACTAACCCAGTGTTACTATCATGAATCATATCCCCATATATCATCATATTTTATATATACATATGTATACATATATATATATAGAGATAGATATAGATAGATAGATATATATATCCCCATTAAAATTACTTTACTTCGCGTGATCCCCACCATGACATTTACACATTTTGTTACTCGCAAATCTTCTGGCATTCTATCTGACATATCCTCTGGCATTCTATTTGGCATATCTTCTGGCATATGTTCTGGCATATCTTCTGGCATTCTATCTGGCAAATCTTCTGGCATTCTATCTGGCATATCTTCTGGCATTCTATCTGGCAAATCTTCTGGCATTCTATCTGGCATATCTTCTGGCATTCT
>CAMXCT020004130.1:10000-45095 GCA_947184155.2 Cladocopium goreaui | reverse complement strand
TCTGCCCTACTCTGCTTTTTATCTGTCCATATTATCGAAAATTTGGTTTCTAAATTTCCTTCGATAATTAAACATATTTTAATTTTCAAAAATTATAAATTATATATATATTTATTTAAAATATTTATATATATATATTAATATTTGATTTTTTAAAAATAAATATAGTGTATTTAAATTAAGAAATATATTTATTTTAAATAAAAATAAATATTTTTATGTATTTATTTATAAATTATATATATTTTTTTAGATTTTATATATTTTTAGGAAATAAATAAATATATTTTGGTATTTTCCTTGATTTTTATATTATTATATTTTAAAAAATAACAAAATTTTTCGAATAAAATATTTACATTATTACTATTAAATTATTTAAATTACATATATAATCGAAGGAATTTAGAAATCAAATTTCTGACAATAGAGACAGACAAAAAGCAGAATAAAAAGAGTCAGAAAAAAGAGTCTCAGAAGGAAGAAGATCAGGTGCGCAAAAAGATAATAAAGTCGCGAACCCTAAGATTTGTGGCTCCGGAGGGTCGAAAAGTAGGGTCGCTAAAGCGGCGGGTGCGGAGCCAGCTGGCCAGATAAGAGATGAAAAATTGTACGTTATTGTGCCGCAAAGCACATTTCCAAGTCAAAATGTATAAAACACCTCAGCTCCGGAACACTTTTAGAAGTTGCGCCGTCGAAAAAGTGCACGCCGTTGTGGCGCGAAGCACATTCCTAAGTCAAAATGCGGAAAACGCCTCATGTTCGGACCACTTTTGGAAGCTGAGATGTCGAAAAAGTGCACGCCGTTGTGGCGCGAAGCACATTTCGAAATCGAAATGTTAAAAACACCACATGTTCGGACCACTTTTGGAAATTATGCACCTGTAGAATTTCCAAAAACGACGGCAGGCGTGGGACATTCGAAGAGGATCTGCAAAGATGCATTTTCCGTGGCAAGCGCAATACAAGAGACATGTTCATCAGAGATGTTAGGAGGTCCGGGCGCTGATTTCCTGAGAGAGGTTGCATTTTGGAGCATCAGATCTTCAGTTTTGGGAAGATGATTTTGCGTGACAGGTGCAGCACTTCGCATGACCTGGCATCACTTTTTCGTGGCAGGCGCAGTTGTTTAGACAAATGGAGTGGGAAAATCGCAAAAGGCATTGGTACGAGGCCGTCAGCTCTGCACTCAACTTTCCATGTTTGAAGGACGTCTCGCAGCATTGTTTCGTTTTTGATGTTGTCAACTTCGAAAATTGAGGAAGTCTCGCAGAATTGTTTCGTTTTTGCTGTTGTCAAGTTCACAAACTGAGGAAGTCTCGCAGAATTATCTCGTTTTTGATGCTGTCAAGTTCAAAAATTCAGGAAGCCTCGCAGAATTGCTTCGTTTTCAAGCTTACAGATAGACAGCTAGATAGATAGACAACTACAACTACAACTGCAACTACACTACTTCTACTGACTACATTACACCACACTAATTACACTACACTACGCTAATTACAGTACACTACACTAATTACATTACAACTACAACTACTACTACAAATACAGCTACACCTCCAACTACAACTACACTACATTACACTACACTACATTACACTACACTACAGTACGCTACAACTACCGCTACTACTACAACTAAGACACATTACAGCTACAACTGCACCACACTACACTACACTAATTGCACTACACTACAGCTACAACGACAGCTACAACTACAACTGCGCTACTTTACACTACACTACGCTAGACTTCAACACACTATACTACACTACAGTACACAACACACAGTACACTACACTAAATTACGCTACACTAATTACACCACACTACTACAACTACCACTACAAATACAGCTACAACTTCAACTACAACTACACTACATTACACTACACTACGCTACACTACACTAATTACACTACACTACATTACACTACACTACGCTACACTACACTAATTACACTATCACTACACTACAGTACAGTACACTACAGTACGCTACAACTACCCTACAACTACACTACGACTACACTACAACTACACTACAGCTACACTACCACTACACTACAACTACACCACAACTACAACACATTACACAACACTACAGCTACAACTACAACTACCCCACACTACACTACACTAATTACACTACACTACACTACAACTACAACGGCAGCTACAACTACAACTACACTACTTTACACTACGCTACACTAGACTACACCACACTGTACTACACTACAGTACACTACACGACACTACATTGCACTACACTAAGTACACCACACCACAACTACAACTGCAACTGCAACTACAACAACACACATACTAATTACACTACACTACAACTACAAATCCACTACTCTACACTTCAACTACAACTACAACTGCGCTACACCACACCACACTACATCAAGCAGTTGAGGAAGAGGTGACCACTGCAACCATTGCAGCCACTTCAAAAAACACAACTCCAACCACCTTTCGGTCCATCAGTGGATTCGCTCTGCCATTCGTGACTCACAACAACCAAGCTCTCTTATAGGTTTCCTATTTTTGAAACTTCCGCCACCGCCTTGTGCGGTACTACTGATAAATAATTAGGAAATGGAAGTAATTAAACGGCCAGAAGCCCAAATAGCAACAGCGCAGGTTCGCAGAGCGCGTTTCTGTGTGTAAAAGTCTCTTTGCGAAAAATTCTCTATGTACATAAAGGATCATAAAGGCATCTGTGGAAAAAGTTTCTATATTTACAAATCTCTCTGTGCAAGAGTATGCGCGGATAAAAGTTGCTGTGTGTAAAGGTTGCTGTGCGTAAGGTCATCTCTTTGTAGAAGAGGGTCAAGCATGGGCGTCATGCCATTTATGTATGGAATGCTGAAAGGGAATCCAAAGGACAAACAAAGATATATATATATATAAGGATATGTTATCCATTAGCATTCCTTATCTGGAAGGGAAACGTCAGGAAACGAAAAGATCCAAGCTCAAACACATGTTTGCCTGTTTTTTTCTTGGGGGGAAGGATTTTTTCTTCGTGTAAAAGCTGTTCTGTGCAAAGGTTTCTCTGTGTAAAAGCGTCTGTGTGTAAAGGCGTCTGTGCATAAATAGGCTGCTGTGCGTAAGGTCGTCTGTTTGTAGAAGCGTATCTGTGTATAATGCGTCACCACACCAACATCTGCAGAAAAAAAATAAAACAAAAAAAACAAGCTCAAATGCTTGCTGTCGTACTGTTGTTGATGATGGAAGTGATGCGCGCAGGGCCCCGAAAACCGCCACATTGCGGTGTTTCGCTAATGTTTGAAAGCCTTCGGGACCAAAAAAACACCGTAAATACCGCTGTTTTTGGTGCCTCGCAAGCCAAAAAACACGGCATTTACGAGGTTCTTTGACCTTGTGAGCACAAATCACGGTATTTACAGTGTTTTTGGACAGAACCTAGCAAAAACACGGGTATTACGCAGTTTTCAGCACATTGCAAGAAGTAAGTTGTCCATGCAAAAAACACACCTAGGTTTGCTTTTAGGGTTCGTGGGGGGGTGGGGGGTCCTAAAATGAACACCTCCTGAGTAATCAGGCAACGAGGCTGCCCACCCTCCCCTTTACTTCGTAAAGTAAAACTCAAGGTAGCCCCATTGGGGCTACCTTTCGTGACTAGGATTTGTGAATCTTTTTTTAATTGAATTTTTGGCAACGGCTCGCTCGCTGACGTGAGCATGTCGACGAATGGTCCAGTCTTGCATGTTCAAGAGAACCATGACATAAATGTCCGAGAGCGGATTTTGTTGCATTTTCGGTCAAGTTTAATGGAGGTTGGTCAGAGCTACACGATGAAGAGGTATAGCCTGAAACTATCAATGGGATTTGGATGGATTTGGAAGTATCGGGTTTTGATTGCTGTTCATGTTCTGATGGATCGTGCGCCGCGGAGGAGCAGCTACGCGTATCATTTTATATAGTATCAACTGGAAAGGATGGAAAGGCACCTTTTTTTAAGGCATGCAAGGTCTCTGTTCGGTGTGACGCATGGAACTATAGATCTGCCGAACATGCTGCAAGGCACAGTTGCCATGCTCAAGACTACACTTGTGGCAAAACAAAATCTCTGCCCAATCTGTTCATCCAATGTTGGTCCCTTGCCTCGTGCTACAGTTGCCTCCCCCACGCGAGTCCGAGGAGGAACACTGAACTCCCCGACTAAGGCAGCAGAGTTGGGCACACCGTGCAAGCACAAGGGGGATGCATTGGAGGGCCGCCAGAGGCCTGCAAATTCAGGGCGGCTACTGTGGGCTGCAAAGGATGCACACCAGCCGCATGCCAAAGGACTTGGCTTAAACACTTTCAGGAGCCTGTCGACCGGCTGCCTGACATCCCCGCATGCACATACGAAATTGTCAGAACAAATTGAACGAATCAACATATGCACAATATATTTATCTTATACATATATTATGTATAATATGTGTATATATATATCATATATATATCTCTAAAAAATGTATGTTTGAATCCTCAGAATCCGTCAGCGAGCTTGCGAGGGAGGCTTGGCCAAGCCAGGCCAAAGACGGTGATTCAAAGGCACCACCACTTTGGAAACTTACCTTCGACGATCCCAATTCAGAGTTCTCCTTGCCATATCTACCAGACCCACTTCCAGAAACACAAGTTCCGTCACGAATACCCGAATACCCTGTAAGCATCAAGCATATCCTCATCCTCTGCAAGACTCGTTGTTTTCCACTGAAGGGACCCTCGACCTTAAACTTATGAAAATTCTAGTTTCTCTCCTTTCCAAGGCGCCCGAACGAAAACGACATGCTCACAGCAACCACCAAAGCTCCGGCTATTGCGTTGCCGATGGTGACTGGGATCAGGTTCTTAAGCAGAACGTCCAAGAAGGATACGGGAGCGCCTTCACATTGCAACGCGACGGTTGTATGAAATCTTCAAAAACAAGGGTCGCCCATGTCAGCACACCCTGCACTGATTGTGGGTCACTGAGCATCTTGGTGCTGAAACAGAAAGGGGGCTTTGGAGACAGCCTGCATTCAGTGACAGAAAGACAGAATCACACGAGATGAGGCGCAAGAATGGCCACGCATTCTCAGCCCATCCGCCCCGTATCGCGTGTATACATGCATGTGTGTGTGTGATTGCGTGTGTGGTATATATATATATATTCTGTGTGTGTGTGTCACGCTTATTCACTTCATTCACTATTATACATTATTATGTATATAAATATATATGTATGGTATATTCATATTCATATCGTAGACATATTTGCTTTTATAAACGTATTTTCTTCAATTATTGATGCGTTTCTAAATCATTGCCAAGATGGACGCCTGCCAGGAGGCCAGCGGGCAGGATGAACATGTTAGTGACGGAGTGTTCGAAGCCGATGGCGACGAACATGGAGATGGGGAACCAGGCCCCAATCATCTTCCCGCCCAGGCCCCTAGCCATGGTACACAGCCACACTGCCAGGCAGATCAACCAGTTGCACATCACGCCCTTGACCAACGTGGGCCCAAAGTCCGCGGAACATTTCCTTGGGCGCCATGACGTGACGTGCAATGTGCCTTCATAAGGGTTTTGGAAAAAGCTGGAAAAGCTGGCTCGCTGTCGTTGCACAGCGTCCAAAAGACTCACAGGCGGAAATAACTGAACTATCACATAATTCCACACATTTACCTGTAAAAAAGCATTCCCCAATGGAAATCCATAAGGCCTGCTCCGATCCGGTGCCTGCAAGCCCTGGAAGCCAAGCTTCTTCATGACTGTTGCGACGATCATATCACTTCCACCTCCTGTAAGGATGCCCGTGTAATTGGCCACCAGACTGATGAGGAGACATCCCAGCATGTTTCCAGCATAAGCAATGGTCCAGTTGCGGAGAAGATCCTCCATCCATGTGCGGGAAAGTGCCACAGGATATGTGCTTGTTCGAAACCGGTCCCAGGAAGTTGCTTTGAAATTGCTTTGCAGATATTGGATACCGTGTATGCAAATTGCTGATCAATACTATAATATACCCAGCGTGTGTGAAAAGACATTCTATATAACCATCAAGAGTTGAGATGCCTCACTTCTGAGCTCATTCCTTGCCTTCATTGTGACCTTTTTCTCCAGCACGCCCATAGCCATGGTGGCCGAATTTTGTGAAAATAGCTGGCCACCTGGAAAAGTACCAGGCATCATATCATATGGGCATGGCTAAAATATTCATTATTGAAAAATGGTGCCCCAATATGTACCAATGGACCTTGAAAGATGGTCATTCTTCGCATTTGACCATCCCAAAATGCAATCATTTTGACACATACCCAAATATATACCCCACATTGACATGGCAGCCTGCAACAAGACCTTGGATACCCTTGGCCTGATTGAAGCCCGCACAACCGAATTTCACCCAGTTTGTCGGACCTGATTGCAGGATCAGCAGTAGGTTCACTGGAAACAAGGCTGCAAAGACCACCATCTGCGTGATGTAGCTGCTGAACATGTTGCCACCCAGAACAAATGAAAGCAGGCAAGCCATACCAACGTAAGAACCACCCATCACAGCGGCGTGAAGAGTCTTCTGCCAGCTCTCATTCTTCATTTTGATGGATGCCTGCATCCAAAGGGTTGAAATACTCTTTACTTTACCCCGCATCCCTGAAACTTACCTGAACTACCTTGTCTGTCCCAGATCCCAGCATCTTCCAGTACCGCACCTGCACCAGCTCTTGGTAGGTCTCTGGTGGTGAACTGGTCAGCACCGCAGAGGGCCGACTTTCGAAACGTGGAATGCGTGACCGACGTGCACGGCCACGAGCTGCCACAAGCACTGCCATCATTGAAGTGACAGTCACCTGAGTTGCAGCATGATTCAGGGATATTCATGGAATAGGCTCAGCTCTTTGAAAAAGCTCTTGGCTACCAGCGGCCGTTGCGCCCACAAGACTGTTTACATGTGGGTGTTCACTTCTTTGAAGCAGCTCACAAAACAACAAGTTGAACCAGAACTCTTGACAAGGCACGGGAACCCCTGTGGACTCCCCAATGCCGAAGCCATGTTTCGCTTGAACGTTGGCAACGGACTGGTCTGCATGCACTCCAGTTCCCACAGTGGGCAGTGATGCAAAGGCCACAGGAGTGGACATGGCGACAACACACGGTAATATCAGCAGCAGCGGGCTTGAAACTCATGTTGTTGGCAGCATTAAAAAAAAACATGGAATGCTGAGCCCCCACTTTCAACACGCCAAATTGTCTTGCTGCATGACAATGCAAACGGATGCAAACTGTAGGCATCTGCAAAAAGCATTGTCGTTATGTATTGCTACAGTGTGATTCTGGTTATGGGAAAAACCTCTTCGTTCTGTGACAAATCCAGCTGCAACATTCCCCTTCTGATGTGGATTTACGGGTATATCACTGAACAAATGACGCTCCTGATCTACTGAAGCTACGACAAACAGTTTGAAAGAGCGGAAGTCCCAGAGCAATCCGCTTCTCAGCACCGGAGATATTAAATAGGACCCCTTTTCTCATCGCGCAGACTTGAAAAGGGTAGCCATTCCTTTGGACATGGATGCCAATCCGCCCTTGGCACAAGCTTTGTCTTCAGTGCCACGTCTGAATGAGGCTGGTCGGTTTGTCGCCGTTTTTTGGTCTGACATCGATACCACATCAAAAGTGATCGAACGTTTGGTGTGTGAGGTCTCCTCACCAAAGAAAGCCACCTCTCAATCTAGGGCAAACTTATGGGCCATCAAGTGCAAAGGTCCAGAGTCCAGACTAGGCCCAGACCTCCTGGCTCCATCGTGTATTGGCCCAAGACATTGCTGAGGTCACAGCTCGAATACATCAAAGGTTCCAACTTTTTTAAAGATGTTTACTGCCATTTGCCGCCTTCTTTCCTACGTCTAAGGACAAGACCTTGGCGGCTTCTGCTGCTCCGCTGACCTTTTGCTTGGCATCCTGTGTCATCTGACGGGCCTCGGCAAAACATATGAATTTTGGAGCCAGGCAATGATGGATTCAATGCTCAAAACATCATCAATGCTGTCTACCAATTGTCAATCTGACAAAAGCCACGGCAGGACTCAAAACACCAAAGTTTTGAGCTTAGTTGGCGTAGTTTGTGGTGACTTAGATTTGCCGTCCACTCTTTATGACTGAAGCTACCTATATCCACACATGCTGTGCCCATCGGTGGAAGGAAGAGCTGGGACCTTCCATCTCACTGACAGAAAAAGTCTCATCCAGCCATCTTCATCCCCGGCCAACTGCCACAGCTCACATCTCAGCAACCCCACCATGCGGCTTGAAGACTCAACAGCAGGAGACCTCACCAAGGCAAGTGGTCCCAATTGAGACTAGTCGGCCATCCCAACCACTTGTCGGATTGTAACTGAAATCTGACGTTCTCCAAGGGCAACACTCCAAATGCTGCATATATATACACACACATATCGTGTGCGTGTGCGTGTGCGTGTGCGTGTGCGTGTGCGTGTGCGTGTGCGTGTGCGTGTGCGTGTGCGTGTGCGTGTGGGTGTGGGTGTGGGTGTGGGTGTGGGTGTGGGTGTGGGTGTGGGTGTGGGTGTGGGTGTGGGGGTGAGTGGGTGTGGGGGGTGAGTGGGTGGGGGGGTGAGTATGTGTGGGGGGTGCGGGGGTGAGTGGGTGCGGTGGTTGGGGGTTGTGAGTGGGTGCGTGGGTGCGTGGGTTGAGTGGTGAGTGGGTGAGAGTGAGTGCGCGGTGCGGGTGTGGTGAGGAGGGAGAGCGAGGGGTGAGGAGATTGGAAAATGTGAGAGGAGTGAGAGGCGGAGTGGGGACGGGACGGTGGGGGAGGGGAGGGAGGCGGAAGTGGAGATGAGTGGGGAAGTGGGGGAGGGGGGGTGAGTGGAGTGAGTGGGTGGGGGCCGCGTGAGTGAGTGAGTGAGCGAGAGGAAGAGGAGAGGGGTAGATGGAGGGAAGGGGAGGGGAGTGAGGGGAGGGAGGGAGTAGTGAGGAGGGAGGGGGGGGAGGGAGTGGAGGGCAGTGGAGGGAGTTGAGGGAGGTATGAGGGAGCGAGGGAGCGAGGGAGCGAGGGAGCGAGGGAGTGAGGGAGTGAGGGAGTGAGGGAGTGAGGGAGTGAGGGAGTGAGGGAGTGAGTGAGTGAGTGAGTGAGTGAGTGAGTGAGTGAGTGAGTGAGTGAGTGAGTGAGTGAGTGAGTGAGGAGTGAGTGAGTGAGTGAGTGAGTGTGTGAGTGAGTGTGAGTGTGAGGTGAGTGAGTGAGTGTGTGAGTGAGTGAGTGAGTGTGTGTGAGTGAGTGTGAGTGTGAGTGAGTGTGTGTGAGTGAGTGAGTGAGTGAGTGTGTGTGAGGTGAGTGAGTGAGTGTGTGTGAGGTGAGTGAGTGAGTGAGTGTGTTGTGTGTGTGTTGTGTGTGGGTGTGTTGTGTGTGGGTGTGTGTGGTGGTGGGTGTGTGTGTGGGTGTTTGTAGTGTGTGGTGGTGTGTGTGTGTGTGTGTGTGTGTGTGTGTGTGTGTGTGTGTGTGTGTGATTGTGTGATTGTGTGTGTGTGTGTGTGATTGTGTATGTGTGTGATTATGTGTGTGTGTGATTATGTGTGTGTGTGTGATTATGTGTGTGTGTGTGATTATGTGTGTGTGTGTAATGGAAGTTTCTCTCTAAGAAGAAAAATGCAGAGGTTTGCTCCTTCCGAGTGCAACCAAATAGTGTTGTAGTATGATATGGGTCAAAAAATGATCAGTAACTAGTAACTAGATCTTGGATTGTACATGTTATTATATATTGCACTTGTGTCACTTCGGCCAACATCGGCTGGTCCTCCACCCATCGCATCCAACAAGTGCCAAGGAGCGAGGATGATGATGAGACAAACTTTTCCACGCCATGCCTCGCCGTTTCTGCCGCCTCAAGTAGGACCACTTGGTGATGTCATGAGATATGAAACATTATGAAAACATGGTGTCCATATGGAGTGGATACTTTGATCAAATTGATATGCGAGGACCATTTTGGTCAAACCTTAACCCTAGATTTGGCAGGCATTGTCCAAGGCAAACCCTGATGCGGCAGCTCATGGAAGTCTCATGGAAGTCACAGGCCCGCACCGTTGAAGCCTGGCAAAGAAAACCATGGACAAAGTACCGGGTACCGCTTGGATCAGAAGTGAGAATTGCTTTTTCTTGCAGCTTCCTAGCCAAGAGGAACGTTTCCCAAAGCAAACCATTTCCAAAAGGCCGACAAATCCGTCAGAGCTGACAGAATCGACAGATGCTGTTTCGTTTTTCTCTTTTTTCAGGTGCTCGTTGAATTTCGTGGTTTTTCTGCCTATCCCTATGCTGCCGAAGCTCCTGGAACACTTTGCTGCACAGGAAGCTACACAACTGTGATACGTGCACCACTGAAGGGCACAGGAATGCTAAACATTTTTTACTTTTGATGTCAGTTCAGCCCAAACTCCACCCGCTAGAAAATGCAATGAAACAGGAAGGCGTCAAACATTTTGAATGAAGCACCCACAGGCACAACATCCCCGCCGATTACAACTCCTGGAATCTAAATCTAAACCATCTTCAGTTCCCTGTCCCCAGTGGCATGATGGCATCACACCGCGGGCATCACTTGATGATGCCCAGGGGCTGTGGTGCAAAACACGGCTCCGCAGCTGAGGCAAAATGCATCAAAGAAAGCACCAAAGCAAGCTACAGCGCAACTGAGTTCCACTGTACCCCACTTGGCTTCTCACTTGGTAGCCATCATCATCCGCACAAACTCATCGTAGTTGATGAGTCCATCTCCATCTTGATCCGCCTCCCGGATCATCTCATCCACCTGGCTGGAAGAACTGATCATGATACTGTAGGGCCTCATGGTGACAACATGGATCAATAACATGTAACATCAATGTCCAAATCCAAGAAGCGTGAAACTGCAGCACCGAAAAGCAGCACAGCAGTGTTCCATTAGCTGCTTCAATTTTCTTCATCTTGCTGCAATCTTTTGTTTGGGCTGCATCCGCTTGCCACCCGCTTGCCGCTGGCCTCAGTGTCGTTGAGCCGCTCGCCCAGGTTCGTCATGGAGGCCCGCAGCTCGCCACCCGAGATGAAGCCGTGGCGGTCGCGGTCGAACACCTCCCAGTGCAAAAAGGTTCGCAAAAATACGAGGAAAAAACAGATACTCAGACCGCACAAGACTATTCGCTGGTGTTACTCGAATGTTGACTTTACTACAGGGTTGGCAAAGCCAACGGCAAAAAGGTAGAAGGACTAGGTTGATGTAAATCACATGTCTGCCTGGGAAGGAATGCTCAAGTTCCGGCAACAGCATCATTACGTTACTAGCGACTATATACAGAGCTTTGCTTAAGCCCATCTGTGAAATCCTGCATTCTCTTCTGCCTGGCCTTGAAAGCTTCAATTAGCTCCTCCTCAGTGTCCTTGGTTCACACAGTTTTGCAGGACGCCGGACAAATCTGGCGCCACCTTCAGTTGGAAACCCTTGGGGGGAAGAGTTTTCCGGTTTGGGACATACCAAGTTGGTGCCACAACCTACCTCCAAAATTGGGGTATATGTTGCGGGTAGACAACTGGTGGCCAAGGATCGGTTTCCTTCAACTTCCGCGACATCAAAGACAAGAAAGTGTGGAAGTCAATGCGCGAAGCATCGTGCTCACCATCCCCACCAATCCACTCTTGAAGTTCCTGCTCCGTGGGGTTCTGTCCAAGCGAGCTCAACAAAGTACCGAATTCCTGGCGCCAAGGCCGCCAAGGTGACAAAATAGTCCTAGCAGGTCCTAGCAGGTCCTAGCAGGTCCTGGCAGGTCCTAGCAGGTCCTAGCACCTCTGTGTCCCGAGCTGGAAATTATCCACGGGGAACAGTTTGTGGCACAGATTTGTCTACTGCTTTCAAGTTTGTCCTTCAAGGAGAGCCGGTCATCCTTGTCTTCATCAAAGAGCTTGAAGGTGTCGTAGAACTCTTGGACCTGTGAGCCGCTTGCAACTGAGTGCATTGGCAACCCATTTCAACCCTAGCTACCCCGTTGCTGAAGCCTGAACATCGAGATACTTGATAGGGATGGGGTGAAGAAAAAGCAGGTGTTGCATCACCAGCTTCAATTGGTGTGGAAATGCGTTGCTTAATGAGGTGGAAATCACCAATTACCAAACAAAAATGACGGCAGAACTTAAATTCGTGTTTGGTTGTGCAATCCTACCGCCTTACCTGTGCTACACAATGCCACCCAAAAAAAAGACATGTCCGTCCCAGGCTTTGGGGTGGACTTAGTTCAAGCTCTGACACGGAGTTTGACCTAATGCTGCCAGGCAACAAGACTGATACTCTATGTGACATCAGGGAACGTATTAATTATTGGCTGCAGAAGGGTGTAAAACATGCTGAAAGGGTGCTGAAAGAAATGTTGCAAGCGACTGGTGACGGCGATCAGGCTTTTGCATAAACCTGATGGGAAAATCTCTTGAAGGAGCTCATGCGAGAGAGAGAGAGAGAAAGAGAGAGAGCCAGAGTCAAGACAAGCATTGCCACAACGTTAAGTCTTTGACAAGGTAATTGTCAAACAGTGCTAAGAAGGTGGGAAAAATATGAAAAATAACGTATCAGAAACAGTGCTTGGAGAAGCATCGCAGCAGTGTCAACGAAAGGAATTTGAGGAGTGCTGCTGGAATATATAAACCAGTAAAAAGTAAAAAGTTGTGCAAGAAGTTGAGAGAACTGCTGGAGCAAAGTGTCGGAATAACAATGGGTGGAAGCAACGGAAATAAGAAATGGGATAAGAAAGTTGAAAGAATTGCTCGTGGCGAACTTGACGATATTGTCCAAAAAAACGCCCTTTACGATGTAGAAAATACAATTGATGGGACCCGAGGAAGTTGATAGGTCTGGAGGCCTGAAGTGACAAACAAAAATACATAAACCTCTGCCAAGTACTAAAGTTCACGCAGCTCAGGCTTCCTTTCCTAAAACGCAAATCATTGAGATCATATAGGTCTTTCTGCACCCTCACACCCAAAGGCATTTCCCTGCCAACTTGGGCACTGATAGAATGGTAGACCGCGCCTGCTCCTTGACTAGGCCATCGGCCATGATTCCAACCCTGCTAGGGCTGAGCCAACACTAACAAGGACCCCAAAGATCTTGAGCCCCAGCTGCAGCCATGGACGCGAGCCATGCCACCACTGCACCTGGAACAGCCCGCTACCAACACAGCCTGCAATAGAAAAATTGACCAATTGAATCATACAATACAAACGTAGGCCCTGAAACTGGATCGTTTCAACGATTTTGGGGGCAGCGACCCAATAGTTCCCTCCTCCCTCCGTTTTCCCCCTGGTGCCTGATGCGCTGCAGATGATACACCCACACGTGCAGCGCTCAGGGCGCTGTTGGCAGCGGTCTTGGCGTACTCTGCCTAAATGCAAATATGATGCAGCATGATGCAGCACAGCCAGGGCGGACCGAGAAAATCAGAAACCGGGCAGTGGGTGTTGGTGATGGCGGTGGTGGTGGTGGTGATGATGATGATGAGGAGGAGGAGGAGGAGACAATCATGGTGATCATGATCGTCATAAACTATGAGTGATGGACATGATCGTGCAAGTGGCCATCCAGGCCATCATCATCAAGTACTACAATTGCTTAGGCCGTCTGCGACAGAGGACCGTGCTGTGTCCGTCTGCTCACTACCTCAGGGCACCCCGCACTTTTCGTTGCAGCTGCTTTATCTGCTGCTTGGCTCATGCTATGACGCGCCTCAGGCGCAAGCATAGAGAACCCCTCCAGCGGAAAGAACTCCAACCGACTTCTATTTTTTTGGACAGGAATGGTCAAGATGCGGGCCTTCACGAACAGTGGCCCGGTGTCGATACGAACGGAAATAGACCAAAATCTAAGATCGACAATAAATAATTAGTCTAAATACCTGGTTTAATATATGTCTAGTTCTGCATGTGTGTATGTGTGTTTAAATAATATATTTGTTTGTTTATCGGAAATATATATTATTATATATATACATATAAGAATGCACATATATACATATATATATATGTGATATGTATATGTGTGTGTGTGCGTGCAGCATGCACGTTGCATCTACAATTAAATATACACTCCTATAATCTAACGTAGCAACCCTGGGCCAAATTCAGGAAAACAAACATGTACCTTACACACAGGTCATCCGATTATATGTGAACATGTTTTTTTTCACTCAAAACCCCTAACCTGATCTAACCTGTACTTTTTGCAACCTCCGCCGGAGGTCTGAAACTGGTACCAAGTGATGATGCATAGCAAGATCCTGCAGTGGAAAGTACATGTTAGCATGATACATGCATGTTTTGGACCTGGAATAAGATACAGGTTAGTGTTATTTGAACACGTTTGGTGCTTTCAACAAAAAAAATGGAAAATACATGTTTGTGGGCATGGTTTTCAAGAAGAATTGTTCCGTCTATTCCAATAGTATAAAACATCTCGCAAATCATAAGTAAGTACAGCAAACCACCATGATCCCCTTAACTTGTACCTTGTGATCTGTTTGAGGTTTGTGTGTTCAGATCTTGTTGCAACAGAATCCCAGGCTTCCAAACCAACAATTTGAAAATCTATCATTTTTTTCTTGTATAAAGTTCCTATTTAAAATTGTTGATGTGTGATGCCCTTTGGCTTCACAAAGGGGGAGACCCACAAAGAGACCAGTGATCTAGTTGTGAAGATCTATTGAAGACAATCCCAAAATAGCAAACCGCCATGATCCCCTTAACCTGTACCTTGTGGTCTGTTTGAGGTTTGTGTGTTCAGATCTTGTTGCAACAGAATCCCAAGCTTCCAAACCAACAATTTGAAAATCTATCATGTTTTTCTTGTATAAAGTTCCTATTTAAAATTGTTGATTTGTGATGACTTTTGGCTTCACAAAGGGGGAGACCCACAAAGAGACCAGTGATCTAGTTGTGAAGATCTATTGAAGACAATCCCAAAATAGCAAACCACTATGATCCCCTTAACCTGTACCTTGTGATCTGTTTGAGGTTTGTGTGTTCAGATCTTGTTGCAACAGAATCCCAAGCTTCCGAACCAACAATGTGAAAATCCATCATTGGTTTTTCTTGTATAAAGTTCCTATTTAAAATTGTTGATTTGTGATGCCTTTTGGCTTCACAAAGGGGGAGACCTACAAAGAGACCAGTGATCTAGTTGTGCAGATCTATTGAAAACCATCCCAAAATAGCAAACCACCACGATCCCCTTAACCTGTACCTTGTGATCTGTTTGAGGTTTGTGTGTTCAGATCTTGTTGCAACAGAATCCCAAGCTTCCGAACCAATAATTTGAAAATCTATCATTTTTTTCTTGTATAAAGTTCCTATTTAAAATTGTTGATGTGTGATGCCTTTTGGCTTCACAAAGGGGGAGACCCACAAAGAGACCAGTGATCTAGTTGTGAAGATCTATTGAAGACAATCCCAAAATAGCAAACCACCACGATCCCCTTAACTTGTACCTTGTAGTCTGTTTGAGGTTTGTGTGTTCAGATCTTGTTGCAACAGAATCCCAAGCTTCCAAACCAACAATTTGAAAATCTATCATTTTTTCTTGTATAAAGTTCCTGTTTAAAATTGTTGATTTGTGATGCCTTTTGCCTTCACAAAGGGAGAGACCCACAAAGAGACCAGTGATCTAGTTGTGCAGATCTATTGAAAACCATCCCAAAATAGCAAACCACCACGATCCCCTTAACCTGTACCTTGTGATCTGTTTGAGGTTTGTGTGTTCAGATCTTGTTGCAACAGAATCCCAAGCTTCCAAACCAATAATTTGAAAATCTATCATTTTTTTCTTGTATAAAGTTCCTATTAAAATTGTTGATGTGTGATGCCTTTTGGCTTCACAAAGGGGGAGACCCACAAAGAGACCAGTGATCTAGTTGTGAAGATCTATTGAAGACAATCCCAAAATAGCAAACCACCATGATCCCCTTACCTGTACCTTGTAGTCTGTTTGAGGTTTGTGTGTTCAGATCTTGTTGCAACAGAATCCCAAGCTTCCAACCCAACAATTTGAAAATCTATCATTTTTTCTTGTATAAAGTTCCTGTTTAAAATTGTTGATTTGTGATGCCTTTTGCCTTCACAAAGGGAGAGACCCACAAAGAGACCAGTGATCTAGTTGTGAAGATCTATTGAAAACCATCCCAAAATAGCAAACCACCATGATCCCCTTAACCTGTACCTTGTGATCTGTTTGAGGTTTGTGTGTTCAGATCTTGTTGCAACAGAATCCCAAGCTTCCAAACCAACAAGTTGAAAATCTATCATTTTTTTCTTGTATAAAGTTCCTATTTAAAATTGTTGATGTGTGATGCCTTTTGGCTTCACAAAGGGGGAGACCCACAAAGAGACCAGTGATCTAGTTGTGAAGATCTATTGAAGACAATCCCAAAATAGCAAACCACCATGATCCCCTTAACCTGTACCTTGTAGTCTGTTTGAGGTTTGTGTGTTCAGATCTTGTTGCAACAGAATCCCAAGCTTCTAAACCAACAATTTGAAAATCTATCATTTTTTTCTTGTATAAAGTTCCTATTTAAAATTGTTGATGTGTGATGCCTTTTGGCTTCACAAAGGGGGAGACCCACAAAGAGACCAGTGATCTAGTTGTGAAGATCTATTGAAAACCATCCCAAAATAGCAAACCACCATGATCCCCTTAACCTGTACCTTGTGATCTGTTTGAGGTTTGTGTGTTCAGATCTTGTTGCAACAGAATCCCAAGCTTCCAAACCAACAATTTGAAAATCTATCATGTTTTTCTTGTATAAAGTTCCTATTTAAAATTGTTGATTTGTGATGCCTTTTGGCTTCACAAAGGGGGGGGACCCACAAAGAGACCAGTGATCTAGTTGTGAAGATCTATTGAAGACAATCCCAAAATAGCAAACCACCATGATCCCCTTAACCTGTACCTTGTGGTCTGTTTGAGGTTTGTGTGTTCAGATCTTGTTGCAACAGAATCCCAAGCTTCCAAACCAACAATTTGAAAATCTATCATGTTTTTCTTGTATAAAGTTCCTATTTAAAATTGTTGATTTGTGATGACTTTTGGCTTCACAAAGGGGGAGACCCACAAAGAGACCAGCGATCTAGTTGTGAAGATCTATTGAAAACCATCCCAAAATAGCAAACCACCATGATCCCCTTAACCTGTACCTTTTGATCTGTTTGAGGTTTGTGTGTTCAGATCTTGTTGCAACAGAATCCCAAGCTTCCAAACCAACAATTTGAAAATCTATCATTTTTTTCTTGTATATATAAAGTTCCCATTTAAAATTGTTGATTTGTGATGCCTTTTGGCTTCACAAAGGGGGAGACCCACAAAGAGACCAGTGATCTAGTTGTGAAGATCTATTGAAGACAATCCCAAAATAGCAAACCACCATGATCCCCTTAACCTGTACCTTGTGATCTGCTTGAAGTTTGTGTGTTCATATCTTGTTGCAATAGAATCCGAAACTTCTCAACCCCAAATAGGAAAGACCACTCATTAGCTAACTTAGATATTGTATTCTCAAATCAACGATTTGCAGCTGGTACTGCTAACATATATTTTATGTTAAAACCTCTTGAAACACACCAACTGCTCCAAAGCATACTAACCTGTACCTTGCCCTGGGGGTGTGGCACATGTCTGAATTCCTTGTCTCACCTTGTTTTCCTTATTTCCTGAAAAGTTGTACCTCGTCAAAACGGCAAGGAAAACAAACGTGTATTTATTTTTTTTGTCAACTCCAAAAAAAATACTCGTTAGATTATGGAAGAGTACGATGACAAGCTACCCAGCCCGCCGCATGGCTGGCCCTTGCAGCCGCGCGTTTCATCTCCGTGGCTGCAACATGGCTAGCAGCCGCGGTCTTGGTCGAGGCCTCTGCCGCCAACCGATCGGGTTTGACCCAGAAAGCCAGTTTAAAGTACGAGTATATTTCTGAGTCTATTATATAGTTCAAATATGGTCAAATCCCTTTGGTCAGAGGCATCAAGTCCAACTGTCCAAGTTCGTCCCCTTCATATCCCAAAGCCATCATGAATTCCTTTACTGCTCTGTTCCTCAACCTCTGAAAATTGGGTCTTCCGGATGCGTCAATTGACAGTAGCTGACGAATACTACCCAGCTCGAATGTCTGGACTTCGCACCTCTGGCGCCATCTCCGAGATGCCTGCAGCAAGGTGCAGCCGGGTGCCATCATTGAAGTGATGCTGCGGACTCATAGCTTGAAGTGAGGAAGATCAGGAAGCTCTGCCCTGTGATAAAAAGTTTCAAAAGACAGAATTCTGGGGAACGCAGGGCGGCGACGGAAACAATGAGAAGGATAGCGAGATGCCTTCCTAGTTCCCTCAATGGCACCAGACTTCCCTGTCATGAGGGCTGCTCAGGCTACAAGCATGAACTCCTCAGCAAAGAGTTCAGGAAAGAAAATGAAAAACAATTGCTTTTGGTAGTGTTCAAACCTATCCTCAGCACAGGACATGTGATAATTTACTTGTGAAGTCGGGCCAGGAGCTTTCAATGCATTAGCGGCACCTTGCTTGGCTCTTGCTGCCATATTGCCAGCAAAGCCTGCCGAAAAGGAAGAAAAAATGCATGGTTGAATAATAAAACACACTTCAGGATCGTCCAACCTGCTGTCGCTTGAGATTCTCGTTTTACTGTTAATCTTCAGAGCTTTGCCTCCACATATCGTCTTGTGCGCACCATGTATCCACGTGGCGGATTCTCAACTGTGGGAGACGCAAAACAAAGGTTCTCCGTAGTGGCCAGGCGAAAATGTAAACCGGTTTCAGAGGCTTGTGGGGCACCAAGTTTAGACAATCATCAACTCTTGCTGAAGCTCTTTTCCATCCCCTCATCACCCTGTGCCTAAGGCTCTCTCGCTGAGCTGCGAGACTCTGGGCGGCTTTACCTGCAATGAAGGAAAGTCATGCAACATGGGAGGATGGAAAAGGTACCGGGAGACTTCGATCTCCCTGACCTAATTTGCGGGAATTATGCACTCCTTTAGACATGGGTGGGTTACCATGTCTGATGAACACCGGAACGCGTGGCAGAATTGTTGACTTCAGCATGGTTTAGTAATGTGAAATAATGTGAACTACCCCGCTTGGCCCAGGGCGTACATGGCGTACTATCATATGCAACCATTGGTGATTCTTTTCTTCCCAATCACATCCGCTCGATGGTGTCAACCCATCCTACACCGTCCTACCAGGCCCTTAATCCCCTTAATCCAACAGCAGTGGACCTGAGTGGAAGAGCTGGATGATACTTCCTTTCATGTCGAGCCATGATGAAGATGCGTCAAGGGTTTGTGACGAAGAAGGCAAGTTTCAAATCTTCAATCAGTGGATGAAAATTAGTTGAAAGGGAAGGATGCGAGTTTCAGATATGCTGCAGGCACATCATATCACAAACGTCTCCAGTCCCGGAGACTTGACTTTGGACTGGGGCAAGCAATTTCAGCCCCTAGACACCCTTCATAAGCAAGTGTGTGCGTACCTTCGTGCGCTTACAAATGCTTCTGATCCTGCACATGTGCACATAGGCATAGAGTTTTCTGATGTCATCAATGTTAACGCTGTAGCGGCAAGTGGTTTGATGCGCCGTGTCTTATCTGTGTGTGTGTGCCTCTTATTTGTATGCCTCTCTGGCACTCCCCGCTTGCCACTTCCAACCCGGTGCTGCTCACAAGTGATCCTCCCAGAAATGCACGAGAGTCCCGAGAGCCTCCTCACACAAATGATCTAAAATCGACCGACGCCTGACGAGCAGAACAGCAGCAGATCGGCCAAAAGATGCAGCACATAAACACTGAAGTATGGAGCCGAATGCTGCATTTTTCTCCTCATGGTCACCCGGGCTTGAAACACCGAGCTCGGCAAGTCCTGTAGTGTGGCAAACATATAGGCCGGATTCCGGATGACATCGCAGCCACAAAGCTGTACACAGTACACAGGCATGGCCTCAAGGAACTTGCACCAAATTGGACCTAGGTAAGAGTTCGCATAGGATCTGGCGTCTTCTGATTCTTGTACTTATACCAGGAGCTCAGGGTCTTCCAGCCCAGCTTCAAATCACCAACAGGATCATTGCCCTGGACGGTCTTGCAGAGACAGGAATCAAATGTCACTTTTTGGACATACTCCTCCTCACACAATTCCACAAAACTCTCACGCGCAGCATCGCTGGTGTAAAAAATCTGTTGCAACAAGTCAAGCCCCAAGTATGTTGGGCCATACTTGCCTGGTTGTCGCTTCAGTCCCAACCCCACGGCAGGAGTTACATAGATTTACATAGCATGTCTGCCCATCATAAGTCAATAAAACAGCGGGGGGTGGAAAACAATCCCTTCACCAAGTTGCCGTCCCATTCACGCAAGTACTCCATCAAATCACCCTCATCGATCATGTGAGAGCCCTGCTTGGAATTCTCCACGGTCGTGTCGGCACACATGCACCCACTTTTTGCACCAAAGTAGATCCCCTCTCCAAAGCATTTCGTCACATAGCCAGCAGCATCACCCACCAAGATAGCACGGTCTTTCACCCGCCAGGGGCGAGGGTGCTCAGGAATGGGATGTGCCTCAGCGCGGATGATGTCTCCTCCCTCAATGCGAGGGGCTGCCCTCTCACGAATGCCCTGCTGGTACCTTTGGATGCCCTCCTTGTCCACAACAGTGCCAGTACCAACTGCCACATGTCTTCATCAACATACATCTCTGCTCTGTCCTTGTAGTAGTCCATCTTCTGCTCCGAAATGCGCACGCGCTCCTGGAAGGCCTAGGACTCACCCTTCGTTCCTGGAAGAGTCATACCATGTCATACCCATGAAGAGGCCGTTGATCAAGTTGGCGCCGTTCTTCTTGGCACGTTGCCGCAGGAAGTCATCTAAGATCTCACGTCTCACCATGCCAATGTACTCATTTTCTTTCAAGGTCTGGCCAATTTGAACCTCCTTGTTGGTGGGCGAGATCATGGTCATCTTGCGCATTTGACGGTCAACAATATCCTTGGGAAGATCAAACTCATCAATCATGCAAGGCTTGCAATTGTCCATTTTCCTCTCTATGAGGAAGGTCCACTCCCTGCTGCGCTAGGGCATCAGCTGCACTTGCACCGGCCGGCCCTCCTCCCACCACAGCCACACGAAGCTTCTCCGGGAAGGTGACTCCAGCACAGACCACCCTGGCATCTGTCAATGACCTGCCCTTCACGTCTTGCGGGGCTGCCGTGCTGCACGACGGCCCAAGGCCGGCTGCAACCGCCGGAGTCGCTCAATGCGTTGCCGGAGCAGCAACTAGGGGCCGTGCGGCACACGCGAGGCTAAGGGGGGCAAGGGGCAGGGCCATCAAGCCTGACATGTTCGAGCTGGAGTTTCGGTCAGCCAAAAATCAGGCTGCAAGTGCCTCAGGGCCAAAATGGTTGTGTCCACACTGAATGGAAAGCATATGAAAGCATGATCCTGCAGCGACACTCGACCATGGTGATCGTGTGGACCGCAGAAATCGGTATGCTCTCAATACTTGTCGCCAGAAGCATGTAGCTTTGTTGATCTGCGCAATGGCCACTTTCCTGCCTCTCTGGCGGAAAATTGGCCAAGACTGCTTCGCATTCCTCGCAATTTTCAAGACTGAGGTGATTCCATCACTCTTGGCTTGCTTTTCTGGGATTGGTCAATCAGCATGAAACTAGGAAGGAAGGAGCTAAGTTCCTCAATCCCTTGGAAAAAATCCGTCTACATACGTGCCCTGGAAGCGCAAAACGCCCGGTAACCTTTCCCCAAAAGCCATCACTGCACCTGCGGCGGCAACTCCTCTAGGTATTTCGCCTGGGACGAGGCATCTTATGGAGCTGCTCCATGTAGCCCCCGTGGGGCTCTACCAGTGAGGTAAGCCGAGTTGCAACATTTGAAACCGAAACCCCGCAGGTCAGAAAAGTCGAACACCACCAACTTCCCTCATCATCTTTCCTACGATACAGTTGCGATTCTTGCTCAAGACCCTGAATGTGCATCCTTGTTTCAGGAAAACTGGCTTCTCCCGTCCAAGCTATTTTGACACATGACCGACCGTCGGCATCTTGGCACACAACTATGGTGTGGTCAGGCAAAGGGCTCAAATGGAAGGCAACCTGCAGGGCGCGGAACATTGCAGGGCCAAGAGCGCATGCGACAAATTCTTACATGCTGCAATCAGTCAGTCAACTATCTCAGGACAATGGTGCGACAGTACAGTAAATGTTATGGCAGCTGTCTGGCCACATGTTGCGGCCTGTGCGGCATCCCTTGACGAGGTGTCCTCAGCGGTCTACCCCTATTTCATTCGCTTCATATCGCTTGCACTCCAGCCGAATATCAGAATGCTGCGCTGACCTGACCAAATGCCAACACTAAGCTTTGAGCTGGATGCATCTGAGCGGCTGGCCTGACAAGAATGGGCCACATCTGTGCATGGGTACTAGATTGAATCTGTTTCATTTCAAGCGCATCCTCATATCTATATACAACACAACTAAATCCCCAAGGTGTAGGTTTCCCCCTGGTGTTGATGCATAAGGCCCTACCTTGACATGTAACCACGGACTGAGATGTGCTCGCGAACCTGGACTCTTTCAAGGCAAAAAAAAAGTATAATGGGATGTTTGCAGGTTGGGTGCTTAAGCAAAAATAAACTCTCAACCTGGGATCAGTTTCAATGAAAGTAAGCGAGTAATATATACGTAGGTTGAAAACCGGTCCCATCAACAACTTGATCATGCCCACGCATTGCTAATGTGCGACTGCCATATCTGCAACTAATAATCTGATATGTTAGCTGCCTTCAAGCGAGAAGCTTTCCGCAACAGCGCTAGAAAGCTAAGTGCCGCACCGCTGGCTTGTCATTTACGAGCCAGGTGTCAACAATCCCGTCCTCCACAAGTCTGAAGACAGCCAATGCGGTTTCTGGAAACGTCTCTTTGAACTCAACACAACAGCCTTGGGCAATGAATCACAATCCAGCATTCTTTCAAATGCTTCCGTGGCGTGGTTCAAGCATCTCAAAAGTCAATGAGGGTTGGAGCCCTGTGCATGTTTGCGGAGTTACTTGTGTCAGCCACCTAATGACCTTCACCGGTGCTCCACGCCCAGTCCTGCACATCCTCGACAACTTCTACGGCTTCTGTTGGAATCTCTTCTGTTGCTGCAGCCGCAGCTGCTGGTGCTGTACAACCCCCCTCTTCCACCACTTGGCTTTCACTTCCACAAACCTTGGTAGATGATGCGCTCTCATCCTGTACCTGGCTTGGTTGTGATTCCACAGCTCCAAGTGAGGTATGGCTTGGGATTTCAATCATAGCAGTTGCCCCGGCATCCTCATCCTCTGAGGTGGAGCTGGATGAGGCTCCAGACCCAGTTTCTTGCACCGTGCAAACCTCACCCGGAGCCTCTCTGGCAACCTGGGGTTGAGATGAAGCTTGCTCAGGAGTTTCGGACTCCAAACCCACTGCAGACTCGGAGGCTTCCATAGTTGTGTCCTCGGCTGTCAGTGCATTGTGCTCCAATCTTTACCAGACAAGACCTCCCAACAAAAGTGGCAACAACTGACGACCAAGTTATGAAGCAAGGGAAATGCTTCAACATGATTGGAAGATCCAAGCCGTGATTGATCTGTTTTTTGAACCTGATTGGTAAGGGTTGTCGCTGGAGGCTGGTGATCACCTTTTGGGGGAATCGTGATGTGTCAGTGCTCATTTGAAAAGAAAGAAATACAGCCCACCAAGCAAGGAACTTTCTGCGAAATTCAGGACTAAAACTGCTTCTGCTAAAGCACCGACGATATCAATAAACACAATGCATAATACAAGCCTCATTTGGTGGACCAATCTGGAGATCTTGGATTGCAACAGCCATAGCAACAGTAACTTCATCTCCAACTTTCTGGGGCTTGGCTCAACCCAGGGACATGCTTGGGACCCTATTTGCAAGCGCCCATTGTCATCGTCGCCACAAACATCCACTTGAGGCCAAGGGGTAAGGGACGAGAGCTAGCAGCCAGCTGGGAGGGTCAAGGGGTCGTATGCGGAATTGGGAAATACGAAGTGGAGAGTAAGTCGAATGATCTGACGGCGACGATGCCGATGATGCTGCTGATGCTGATGATGCTAACGGTGACGAAGTGGCGACGATGTCCCTAGGGGGGATTGAGCCACAGTAAAACTGCTTGTAGAAAAAGCAAGCCGGCGGAGGTCACGATGCATTTTAAAAAGATTACCCAGCCATTTCAGGCAAGATCGTAAACTCGTTCAGCGCATCAGTGTAGCGCGCGTGCAGCCCAGGACATCCAAGGGCATCACAGACCTGTTATTGCCTCAAATTTCCTTGCGTTAGACCCGTTAGACACACAAAGTCCCTCTAAGAAGTTGCCGTAACCGAGGTTACATGGGGGAAGTAGCCCGTGAAGTTTCATGCGATCGGAGATTTCAGCAGCTGCCAATACCTTGCTAAAGCAAGAGGGACTTATGCTAGCAGAAGGTAGCTTTCATGATAAGAATATGTCATATAAAATATCTCCCCTAGCTTCTCAGGACGTGCCCATTTTCTAACTGGCAAGGCTATATCAATAAACATCCTCAATGGATTCCGCTGTTCAACATGTTGCTTTGAACCAACACCCAGCCCCTGTCTACATTGTCTAGGGTCAGTAGTCCTGGACTCTTTGCACCATCCAAGGCCAAGCAACCCTTTCCACACTACCCTGTTGATCTTCCATCAGAGGTCCTGACACATGACATGCACGACTTTCCTTTGATGACATTGCAGGATTGTGGCTCCAAATGGCTCCAACAATTGGGATGCAAACATAGCAAATGCTGTCGTGCTGCTCACACCAGTTACAGTTGCGCCTCGTGGAGGGGGCTTGAAGGTTGTGACGTCTGCCTGGGCCGAGCTTAATGACATGTTTGTGGTGCGAAAACTGAACCCACTTCCGGGGTGCACCTGCAAGAGGGCTTACAAGGGGAAACTGTCACATGACAACCTTAAAGAACAATTGCGGATGTAAATTTGGGTTGGCACACAGTGAGAAACCCTGTGTTGAGACCCTGGCATCTCCATCCGCTGCCTTCTCTACACCTCAGCAATTCAATTCAGCACCATCACACTGCAAGCCACCATCCCAGATCGGACCCACACCTTCACTACCTGTTTAAGGTTGTTCAAGTGACTCAAGTGTATCTCCATGTGTCATCATGTGTTTATGTATCCACGTTCCCAACTCTTGGCCAAAAAGCTCTGCATTCCCAGCGCTATCGCGGTATCCGCAGGAAGGGCTGCAGCGATGGATTCTTTCTGTGCCTTGGAAGATCTCGGGCAGCCCTTCGCACAGCTTGACAAATCTGACTGAAAAAACGATGCAGCTTGTGAGATATGAATTCGCCAGCTGTGTCAGATGATGACCTACTTTTTTGTCAAATGTTATATCTTTCTATCGACTGGCGCCTCAGTCATGACCTCCAGCACCTCTGAGCGCTTGCTGCTTCCCATTAAAAGCATCTCAGCAGTGGCTGCCCACGGTGAGCACACTGGGTTGGCGGCTGCAAGGTGTAGTAAGGGGCATCGCCCTTTAAACATCAAACTGCACAAATCATTTCCGAAGCACCTGCAAATATTCGAGCTCTCACGGATATCCGACACACACATCACCCCACCTCCATGCACAAATATCAAATGAGCAAATCCGATAACGGCACCACACCAAATCCCACAACAACCGCAGTCAAGGAGCCATTTGGGATGCCTGTTGTGGTGCCATGCGGCTCAACATGGTAGCAGCCTCCTGGCTATTGAGATGTTCCAAGGTTTGTAGCCTTGCTTCCAAGGCCGCTGCCACCTGAGGGCAGGATCACGATATCACTGGTGTCCAATGCTTCAATATGCTTCAATGACACCTCAATGACGCTTCAAAGGTTCATTCCCAGCCTCCTCCTCATCATCGCTCATCCCGCGCCAGGCTGTGAAAAAGAGGTTTTAGGTCGAGTATCTGGAAGGGGTCAGTGAATCTAGATGAATCTAGATTGGGGATGATGGGGGTACATGGTGTGATTCAAACTTGATGCAGGTCCTGCTTGATCAAAAAACTTAGCGGCAGCTCTGCAAGACCTGGAGGCTTTTGACCAGCACAAATACTGCTTCAATGGTTTCGGGTTACTATGGGTTACTCTATATTATAATATATTATATAATTTAAATTAATTTAATAGAAGTACGTCAAAAAAAACGGAAGCGGCATAAAATCCAGGGTATCGAAAGTGATCCTTACACAGCTCTGGCCCTTCCCAAACCCAAGAAGTCCTGGAAGGGAAACTGACAGCACGAGCACTGCAAACACCCACCCCGTTTTGGCTCTCCCCGAAGAGAAGGCTTCGCATGTGCTGCCTTTGCTTTGCTTCTCACTTGTCCTTGCTTTCCTGGCCAGTGCTCGTGCTGTGAACCGCACCACGCACGAAAGATTCGCAAATAGGGGTTAGGACCTTCAGTTCAGCACGACACGTGCACCCAACAAACGGGTCAGAGTACCTTGCGTAGTGCGTCAAGTGCAGCACCTGATAGGACAGCTGAAATATGGTTGTGTGAAGTGCGACGTTTGAAGCGAATACGATGCAAATCATCTTGCTGATGATTTTCAGCGATTTGTGGTCTACAGGCCATGGAATGGAAGACCACACCAATTTGCAAGGAACTCCAACCTATCATCGAAACCCATTGGGACTGGGTTTGTTTCTTTGATATAGCTATGCTATAGCTTTGATATCCTTCATTTCTTGTCCATGTCTTGTTTAGATTCTTGGAAGCTCCTAAAACTTGAGGCAAGGGGTAGGTACGAAAGCTATAGGACGGTACTAATGTTGTACCGGAGACCCAAACCACGGCCCAGGGGGTGGGTTGAACCCGGGGGGTGTAACATTGAAAGTTTCAAGACATTCAACGGTCCTGATGACTGCCTATTCCTTGCTGAAGCAAGAGCAACTTCAGCTAGCACAAGCTAGCTTTCGTGAAGAGAGACCAAAGTAGACCAAGTGGACAACCCCCTCACCCTAGGCTCCCAACGCGCATCCCGAGCAGTTTGTTCAAGGCGGGTCATTTGCAAAGCCCAGGAGGATTCGATCTTAGAAGGTACCTTGGCATCGGACTCAAAGCGCAACAACTGGCAGTAGCTGCAATAGTGCGATCAAATGCGATCAAACCATCTGGCTTCCAGGCCAGAAAACATGAGCAAACGTATCAAATCCCTTAATGACTGAACCACCACCATGCCAGCAACCCATCAACCCCAAGTCCACCTCCTGCATCGCTGAAGTCAATTTAGCCTTGGAGGTTGGAACTTTGCATGGCCTCTTGAACACAGCTACACCTGGATCAACCTAACCTCTCTCTCTCTGTCGGGCGTGACTGTCCGCAGCCCTCCCATTAGGACGCCCCAAAGAAGCCAAATATTCAACCTAACCTGTTTCTCCATCAACCTTCCTCCGTCCCCCTGCCCACCTCGGCTTTCTTCTTGACTGCATCAATACGGTCCTGAGCCTGCATCACTGATGGAACAAATACTCAAAGAGCCCCAGGGTGCATTAGTGCTGCAGCCACCATAAGTCATCCTTGATGTAATCATTCTTCTGCTCGAAGATAGAACAATCCTAATAACCCATAATAACCCCACAACCCATGAAGCTGGCCACACCTCAGAGCGAAGCTTGGTTTCTGCATCCCTGAGGTGTTTCGCAATGGCCTGCACGGCACATCCCCCTAAGTTCGCAAAGATTGTGGCAGCTTTGAGGAATCTCTACACGTAAAGTTCACTCGGCAAACATGTTCATGCACAGGGTGGATCCAAAGTGGATCATGCTGGCTTACAACTAAGGAAGCATCACTTGCAAAACCATAGTAAGCCCAAGGAGAGGAAAACAAAAGCAGGGCCAGTGGTGGAGACAAAAATAGTAAGGTACATGAGACTGTGCTGATACTTGTTTTCACTTACGACTTGCAGTGACTTACGTGCCTTTGCCAGTTTTGCTGCACTAAAGCTTGAGGACTTGGCCAGCAAGGGAGTCAGCAGGGGGTGGCTTGTGTCACAGGCGATGTGTAGATGCAAAGGCCCTTGAAAAGTGGGAAAAACAAGCTGAATACTGTATAGGAAACCCGAGAAGGCTCCTTGTTGGGCAACAGTGGAGGGAATGTCAGGCGTCAAGGATATCAGAATATTGTGAAGGAATAAACCACAAAATGGGAAGAACAGAATGAAACACGTTGGGACTGCTGACAACAAGGAGGGGCGAAACACGACCTGGGATGTTGGGAAACATCTTAGCAGGAACGTTCAAGCATCAAATGATTCTAGCGAACCAATAAAAAACCACAGGTGAAATGGCGGCTCCATGTTGGGAACAGTATATATAATATAAGTACAATATGAGGCCATGTCGGGGGATATATCGGATATATCTGAAGAACACGGGACGCAAAGAAAACAAAACACTACACAACAGGTGCCATGCGTTGGAGGATGCAAACTCCTCACCAAACAGTCGCAACAGCCACGATGAAAAAGAAAAAGGGAGGGACGAGAGGAATGAGCGAAGAGAAGCCGTGCTTGTTTGAGTCCATTTGACACGGCTGGGATCCAAGGAGAATGAAAAACATGAAAGAAAAACTCTTTTCTGAAGAATGCCTTTCAAATCAGAAAATGCTTCGGGAAGAGACACTGCTTAGTGAACAGAAGGAAGAAGAAAAACGAGAAAAGGAACCAGAGTGGAAGAGCAGAAGGAGGAACGATGCAGAGGAAGAAAGAAGAGCCATAAAATGCAGTGAGTAGAAAAAGGGTGAAGAGAAGGGGATCGTGTGATAAATCATGTGGTTGAACCCAGATGCATTGCTACTGGCAGCTTTAGTGATGACACGGAGCGACAGTGACAATGACCATTGATTGCATGACCTCGTTGAGCTTCTCCTCCGCCTCCTTCAATCGCGTCGCCTTCTCCTCCTAGCTGGACATGTTCAGCCTATCCCTCTGTGAAGATAACGATGTATCTAGTTTAGTTGCATCCATGGCCCTTGGAGATGGCACGGGCCCTAAAATGCTGTAGCGGAGCGATACTCACAAGCATCACAGCAACATGCTCCTCAATTTTTCTTTCAGTTTCTCGGATCTTATCTACTTTCGCTGCTTCAATTTCAGCCTTCAGCTTCTCAAATTTTTGCTCCACCTTTCCGGGAAATGGCTGCAGAGAGCACAGAATTCTCGTGGTTTCTGGAATCTGGTGGGTCTGCTCAGAACTTCTATGAAAATGACTGACTCTGCTCAAGTAGTTCTAGGGATCACAAAATCTCAGTGTCTATGTGCATAGATGTGTCAAGATATATATTATATTATATTATATTATACATTATTATACTATACTATACTATATTATATTATATTATATTGTATTGTATTGTATCATATTTTATTTTATCATATTTTATTAAACAATAACATTACATTATGTTATATTATATATATATATGTGTGTGTGTGCGTGTGTGAATATAAATATAAATATAAATAGCTCTCTCTCTCTCTCTCTCTGTCTCTATGTATTCACAGCATATAATTAATACAGTAGCAGTCTTGTCGTCCAAATCTGCCAGCATTGGCCACACTTGCGTCCCAAAGGCCCCGATGCGACCTCCTTCTGCTGCGTTTGCTCCTCCTCAACCTGGGCCGCCTCGTCCTCATCCTTAACAGGATGCCACAGGATGCCACAGGTAGAGACCGGCTACTGCCAGACTCGCTTCAAGTTCGTAAAGCAAACTACTGAATCGCTAGTGTCAATACTGAAGCAAATAACAGCTCCCTCCAAAGGAAACCTATGGAAGCACATATGGAAGCGGCGATGAAAACTGCATTTAATTTAGTTGTTTAGGTATGGCTGACAACCCAAAATCGACCGCTGGGCACCAGACTGGAGGCTTGGCTGCTCTCAAGGCTTCCAAATCTTTCAGGGCCGCCGCCACTGCACGCTCGGCACCCTGTAAGGATGCAGACAGCAGAAGCAGCGACAACTAGATCACTGAGTGGGCAGAGAAATGCTACATTGCTACCATCCTCACCATCATCCTCACCATCGTCGTCATCGTCAGCGGCGTCATTGCCATCGTTCTCGTCAACATAATCTGCATCAAATCACCAGCGTCATCTTCATCGTCACTGTTGTTATCAATGCCAACATCAGGATTGAATCGCAGGGTTGCCCCTAAGTCTTCAAAGCCTTCCCACTACTTGCATCACATGTGCTGCCTTGATGGCGGCCTTTCTTGTTGGCAATTCACCTGACCTCAGTGACTGATGATGTTGATGCATCAATCTCGTAGTCACCCCAATTCAATGCTGCCAAACGGCGATCAATGATTTTGGGATGTTCACCTGTCCATTTCGAGAAAACACTGAGGTGGGTTCCTCCTGACCCACGGCCACTCAAAGGAATGGACTCGCGCTGGTGCCATTGAGCAAGGCTCATGGCACCTCACAAGCTGGGCGCCCTCACAAGCTGCTAGAACTGGACCTGATGGGCTCATGGCTCCGGAATCGCTCATCAAAGCAGGAATCAAAAGAAAACTCAGACCTTAGGACCTCTTTAGGACTAAAAGTCACAATGACTACCACATCCTTCAGGCTTGCCTCCGTCGACGACCTTTGCGCCGGGTTCGTCCTGCGACGAGCTTGGAAATGGCCACCCTCTGACACCGACAGCCAAGGACCTCAATCCTTGCCTCGATCCCGCCGTCGTCGTCGGTGCCGGGTGCGATGCCGACCCTAAGAAACCAGTGGCTGGGAAAAAAAAAGTAGGGCCCTTTGGTGCCAAAAGTGAAAACTGAAAAAAGAGGCTCCAGTTTGGAGACCCCAGGTCAGTCTCACATCACTCCCAGGTCGTTCTCAACACTCACCAGCTCCGTTGAGCCGTGGGACAGTACCATGACGACGTCTGCGCCGGCTACGCCGCCGGCTGCGGCTGCGACTCGAGGAGTCACTGGAATCCTGAGCTGGTGGAGCTGATGGAGCTGGGTTAAACTGTTGAATCACTACACACCACAAGGTCAAAAGCAAAAAAACACTTTCACCGTTTCACCAGTTTCACCTCACAAGAACGTCTTCCCTGGTTTCAGATTTTGTTTCACAATTGGTCGGGGTCGAATCGAACCATGAACCAGTGTGACCGGCCTGTTGAGTGATCAAACTGCGGCACCACATGAAATCCAACCCCAAAAGAAATTATAAAGGTGTAGAATAGTTTTTGGATTTTTTTTCCCTCAGGTTTTGGATTTTTTTTGTTTTCTTTCCCAGTACCATTTGCCCTGTATTTGCAACAGTTTGGAACTGGAACCTGTCATTTTGCATGGTATTTGCTACATTTTGGCATGGTCACTTTGCATTTTGCATGGTGTTTGCTACATTTGGCCATGTTTGCCTTCCATTTTGCATGGTATTTGTCATATTTTGGCATTTCAGCCTCTCATTTGCATGGTATTTGCTACATTGTGGTGCTTCAAACGTTCATGTGGGTCTCTTGAGGGTTCTTTAGGCTTTCACTTAGGGTTTCATTTGAGGTTTCATTAAGGGTTTCATTGATGGTTTTATTTTGGGTTTCATTTGGGGTTTGATTTAGGGTTTCATTTAGGGTTTTTTTCGGGTTTCATTTAGGGTTTCATTTAGGGTTTCTTTACGGTTTCATTTAGAGTTTCTTTAGGGTTAGGGTTTCTTTAGAGTTTCATTTAGGTTTTTTTTTTCCGGTTTCATGTAGGGTCTCTTATCGGGATTTCTTATTAGGAGTTCTAAACGCTCAAATGGGTTTCTTTAGGGTTTCATTTAGGGTTTCAGTTTGGGTTTCATGTAGGGTCTCATTTAAGGTTTCTTTAGGGTTTCATTTAGAGTTTTTTTAGGGCTTCTAGGGTTTCATTTAGGGTTTCTTTAGGGTTTCATTTAGGGTTTCTTTAGGGTTTCATTTAAGGTTTCTTTAGGGTTTCAATTTAGGGTTTCAATTTAAGGTTTCATTCAGGAGTTCATTTAAGCTTTCTTTAGGGTTTCATTCCAGGGTTTCTTATCAGGATTTATTTTCACGATTTCTAAACGTTCAAGTGGGTTCCTTTGGGGTTTCATTTAGGGTGTCATTTAGGGTTTCTTTAGGGTTTCGTTTAGGGTTTCATTTAGGGTTTCTTTAGGGTTTCAGCTTGGATTTCATTTCGGGTCTCATTTAAGGTTTTTTTAGGTTTCATTTAGAGTTTCTTTAGGGTTTCTCTAAGGTTTCATTTAGGGTGTTTTTAGGGTTTCATTTAAGTTTTCTTTAGGGTTTCATTCCAGGGTTTCTTATCAGGATTTTTTTCTCGATTTCTCAACGTTCAAGTGGGTTCCTTTAGGGTTCCTTTAGGGTTTCATTTAGGATGTCATTTAGGGTTTCTTTAGGGTTTCATTTGGGGTTTCTTTAGGGTTTCATTTGGGGTTTCTTTAGGGTTTCATTTGGGGTTTCTTTAGGGTTTCATTTAGGGTTTCAATTTAGGGTTTCATTTAGGGTTTCATTTTGGGTTTCTTTAGGGTGTCAATTTAGGGTTTCAGCTAAGGTGTGAGTTAAGGTTTCATTCAGTTTTTTTTTGCAGAGTGTTGTTTAGGGTTTCTTTGGATGTCATTTAGGGTGTCATATAAAGTTTCTTTAAGGTTTCATTTATGGTTTCTTTAGGATTAATGTATGGTTTCTTTAGGGTTCATTTATGGTTTCTTTAGGGTTCATTTCATTTCGGGCTTCATGTAGGGTTTCTTATCATGATTTTTTTAGGTTTCTTTGGGTTTCACCTAGGGTCTCTCTAGGGTTTCATTTAGCATGCAAACAGAACAGAATAAAGCGAAAGAAAATGAAAAACAAAGAGACAGTAAAGACAGGAAGCAAAGAAGCAAAGGAGCAGGGAGTGGAGCAGCAAAAACACATGACTGAAGAAAAGAAAAAGTAGAATAGTAGAAGTACAAAGGCACAGAAGTACAAAAGCAGAGAAGCAGGGAAAACAGAGAAGCAGAAAAGCAAAGAAGCAGGAAAAGCAAAAAGCAGAAAACCAGAGAAGCAGGAAAAGAAGAGAAGCAGAGAAGCAGGGAAAGCAAAGAAGCAGGAAAAGCAAAAAGCAGAAAAGCAGAAAAGCAGAAAAGCAAAGAAGCAGGAAAAGCAGAAAAGCAGAGAAGCAGGAAAAGCAAGAAAAGCAGAAGCAGAAAAGCAGAAAAGCGGGAAAAGCAGGAAAAGCAGGAAAAGCAGAGAAGCAGAAAAGCAGAGAAGCAGGAAAAGCAGAAAAGCAGAAAAGCAGAAAAGCAGAAAAGCAGAGAAGCAGGAAAAGCAGAAAAGCAGAGAAGCAGAAAAGCAGAGAAGCAGGAAAAGCAGAAAAGCAGAAAAGCAGAGAAGCAGGAAAAGCAAGAAAAGCAGAGAAGCAGAGAAGCAGGAAAAGCAGAGAAGCAGAGAAGCAGGAAAGCATAGATTCAGGAACCCAAGAAAAAATCCAAAACCTGCCGCGAAAAAAAAACAAAAATAAATAGCCCCCCATTATATAATCCCACATATCGAGGCATCAAGCCACCCGTTTCTTTGGGCACATGCCTGAGCCCTATCCAACTACCGCAAGTAGATTTTGAGAGTGCACTGACTACATCTGACTACGACCCATTTGCAGAAGGTCTGCACCCCGTGTTGATTGGCTCTGCCCTGCTCCCTGTGCCTCATCGTCGGAATCTGGCAGCGGGGCATGTGTGAAGCCAAAGGGAAGGACCATGACATGATATCGCCATCTTTCCAAGAGGTGGCTGACGCCAACACGGCAAAACACTAGGGTCACTAGAGTCTGTCAGACAGAAACAACTGGGAGAGATTCTCGGAGCCTGCATGTTTGTCGGCGGCAGTTTTCAAGAAGTCTTCCAAGAACTCTTTAGGGTGCCTCAAAGTGTCAAACAAAACACAATGAAGCGCTCAAATACTTTCAGCTGACCAAGATTCCTCGTACAAAGCGATTTCACTGGTTTCAAGCAACCCCACAATCCTGATCCGCTTTGATCTTATATAACCCCACTGATCCCCAGGGCACGGTTTGACAGCCACTATGCCTGGCAGGATCATAGAAGCCATCCCCGTGGGAATCGCAGTAAGAACGCCAGGCTTTGGCAAAAGGCCTAGACGCCCTTTGGTTTGTCTTCACCTGAAGCAACAAATGCGCTAGAGATAGACAATGTGCAGCATATGTTCTCAGGTGATCAACCTAGCAGGCACATTTGAGTTCCAAGGGTTGAAGGACGAAAGCTAGTCTTGCAGGCTAAACTGGGCCAAAACCAGGAAAGGTCAAAATAATCTGGTGCAGGGCATGTCCACAAAAGTGTGGTTGAAGAAGTTGGGAGTACACTGACTGCACATATCAAATCAAGAAAATCAGGGCTAAACCCGGTTTCATGGTAGAAGCAGAGTGGTAAAGTTATGTTTTTGTAAATGAACCAGATGAAACCTGCAAAAAAAATGAACACTGCGAAAAAAAAACACAGCAGGATCGAATGATCGAAATTCAAGTTGTGTTCGAATATTTTCTCGTGACGAGGAGGTTGTGGTATGAAAAATCACCCGTTCGGAGACCCAGCTGCAACCACACCGGAAAAATACCAAAAAAAACAATTTCAGCCAGCCACAGTTGGCCTTACGTTAGTTTTCGCGAAAAGTGACCCCACACCTGATCTGCAAGGATCCGATGCTGGTCCCCTGCTTCAACTTCCTCCTCGAGGCCACAACACATCACTGGGTGACAGTTGCGTATAACAGTCAAACCAGGGTATTGGTTTGTTTGAATTCAAGCATATTAGCAATCAGACATCACACACATGTATATTTACAATATACATATGCATATGTATATTGAAAAATATACAAATATTTTAAATATGTATTTAAAAAATATATAGTTATGTATAATTAAATATTTATACACATGGACAAATATAAATATTT
>CAMXCT020004130.1:0-5000 GCA_947184155.2 Cladocopium goreaui | reverse complement strand
TCGTCTTGGGTGGTTGAAGATCACCTTGTCCATGGAGGCACACCACGTGTACGGGCCGTCGCCTCCCCTCGGGCTACTTCCGTTGCGATGTTCGCATCAGTGACCGGTTCGATTTATCTGAAGCACTGTGGGCACTTCAGGTGGCCGTCGATCATCTGATACCCGCAAATCGGGTGGTAGCACCGGGTGCAAGGAAACTCCTGGATTTGGGTGACAGAAATGTCTTTCATCTGCAGTTCAAAGCCCCATCGCCCATGTCCTTTTCCCGAATTGCCGCCCCCTTTGCCATGACGTCTGTGGTGTTGGAAACCGCATGCATCTGTACTGTACTTGTCATTGCCGCCACTTTGGCGATGGTGTAGCCAGAGACCAGCTGATTTCCAGTCGCGGGCTCACCCTCCCGGATGTCAGCGCTTTTCTCCACAATGCGCTCCTCCTTTCTCGAGAACGGCAACAGCTTCCCAAATTCGATCCGCTGTTTGATGCCCTCGAAGTTGAGCTCGGCATCTGACAAGTACATCGTCATTTTGCTCAGGAGATCGTCGGTCGGGTCAAAATGCTCCTTCGCTTCCTTCAGAACGGCTTGGTACGCCTTGCGATGTGTGGCGTAGGCCCGGTTCACAAAGAAGAACTCGCCGCTTCTCATGTCGCACGCGTTCATGAGTGCCACATTGGATACCCAGTCTGGGGAGAGAATTGCTTCACCGGTCGCGAAGAGTTTGGTACCAAGTAGTTCGGTATCAAATGCTATGGCCATTGGCCTCCCGGCCCGCGTCCCCTGGAGCTTCTTCATCTCAGCCTTCCATGGAGGGGTGCTGTTGAAGTTGTGGGCGCGGCCAGTCTTGTGTGGAAAACCACCTGGCACCAATCCGTTGCAAATGATGGACAAAAATGCCGCTTGGTCACACGTGTGGTAAATGACCCTTGGAAAGTCCTCCCAGATGGGCGAGCCTTCCGGCATCGCAGAGAAGCATGGATGCACCATGGGATCGCCCACCTTGCTGACGTCGAAGTCCATGTCAAAGGTGTACATGGTACGAATCATTGAGGCCATCCCGCCTTCTTGAACGAGAAAGTTGCGGTGCCCCTGGATCGCACGGATCCTCACCGGTGTCCACTGGAGCTTGCCGTAGGACATGCTGCTCACCTGGATTCGGATCCACCTTGCGCTCGGGGACCCCCACCATGTTGCTGGGCTCGATCCAGACGAGGTCTTGGGCTGATGTGAACTTGGAAGTGTCAAACTCCTGGCGTCGAGGTCCATGCCCTTCGTCGACGACCTTCAACTTGGGCTTGGGCATGGCCTTCTTGGCTGGCTTCACCTTGGCCTTCAGGTTCAATGCAGGGTCAGAAGGCGCGGCTCCCGCCGGCGCAGACGTAGAGCTTGTCTTCCAGGTCTTGACAGACGATGCCCCTGAGCTCTTGGCCATGTTGGCGCTCATCCGATGTCCATATAGGTCACCGGTCAGAATGTTGGTGAGTGCTGACAGCAGTTTGGCGTCCAGAGTGGTAAACTTACCAACATCTCTGAAGGCTTCCGATGTCTGTTCTTCTTTCCAAGTTTCACTCATCCAATCGAATGCCTTGTCAGGGTCGGTTGAAGCGGACATCACAGCTTCCCTCCTAGTTCGAATCCTCCACTTTCTATATGATTCTGCATGTGGGAATGCTGGTACTTTGATGGTGTCTGCCTCTTTGACCTTGTTCCTGTCAGTCGATGGATCCTTGGGAGTTCCGAAAATGGCTCTCATCCTACGGACAAACCTTCGGTCACTGTCATCAGAATCATCACCGCCGTCGTCCCCATCATCATCCCCATCCCCTGGCCCACCTCCCGGTGGTCGCCGGCTCCCCTGAGGGGCCTGTCACCACCTTTGTCCTTTCGTCCGCTGCCTGGCTTGTCACTGCCCTTCGATGCATCGTCATCATTTGGATCGTCACCTGGTGGATCACCCCCTCCTCCTTCCCCCCTTCTCAGACGCTGCAATGCTGGTTGGAGGGAAAGTTGGGGAAGGTTGCCCTGCAATCTCTGAGTTTGGATCGAATGCATCAAACGGTGGTACCGTACCTTCCTGGCCTATCATTTCCCATAAGTCCTGATTGGCATTTACGGGCTTGGAGGCACTGGCTGATGCAAATGAGCTCAATGGTGCGGACAACTTGACCTCAGCATTTGGCGGCAATACGGCAGTGGCAGTTTGAACTACAGGGATAGGCAATGGACCTAGGGTGTTGAAGAGTTTTCCCATGCGCATCGCATGTTCATAGATTCGGTCTGCAACTGTTTGGCCTTGATCTGCTCACTTTGCTGTTGGATGATGGACTCTAGTTGCGACAACTGCATCCTGCGGCTTTCGTCTTGTCGTTCATAGTGGTCCTTCAGTGCTTAGATTTGCTGGTCCTTGGTGGCATTGGATTGTCTGGCATTTCCGTCTAAAACCCTTTTGTACACTTCTCCTTGTTGTGCGAGTTCCTCTCGATATTGAACCTCACGACTCTCTGCCAGTTTCATCAACTGATGCATCCGGGCACTGGCAGCTTCTTCCTCGGCATGAAACCTGCGGCTCATCTGAGATACCATCGTCTGAACCACGTGTTCTGTGTTGGCAAGCGCCTCACGGTGACGTGCTTCAGCAACCTGTTCCACCATATATGTGATAGCAGGATCATGAGTATTCACATGCATTTCATTAAGTTGTACTTGCTGAAGGTCCATCGTGTTGTGCGTCTCACTCGTTTCATGATGATGTACCTCAGTCTGGTTCATGTGCATGTGAGCTGAGCTCGCTGGCATACCCTCCCGGGATGCATGAAAGTCATACCCACGGTGTGAAAACCGAGTTGTGTCGCTGTGGGACAAGATAGCGCCACGTTGCGTCTTGACTTCACGCTTGTCACTTCGGGCGCGTTCGGAGGGAGTCTGTGCGTCTGATCCGATGGGAACCTCATTTGCAGCTTTGTCCGTGTCTGCGTCCTCAATGGCGATGGCTTGAACAACTCCGGATGGGCGAGTACCCTCTGGCGATGGTTTACCAGAAGGGGCAGACATGAGTTACAAAAGACAAGTATGCGGCGATACGGCTGATAACCTATATTTACAAGTTATACAGCCTCAAACAGCCACAAAGCGCACAATCTTGTTTTGCTTGAGCCACAATTGTCATAGGTATAATACATGGACAATAGGCATTACTTTACAGGGAGGTACAGGACACTTATAGTTAGTATCCCGTAAAAACAGTTATATATAATTACAGTGTATACTGCAGAGATATAGCACGTTCTTGCACCACTAATCTTTGACGTCCTTCTCCGCCATGCGCCGACAAGACCTCGCCCCATCGCCTGGCGCGACGACGCCAATCGCATTGCCGAAGGCATACAACAAATTAGCCAAATTAGCAGCCCAAGTTGTCCAAGAGCCAATGCCCAGTCCTCAATTTGGCTGACAACACTGATTTGACGTCAATAAAATTTCGGGCCTGTGGGCACAAGCCTTCTCTGCGAGACAAGCCCAAGTTAAGCTGGAATCAAAATGCAGGGTAACCCTTTGCTTTCCCAAAGTTTTTCTCTTTCATCAAACAAACAAACTATCCGTCGCAACCCCGAGCTCTCCAACGTGAACACCAAACTGTTGAGTTGCCACATCAGCCACCTCTCTTATTTTTATGTGGATATATGACAAAAAATTAACAAATACAGATCGACACACATAGATGATATACATGTTTTCCGCAAGCCTGCCCAGCACAACCATGCCCTCCACTTTGGCCAGCTTGAGCCAAACAAGCGCCATTGTGGAGGCGGGTCAACGCTGTCAACACTGAATCCTATTGCCCTGACGACGGGCACCTTAGCTGAGACCAGACATGCAGTTCTTCTCCACTGACGAACCCCTCTCACTGCTCGCATGGCGAAGCGCCATGCCCCATCAAATCATGTCAAATCGCAATTTTCGCACATCAAGTAAATTCCTTCGTTCATCCACTCATTCACCCACTCACTCATTCATTCATTCATCTCCTACATTTCATTCTCATGTCACTCATTTCATTCATTTCATTCATTTTCGTTCATTTCATTCATTTCTTTCATGTCATTCATCCATCCATCCATCCATCCATTCATTCATTTCTTTCATTCATTCGTTCATTTTTCATTCATTCATTTCATTTTATTTCATGTCATTCGTTTCTTCATTCATTCTTTGTTTCATTTCATTTCAATTCATTTCGTTTCATTTCATTTCATTTCACTTAATTTCATTCATTTCATTTCATTTCGTTTCATTTCGTTTCATTTCACTCATTCATTCGTTCGTTCATTTCATTTCATTTCGTTTCATTTCATTCCTTTCATTTCATTTCGTTTCGTTTCATTTCATTCATTCATTTATTCTTTCATTACATTTCATGTTTCATTTCATTTCATTTCATTTAATTTCATTTCATTTCATTTCGTTCATTCATTTCATTTCGTTCATTCATTCATTCATTCATTCAATCATTCAATTCAATTCAAGTCAAGTCAAGTCAAATCATTCATTCATTCATTCACTCATTCATTCATTTCATTCATTCATTCATTTCATTCATTCATTCATGCATTCATTCATTCATTCATTTATTTACTCATTTCATCCATTTCAACCATTCATCCATTCATTCATTTCATCCATTTCATTTATTTCATTCATTTCATTCGTTCATTCATTCATTTCATTCATTCATTCCATTCCACTCCATTCCATTCCATTCCATTCATTTCACTCATTTCACTCATTTCACCCATTTCATTCATTTCATTCATTTCATTCATTTCATTCATTTCATTCATTTCATTCATTTCATTCATTTCATTCATTTCATTCATTTCATTCATTTCATTCATTTCGTTCATTTCGTTCATTTCGTTCATTTCGTTCATTTCACTCATTTCACTCATTTCACTCATTTCACTCATTTCATTCATTTCATTCATTTCAGTCATTTCAGTCATTT